>JAGSMZ010000022.1:2680000-3047500 GCA_029286645.1 Papilio protenor
TGGATGGATGGATGGATGGATGGATGGATGGATGGATGGATGGATGGATGGATGGATGGATGGATGTTTGTTAGAGTTTGTAGCCTAAACGCCTGAACGGATTTTGATGAAATTCGATTATTACGACTGCATCAGAAATTTCAACAGAAAGGAAGGTTTATCTAGATCAGCTCTTATCGAAGGCAATATTTGTCACCGGTTCTCCTTTATCCATCATTGATCATCCGCTGTGGATACGATTTTTTAACGATTTACAACCACTTTACAAGTTACCATCTAGAAAAGCTGTCTCCACAACACATTTGGAAACTATTTATAATGAAATGGTCAATGAAATTACATACGAACTGAAATCTATAGACGATTTGCATCTCCAGTGCGATGGCTGGAGCAATCAGCGCAATGAAGGTATCATCAACTTCATTATTGCAAAACCGGAGCCTGTTTTTGTTAAAAGCATTAATACTCTTACAAACCGACATACAAGCGAATATGTATCTCAAGAGATAATCAAGTTATAAACGTGTATGGAGGCCACAAATTTGCAACTTCGATTATTACGACTGCATCAGAAATTTCAACAGAAAGGAAGGTTTATCTAGATCAGCTCTTATCGAAGGCAATATTTGTCACCGGTTCTCCTTTATCCATCATTGATCATCCGCTGTGGATACGATTTTTTGACGATATAAAACCACTTTACAAGTTACCATCCAGAAAAGCTATCTCCACAACACATTTGGAAACTATTTATAATGAAATGGTGAATGAAATTACAAACGAACTGAAATCTATAGACGATTTGCATCTCCAGTGCGATGGCTGGAGCAATCAGCGCAATGAAGGTATCATCAACTTCATTATTGCAAAACCGGAGCCTGTTTTTGTTAAAAGCATTAATACTCTTACAAACCGACATACAAGCGAATATGTATCTCAAGAGATAATCAAGTTATAAACGTGTATGGAGGCCACAAATTTGCAACTATTATCGGTGATAACGCAAATTATATTCAAAGAGCATTTCAGACTCTGAAAAATTCGTATGCACATATAATAAATAGTAAAATGCAAACACTGTGGAAAAGTTTACCAATTTGGCAATGCCAGCAAGATGAACAGCCATCTCTTGAAATGTTATAAATGTCCAACTGTTATCAAGAACAAACTAGAGAAAAGACCTGTTACTACCATAACTGCTAGAAATCTGTACATACATGATGAGTCCCATTATGAAATGTCACAGGATAGCAGTTTGACGGATGCAACTTCGATTATTACGACTGCATCAGAAATTTCAACAGAAAGGAAGGTTTATCTAGATCAGCTCTTATCGAAGGCAATATTTGTCACCGGTTCTCCTTTATCCATCATTGAACATCCGCTGTGGATACGATTTTTTGACGATTTACAACCACTTTACAAGTTACCATCCAGAAAAGCTATCTCCACAACACATTTGGAAACTATTTATAACGAAATGGTCAATGAAATTACAAACGAACTGAAATCTATAGACGATTTGCATCTCCAGTGCGATGGCTGGAGCAATCAGCGCAATGAAGGTATCATCAACTTCATTATTGCAAAACCGGAGCCTGTTTTTGTTAAAAGCATTAATACTCTTACAAACCGACATACAAGCGAATATGTATCTCAAGAGATAATCAAAGTTATAAACGTGTATGGAGGCCACAAATTTGCAACTATTATCGGTGATAACGCAAATTATATTCAAAGAGCATTTCAGACAGTGAAAAATTCGTATGCACATATAATACCCCTGAGATGTGTAGCACATACGTTAAATTTGCTATGCGAAGATTGCTTAAAACTAGAACCTATCGATGAGTTTGTGTCGATTGCCACAGGTACGATAAAAGCAATAAAAAGCAACCAAAGCATGAGCGCTTTACTAGCTCAGATTATAAAAGAAAAAGGTTCAAATGAAACGTTAAAATTGCCAAGGAAAACCCATTGGGGAACTTACTGCACTGCGTTAACAAGTTTAAAAAATTCCAAAGTAGCGTTACAGACATTAGCTGTTCATAAAGATGCCAATATTTCAGACGTAATAAAAACAAATTTATTGAATTTGAATTTCTGGACCATGGTAGAAAATTGTATAAAACTATTGGAACCTATAACAGATCAAATTTTCAAAATTGAAGGCAATGGAATACTCATAAATGAAATGTATATGGCCTTCAAACACATTCAGTCTTCATTTAATTTTGTATTGCCGGATATATCGATTCTAAATGAGCAACACAAACAAGATATTACAAATGCTGTAATTAGGCGAACAAGTGATTGTTTGAAGCCCATTCATTATGCTGCATATTTATTAGATCCAAGATCGCAAGGCATTATGTTAGAAGAAGAACACGAAGTGGTTGCCATGGAGTTTATACACGACGTAAGCCAATCGCTCAATATTGACGTTGGTGTTGATTTAGCCAATTATAGAGCTAAACAGGGTTTATGGAGCAGATCATTTATATGGAAGCATGCCGCTGAATTGACCCGGTAGTATGGTGGAGAGGATTCTGTAGGTCCAAATTGCTGAGTAGGGTTGCAGTACGTATTCTAACCGCTCCCTGTACATCATCAGCCGCTGAACGATCTTTCAGCACGCATGAGCATATACATAATGACAAACGAAATAGATTGACTGCAGACAGGGCAGCAAAAATAGCTTTTATTTCGTATAATTGGAACCTGTTACACAAATATAAAGATGATGCCGAGCCGTTATCTACACCCAGACAATTGTCAAGTCCGTTGGGTTACCCAATAAATGAAGAACAACCTTCAACATCTCGTGGAAATACACAAGAAATAGAATTTTGCAATATTAATAATATATTTATTGATCTTGACAGTAGCGACAGTGACTAAAAAATTGTAATTGTAAAATAACACGTTTGTAATTTTAATTTAATAGTGGTAGTGCCCGCTTTAACATCTTAGCACGAATGGGCCGGCACGCCCGGTGTAATACCACGACCACATAGAAAACAGGCGTGAAATGGAAGCAATTCCGTGTTTCGACTGATGAGTGTGGTGCCGGAGGCCTAATTTAAGTCCCTTTCTCTTACCACCCTTTTCTTATAAGAAGAGGATGGGAAGGGGAAGTGGATTTGACGGTGGAGGAGATGCATAGGAAGGGGAAATATCCTCTTTATGTGCGTCTCCCCCTCCGTCGAATAAGGGTGGGCAACGCATCTGCAGTTCCGGATGTCTATGGGCAGCGGTCGCTTCGCCATTTTGGCGGATTCAAGTGGCCGCTTGCTCGTTTGCCACTTTGTTATAAAAAAAAAAAATTACATTTGTAATAAATAATTCTTAGTATCTCTCGTTGTTTTATTATTATATTTTGGTGAAGATTGAAAGTTTCAATAAACGTTCTTTCTGCAATTAAGTAACATTCAATCATAAGGCGCAGAAAAAATCTTATGATAAAAAAAGAAGACGTCTTTTGTTGTTATAATAAACTGATGGTATTATTTTAGTTCCTGAATTAGGCTACATATTTTGACGTTTCGAACAACAGGCAACAGCTACTGCCCTATACACACTGTCGCACAGTATGTGTGCATCGCAAAGTGACTATTTTTCGCTGGATTTGTACTAAAAAAAATTTTTTTTCAGATCTTGATAATTACGTTAAATAATGAAAGTACCCGTCTATTGGGTTTTTTCCCGTATAAATATTCCCGTTGGGTATTTTCCCACTGTCCATCTCTAGTATCAAGTCAATTGGATTATTAGATGAAGAAATAACCTATTTTTTCTTAAATCACAAAAAAAAATATTTATTTTTAGCAAACGTATTTAATAAATTAATCGACTCACAATTAAATAATGCTTTAAATGATATACCAAAATAGGTACCAAAATTATTGTTGAAGTTGTAAATTGTACCTTTACAACCAATTTACGGTAGTTATAGGTAACAAAGTTCACTTATTCATATAAATCTAATAGTAAAGTAGCAATAGTCAACAATATAATCTCAACTAACAGCTGGGTTATTACCGAGCAAGTGTCAGTCAAGGTCGACGCAGTGCGACGTTAGATTGCATTCACTTCTAGACACGATTCTTATCAATTTATTCATCAGTAACTCTGACTTCAATTAAATTCAAAATTACTACGAATATTATATAACCTTTTAACCGATATAAAAACTCAAAAATAATATAGAAACAATAGGAGGAATTAAGTAAATGTTCCGTTTTATACGATTTTTTCATCAAAGCCTTTAAATTTTTAAGTAGTTTTTAGTTATACAAATTTAAAAAGTATACAAACTTAAATAGTATACAAATTTAAATAGTATACAAATTTAAATAGTATACACATATAAATAGTTTACAATTATAACTTACAATACAAATTCTGGATTCCAGTGTAGCTCCGAGGTTGACGTTGGAGAATATGACTTTGTCCTTAGCGTAGTGGAAGCCGACCTCGTTGAGCTGCAGGATGGGCGGCGACAGCGGCTCCGTCTCCGGGAACCGCAGCTGCACCTCCACCTCCTTCTCCACAGGCCTTAATTCTGGTCTAAAAACATACATATTTTAAATACACAAACAAAAAAAATCATTCCTACTTAGGAAAAAAATCATATAGATGTTCCCGTGCAGCTTCATCCCCACATTATAAAAATATTTTAATGTTTAAATTCTGTACAACCTTTAATTGCAAATGTTCAAACAACAATGAAGGCTATTGATATTATGAATTTAAGTAACCATGGCAACCTTAATTCTTTGTTACTATTAGCTTGTAACTTTTGTCCCTTTCTCGCAGATCAATAATTTTGACTGATTATAACGTCAATTCCATGGAGCATGGTAATGACAAGGAGTTATTCAAAGTAACAAAGAAGTGTGTTTACGCTTTATATTTATTACTTTAGTATAGCAGTAAGTGTATGTATATTATATATTATAATACTTAATACTATTATAATAAAGCGTAAACACACACTTCTTTGTTGCCTAAGATGTCAGCAATTACAGCATATTTTTGAATAATTCTTTTTTTAATAAAAAGCCCTACACTTACGTCAGGCTTTAGGCTATATATTTTCACGCCATTAAACTTAGGAGGTAAATATTTTGGATAAAAACCCTAATGTGGGAAAGAAACCATAAGTTTCTGCCTACATCAAGGAAGCAAGGTTGCCATGGTTTGTCATCATGTCATGTCATTTTGACATTTGAAATTGATAATTTGACACATGTAAACATTAAAATAAAATTTTCATAATTTTATGCGGATGAAGTCGCATGGGAACAGCTAGTATTATATTAAAAGTGTAATTGTAAGAACATATGTGTATAACGAGAGTAGAACTGACAGCCTGTCGAGCATCTTGATCTTGCTCTGCACGGAGGAGGCCCTGTTGGCGTTGTAGCGGAAGCGGTCGATGAACTCCTGCATGTGCGCGCGCTGCTGCTGCTGCGCCTCGTACTCGCGCTGCTGGTTCTTGTGCTTCTCGCTCTTCGTCTTGTCGAACTGCTCGTAGTTACCCCTGCACACACCAACACATGGATGGATGGATGGATGTTTGTGAGTTACCTAAACTAAATGGATCTCGATGAAAGGCATAGATGTAGAACATAACCTGGAAGAACACACAGGCTACTTACTTTTGTTTTTTATTTAATTTCGCGCGAACGAAGTCATGGGCGAGAGCTAGTATTTCATAATTACCATTTACTTAGGTTGGGGGGTCTCTGTTCATAGGTAAAATCTAATATACCTTTTAATTAATTTCAATTTAATGATTACGTGCATATAAGGCTATATAAGTTTTTACGTAGTAATATTATAAATGCGTAAGTTTGGATGTTTATATAACTCAAAAATTACTGGGTCGATTTCAAAAATCCTTTTACCATTAAAAAGCTAAGTTATAGCATAAGCTATATTTTAAAATCACGTGGACCAAGTCGCGAACAGGTAGTGGCATATAAAATTGAATTTACTATATAAATGTTACCTGTATGTGTCTATCCGGTGCGAGTGCAGATGCAGGATGTCTGTGGGCACGGTGTCGAGGAAGTTGCGGTCGTGGGAGACCACCAGCAGCGTGGTGGGCCAGTTCTGCAGGTAGGTCTCTAGCCAGATGATCGCTTTTATATCCAACATGTTGGTAGGCTCGTCCAGCAGTAATAAATCTGGTCTGAATAAAATAATAGATTTTGAATTCAAAGTAGCTTCAACACTCTAATTGGGATAGATATGTTATTTTAGTGATAATACAAAGTACTTATGTAGGTACTAATAGCCGTTAATATTTCGGCAAATAACGAAATAGTAATTTAGAAAAAACATTTTATACCTTACTTTGGTTATATAGGTTTTTACTACTAAATGTAAATCCTACTTCTTACTTAATATTATAAACGCGAAAGTTTAGATGGATGGATGTTTGTTTGAGTTTGTAGCCTAAACGGCTGAACGGATCTTTATAAAATTTGGCGTAGATGTAGAGGATAGTCTGGAAGAATACATAGGCTACTTTCTTTTTTTTTTAAATCCACGAGGACGGAGTTGCGTTAGCTAGTTTATAATAATATTTACTATGCACTAATATAAGAACAGGTTTACTCTAACCTAAGTGAATACCATTAAAGTTGCTATTTTAACATAGGTCTATGATAACACAGTTGTTTTGTATTGCATCATAAGTTCATACGGAACTTATTGCAAAAATATATTTTATGAATATGTATTACCTTATTTACATATTTATTATTTGATTTAGATTCCTTTATGTAATATAGTAAGTTAAAATATAAGAGACTTCTTACTATATAAAAATTCAGCAATAACTTTTAGTAGTAACATAAACCACGGTAATTATACAAAGATAATAAAATCGGATAGAACAATCTTGTAAAAATATGCGGATAACAATCAAAGACCTTATAAATCTATAATAAAGATTCATTCAATACTTACTTAGAAAACAGCGCACGAGCTAACGCTAGCCTCATTCTCCAGCCACCGGAGAATGTTCTTGTTGCTCTGTTCTGCATCTCCGTAGTAAAACCTAAACCACTAAGGATTATTGAAGCTCGAGCAGGAGCTTTGTCGGCCTCTATATTCTCTAACTGAGCGTACACTTCACTTAACTCTGTTGATAACGATGGGTCTGTTGATCTACAACAAATGTTCGCATTTTTATAATTATTTTAAACGGCCACACTCAGAGTGAACCCATACTTAACAGTTATTTAAGCAATATAGTGTAGATTTTGTAGGAAAAATACTCAGTGAATAATTAATAAGTGTATTTAACAAACACAAAAGATTTTTTTGAAGAGGTTATTTCATGTTATTAAAATTGGACTTCAAGGAAAATAATAAATGAAATGTACTGCAAATATACATATGAAACTAACTACATATGCTCAGGTCTGACAGTTTTAAGTGAAGAGCCGAACTGTTCAGTTAAAACTGTAGATGTGTGAGCAAAATTTTAACTATCCATTTTAATTAAGAAGTTCAACTGTTCACTTAGAACTATAGAATTGAGCATTACATATACCTTTAGACACAAAACTAAAATCTATTTGTGATAAAGATAAAAACTGCATCCTTACCCATTATTAATAGCTATAGTGATTTCCTTTTCTCTTCTTAGTAAACCCTCTCTAACTGTATCACATTCAAGAACACTCTGCAGCGCTAACGTGTCATCACCCACTACTTCTTGTTCAACATGCAGTATTGATATATGCGAGGGTATTTTTAATTGTTTAGCCATTATCATTCTCAATAACGTTGTTTTACCGAGACCATTTCTTCCAACCAGACCATATCTTCTACCGAATGCCAAAACAAGATCCGCCCCTTGTAATAATACTCTGAAAATTATGTAGAATTATAAAGGCCTGTCCCACCACTGGCTTATAGACGCTCAGATAGCTTAAAAATGACGGCACTGTCAGATAGGGGAACAAAATCCGATATTTCCATCACAGACTTTACATGTTCGATTGTAATCAGTCATTGGTGGGACAGGCCCTAAAAGTATTAGGTGGTCTTTGTGACCTTCAAAAGTATAGTATATGATTGTGAAAAATTTCATCGAGATCTGTTAAGCCATTTCGGAGATAAGTAGGAACATTCATCCATCCATCCATCCATCCATACTTTCACATTAATATTTGTATGAAGTATAATTGTTGAATTCAATGGATTTGCTGTTAATTAGCTTTGCCTATTTAGTATTCAAATTAATCATTATTCTATGCATTTCAATTGATTTACAGTCTTCAGAATTGCAGATAAGTTAACAACTAAAGTAGGATAAGATAAAATGTGATTACTCTCAATTTAACAAGATTATTTATCTATACAAATGGGGGTTTGTGGGGTATTTAATACTTTAAGAATAGGAAATATTATTTTTTAATTAAGAAATGTTTTAGGTTAATGTAAAAGAGAAAGGGAGACAAATGTATAAATGCGAAAATTTGGATGGATGTTTGTATTATAACTATCTGTTTACAAAACAGAATAAAAAAAGTTGGCACAGAATATAGTCTGGAAGAACACAGGCTACTTAATATATTTTATTTTAATTCCGCATGAACAAAATCATAGACAAACGCTAGTCCTATATAAATGGTGGAACTGTGTTTGACAAAAATCTTGTAATATAATTTTTACCTGTCGCCATAAGCAATATCAAAGTTCTCTATCCTTATATCTTGTGTTCTGTTAGTGCCCTTTGCTTCTAATTTGCTGTCTTTTTTTGAGGTAACCTGTGATGCTGTGGCTGTTTGTAAAACCGGGGCTGCAACTGGTACCTTTGCATCTTTCTGCTTTTGTTGTTTCTGTTGTAATTTTGCCTCTGCCTTTTCTAATTTTTTAGCATCTACTTTCTAAAAAACATACTTTAGTTTTAATATTTATTTTAATAAAATGTGTATTTCTGTTCATACGATTAATTGGCAATAATACCTATTATTCAAAATTTTACTCTTTTCAAAGAGTAGGTTATGATTACTTAGTCTTCATTTTTTATAGTATTATGGGACAAATGAGCAAGCAGCTACCAGAATTTGCCGAATTAGCTAAGCAACTGATGCCTGTAGACATCCACATTTACATGCATACCTTTGATCAACAGAGGAAAGGACACACAGAAAGAGGATATTTCTGCTACCTATGTGTCCCATCCCCTGCCAATTTTATTGTGACACATATTTGAATTAGTTAATACTGTATATAACATATATATGTATGTATATGAAGCATGCTTACAAAATTGTCATCTCTGGTCTGCAGCCATATACTTTTAAGTTCTTCAGAGTCATTTGTAGTTGTTGTCATGGAAGCCAAATGTATAGGAGCATCAAGAACTTTCCGTGGACCATTTGTATTGTCTCTCTTATCAGGTTGGAGCATATGCAATAACTGCTCACAAATTTCTCTAAAACAAATAAATAGTAATAAACTACTTAACAGTAAAAACTTAGAAAATCATTGAATTGTTTATTTAAATGAAATTATTGGTGCAAGGCTATAAATTATGCAGATGTATAGATAAAATCCTGATTTGAAGAAAAGTTTTATCAAAAAGTTTTACCTAATATCATTTTCTGATTTCTTTGATATCCCTTGTAAAACTTCACCGACAGCTTCGTAAATTTCGTCGGTGTCTTCAAATTCTCCAGCACTATTGTCTAAGATATCTAAAAACGATAATGTACGTTACTTGTAACACGTTTTAACAGAGAATATTATATGTAAAGGAATTGTTAAAACAAAGCAAATTCAAATAACAGCGTAGTTTTTATTAATTTTACAAAGACCTAACCTAACCTATAAAAACTTACCTTCCACATATTTTTTAAGATCGTCGTCTATCAAAGGAAATTGATTTTTAATAAAATCACCACAGTTAGCCATTTCAGCTGTAAAAGTGTTGTGTAGGACTTGGTTATTACCAAGAAAATTAAATTATTTTAACATTTATTTAGAAAACTATAAAGTTAATGTCAAGGTGTCACGTCAACGGTGAAACTGTCAAACTATTTTATTTTTTTCTACTGCTCTGAGTGGTTCTGAATCGGAGTACTTGCCTATTTGAGCCAGTTGTGATTTCCATGACCAATTCCAAAAATAGAAAAGTAAACACAGTATTCGACTCAAATAATAACTTTAACAAATAGTCAACAACTCAATCATCACACCAGAAGATTAATATGAAAATAAGTCACCTGCAAACAATAAAATATTGTAATGGCCATAATATGGAAAAAATCGTCGGATAGATTGTTTTAACATTATTCTTATCTGTTAAAGTTTGACATTGTCATTATTCTGTCAACTCGTTATGTTGATATTTTTGATAATAAAATAATAATGAATATTTATTGTTTATCAACTACAAAGTCCACCATAATAATATCCTAATAACTTAAGTTATCGAAATAAAATAAAATCTGTTAAATCAATAAAACAATAGCATAAAGCTTATCAAAATGGAAGACAATATTGATAATAGTGTTACAGTTTTAGCAATGCTGGATAATCAAAGTAAGGATAAGAATTAGAAATCTAGTAAATGGAAAACTCATTTAGTTATGTACTTTAACTTAGTTTAGCAATATTCAGTTACACTAAATGCAATAAATATTTTAGCATCAACTTACAAACAGAACATCATACCTGACTATAATCATTCTAATGGAATGAAATCCGAAGAAACTGAGACAAATGAAACAGGCAAACATAGTATGTATTATTAGTTTCAAAAGTTTGTTTTTATTTATTTATTGCTTAATTGTTATTTGATATGATTTTTTGTAGACATAATTTGGACACGAAATGCGACATTGCTACTCTTAAATTTATATGAAACTAAAATACACATGATTGATAATCCAAAAAGGAAATCAAAAATGTGGTTATCAATGGCTGAAGAATTGAAGGCATTAAATATTGAGGTAACAGCCAACTTAGTATGAATAAATTCAAGTTTTAAATATAAAATAAATTATATAAAATGAATTGCAGGTAACACCAGATCAAGTACGATGGAAAATAAATGCTTTAACCAAAAAGTACAAAGACTGTATCGAGAATGGACAAGGGAATTTAACATTTAAATATTTTAACGAAATGCATCAAATATTAGGTCAATATCATGATGACAATGAAACTTACAGATTGTCTTCAGGTGTTACACAAAGTAATAAAAGTTCAATGTTATGTTCACCTTACCATAAAATAAGAACAGAAAGAAAAGCTAAAGTTGAATTAGATAAACAATGGTTAGATTATTTAAAACGACAGGAAGAGCAGAAAGAATTAAGAGATCAAAGATATGAAAGAAGCCTGAGACTAAGACAGGAAGAATTAGAATTAAGGAAAAAAGAACTAGAAATAAAAGAAAGTTTAGCTTTAAAAAGGTTACAACTAAAAGAGAAAATGCAACAAGAAGTACTTAAAATAGAAAGAGAGAAATGTGCATTGTTAAGGGCATTCCTTAACCCACATTAACACAGAAGTTTTAAAGTCATAATTGCATAATTTGTACAGTAATTATAAGTTTTTATTGTGAAATATAAAT
Organism: Papilio protenor; assembly: GCA_029286645.1. Lineage (NCBI taxonomy): Eukaryota > Metazoa > Arthropoda > Insecta > Lepidoptera > Papilionidae > Papilio > Papilio protenor. Next base: position 2,691,609 of record JAGSMZ010000022.1, read on the forward strand.
ATTATCTAATTAGATATTGTATAATGCATTTGACTGATAAGGGACGAGACATTTTTAGTAGATTTCATTCTACACACAATCATGTAATGTACATAGTACAAACTGTTTATATGTAAAATAAAAAAATGTATCACCACCAATATTTATTACTAGTGGTGTCCAGTACAAAATCTTAATTTTTTCAGCTGATCTCTGATACTTAGTTGATAATGACCCTTATCACGATACTTCCCTTAGCACATTCAAAGCCATTATGATTTTTACGCATTATAATAAACTTACATGCTAATTGTATGGTACTAAACATTTTAAGCTTATTAAAATTATGTTCCTGGCCTTATCCCACTCATATGGGTTTCCCGCACAAGCTTTTATAAACATTCATGATGTTTAGGAGAATGTGAATTGGTATTTTTATAAATCAGTCATATTAAAATGATCATTTTCACTAACACAATAGTTGTGTAAAATACAAGCCGCTACTACAGCATCTGTGATAAAAGCAATGTTTCTATATACTGCAAAATATTTCACTCTCCTGAATCTATTCTTTAAAAGCTTAAATGCTTTATTACTAATTCTTCTTGCAGTGTTATGTAAAATATTGAACTCTCTCTGTTGCACTGTTAATCTATTACTTTCCCTAAATGGTTGTAAAAGCCAAGGTACTGAAGAGTACCCTGAATGACCAATGAGGAAGGTATTCTCTGGCAATATTCTTTCTCTACTCTCACATGCTGTTTGATACAGTGGAGATTTTCTTAACACTCTGGCAGCAGTGGATGATCCTGGTTCGCCACAATAAACATTAATAAACCTCATATTTGAATCAAATGTTGCCTGTAATACAATTGAAAAATATCCTTTAGAATTATAATAGGCTGCTGCATTTTTTGGCTTTTCAATCTTTATATGCATACAATCAATTACTCCAACAACATCTGATATTCCAGTTTTAGTTTGAAAATCATCACAAGTTGTATGTATTTCTGTATAATTTGCAGGCCATTTTATAACATCATTTAACTTTGTTAGCAACCAAGCTACTACTCTCCTAATTACTCGGAACGCTGAAGATACTGAAATATCGAATCTCGTAGCAATTGGCGTTAGAGGTTCAGTATTTGCAATAAATGACAAGAATATATACAAACACAACTTTGGTTCCAGTGGCTTTAAACCAAATTTGTGTTGTGCTATAAAACCAGACTTTTCTAATTCATCTGAAACAATTAATATTTATCACAATCTACAAAACTGTACATAAACATAATAGTATAACGTATTACCAATAAGTGTATAAGCAGTTTTACGAGAAAGCCTTAAACGATTTTTAAATTCAGAATCAGTCCATGAATCCACTTTGAGTAAATAATCGTCCAATCTCTTCCTTCGTAATCGTGTTAAATAGTGCATTAAAGGAAAAAATAATCTATCATCTTCATCGTCGTCTTCAGATGATTCTGATTTAACAAAACTCATGTCACTCCAACTACTGGAGTCACTGTTATCATTGTGTTTTATTGTATCGGTGAGCCATATCACAGTATTGTTATGCGACATCAATTACATAAAATTAAAAACAATTTTGTTATTTATTCTGACCTTGCATAGATGTTATGATTTTTGAGAAAACATTGGAAAACATATGATTTTGACATTTATTACTGCAAGATTGCCATAATACTAATTATTGTTAACCTGTGTAGGATATAAAACTCCTATGATTAATAAAATCTTGGATTATCTAAATCCAATTAAGATTTCCTACTTTAAATATCTTAATGTAAATTCTTCCCTTCTTTTTATGCACAACAAGAATGCAGCAACAGTTTTTGCATTATCTGTAGCTAGAGGTAATTGGCCTTTTTGTTTTAATTTTGTATCTGTTCATTATTTAAAAACCATGTTTACCAACTTAAGATCCCGCCGCAACGCAAAATCTTAAAGTGATTTAATTTTCATTCTTTCCTTATTATTTTTTCCTTTTGCAATGGCTGATGTATACAAGAGAAATGAAAAATCTTTGGGATTGCTTACAACTCGTTTTGTTTCATTATTACAAAAAGCCAAAGACGGTGTGTTAGACTTGAAAATTGTGAGTATATTATAAACTACTTGCTACCTTGTCATTTTGCCCACCAAAAATATGAAATTCGAAATTAACCAAATAATTAATTTAATGTTTGTTTTAAGGCAACTGATTTGTTGGCTGTGCGACAAAAAAGGAGAATATACGATATAACCAATGTCTTAGAAGGTATTGGCTTAATTGAAAAACGCAGTAAAAATAGCATACAGTGGAAGTAAGTGAAATTCATGACAAGTGGAATACAATTAGAAATTGAAATGCTGAAAATTGATTTTATATCCGCAGAGGTGTTGGTCCAGATTGTACATCAAATGAAATAGGAGATAGAGTGACTTTATTGAGAAGACAGATCGGGCGCTTGGAGGAACATGAAGTGTTGATTGATAAGTGAGTACTATATATATCAGAGAAAAAAAACCTTGATTTTTTTTCATATATATAATTTAACTTTTTACAGACACCTTCATTATATTGAACAAAGTTTAAAGAATGTGCTGGACGACACTGATAATCACACATTGTCCTATGTCACAGAAGACGATGTTAAAAAGTGTTTTAAGGAGACTCAAGTATTAGTTTTAGAAGTTCCTCTTGGAGCAAATTTAGCTGTTACTTCACCCTCAGCTAAGGTATTGTATCTCAATTGAATTGTGTATTTCAAATAAGATTGTTGGTGGCTCAGGGGTTTAAGCGCTTGACATGGTTCTTGGACCCTGCCATGTACCAATCTGATTTTTGAATTTCATATGAACTTAATTTACCTAACATTGTTATGGAAAACATTGTGATGCAAAGATATAAGTGAAGTCAACCAACCCGCACTTAGCCAGAGTGGTTGACTATGGCATAGTCACCCCTAACATAGAGTAGGCTCTGAGCCCCTCAGTTGGGCATATAGTGAGTTGGTGATGATACATTTTCACTGTTTATTTATAAGTCTTTACAAATATCTTGGCATCTCAAGGTTTTCAGTGCACTATGCACTACTCCATCCTTTTACTACACCCAAAAAGGTGTTCTGTTCAGCTGCTCATATATTCCGATCTGCCAAAATGTTTAAAAATATATTTTTAAAGCACTAAGTATTTTTTTGTTATTGTTAAACACTATTGAAGGATTAGTCCTTATTTCAAGTGCTATTTTTTTTTAGGACAAGCTTTCAAGTTACAGTTTACATGTAAAGTCGACAGAACAAATAGGAGTTATACATGTATGTGATATGGAAAAAGAAAAGGTAACAAATATTACATGTTGTAGCTTTTGTTGAAATTTGTAGATAAATTGTTGATTTAAAAGAAATTACTTTCTTTTTTAGGCTAACTTGGAAGAGAATATAGATGATGAAGTACAGAGCTACACAAATAGTTGTGATGATGCATATCATCATTCAAGTAAGTATTTACAGATTAAAATTGAATTAGGCATCTAAAAGAATGTATAGCCTAATCAATAAAAAAATGCTAGCCTGGGGGTGCTTTAATTGGCTTCTCTATTATAAATTTTTTGATGTGCGCAAATGAATTAATTTGATGTTTCCGAAAAGAAAAAATATGAAGTTGGCACTGCAATATTTATTTCTTATAGGTTTTTAAAATCTTTTTTCTTTCAGACTATTTATTAAGACTGAGTCCTCCAATAACGAAACAAGACTTTGCATTCTCGCTGCGAGGCAGTGAAGGATTGTGCGATTTATTTGATATACCTTGTTAAGAATATTATTAAAATCATATTTTTTTTTTCATTTATATTTACACAAATCAAAGACATTGTTTCTATTTTGTTTACATATTGTGATCATGTTAAATATATTGATGTACATATAAGAATAAAATCATGTAAATACTAAAATAAAATATATCATCTTGAAGATTACAAGTTGTTTTATTGAAGAGCACTACAATTCCTTATTATTAATCTATTTCTTGTTTATGGCTCTCCTTCACCGGATTGGGCTAGTGTCGAGTGTTTATGGTTTCATTCTAATTTGGGAGAGACTGGCAACAATACTCTGCTTATGGAGATGTTTGTGGGTATACAAATGGTCTATCCATTATTTAATTTAGTTGGTATATTTCGTAAATATCTATTAACCCTTACTTCGATAATGTCCAGTGTGACGAACTAATTAAAAAAGATCTATTTAACTAGTTTAGAGAAAATTACTTGAGAATTTGCTTTTAGTGTGTTGGTAATATATTTTTTGCTACAAAACTCAATCGATTTAAGGGTTAAAAGTCTTTTTTTTTAATTCAATTCAAAAAGGACAGATTTACGATGAATTTTATTTATTTGATTTCGTTTTAGTCACAAATCTATCTAAAACACCAAATGATTGCTTTGGTGCAGTTTCTTTCTTGGCTGGTTCTTCTAATATCTTCTGAGCTTCAATAGCTTGGTCAATTGTTTCCTGGAATTTATGAAATTGTTATACATTGTCTATAGTAATAAAAGAATACATTCAGTACTAAACCAAATTTACTTAACCGATTTTATAATTCTCTAAAAAGAGATCTCTAATCTGAATAAATTAAAGACTTCTTATTTTTATCTATGTAACACCACAGGGTTGTCAGTTGTAAATAATTAAATATTTTTACCTTTCTCATTGCACTCTTTATGATTTTCTTTCTTGCAATATTTGTTTTTCCTTTATTTTTATGCCGTGGAGTGAAATTCACATTCTTTGGTTTGAGATGCTGAAAAAAACAGTAAATTCACATCTTAATTATATTTTGATGAAAAATTGGCATGCAGATTAAAAGGCAACTTAGAGAAATGCGGGATTAAAAAAAACATTTTACATGACAGTAAGATTCACAACTTACCAATAATTTCTTTCTGGCTTCCATTTGTTCTTTCATGGAAGGAACGTCGACCTGCATGACATCAAATGGATCGAGAGTAATAAGTTCCGCGGGTATTTTCTCAAGCAAAGCTTTAACCTCGGCTTCTTTTCTTTGTTTCTTAGTTTGGAAGGGATTGCTTTCCAGAGCGTCAAAGTTAGGTTCACCGCTTCCTGTAAAAGTCGAAAATTTTAAAACATTTCTAGATAAAAAAGCACAAAAGTATTATACTAGTATAGAAAGTTGTGTATATTACGACGTCATTTTTAACTTATTCCATTTCTCCTGTTTTTAACCACACAAAACAATATTAAGTTACCTGGCACTATTATACTTGTAAAACCACTGCTTGTTCCAATTCCTAAAACATCTTCGTATGGGCAGAATTTGAAGTTACTTATCGATTTGGCCATACGATGCCTTAGGTACGGTTTTACTGTTGTTTGTGAACAACAATTGCTGAAAAAGAAATAAAAAATTAAAACCGTATTGTAGAAGTTAAACACCTGAAAATTTGAATAAAATTTGGGATAAAAACAAAAACATGCAATTAATTTTAATAAACCTACTTGTATATCTCAACTACATCTCCAAGTCCAACTGCAAGCATTTCCTTTTGGGAGAAATCCAAATCTACAGGAGGTGTTCTCAACTTGTAATGCTGCAATGGACCATCAAGATTCCTTATATCCCATATTTTCAAACTCCTGTCCACACCAGAAGTTGCCATGTACCTTTGAACAAAAAAAATATTATATGACTTTTATAATAAAAAACGAAAACCGACTTCAAGACAATAATTTCCGACTCTGGTAAGCATTTTTAAAACTCATAAACTACTAAATAGTTTTTAATTTTGAAAAGTAGCCAATAAAAGAATCACGTAAATTGGACCATAAATCGCATTGTAATCATCCTTTTTAAAGTCGGTTAAAAATAAATGTAGAAACCATTTTACTTCAACCTAGTGACCAAAATATACAGATACGCAAATTAAAAATAGAAAAAGAATCGAATCATAGATACTGGCCACAAATTATACTTACATTCCTCTATTGTCAACAGCAATTGCTGTAAGGGGTGTTTTATGGCATAATATCTTTGCCAGGGGTTCTTTAACATTGGGTGCCCATAGAGAAACAACACCCTTAGAGTTACCCAAACATAGAGTAGCATTATAAGGGTTTTGAGTCATAACCGTTGTTCTTCCAATACGATTGTTATAGTGGCCAACTATTTCTCCAATGGATATATCCAACCACGTCATAAATCCATATTCACTCTGAAATAATTATTATTGTAAAAAAAATTGCAACCTGGGATAAAATGTTATAAGGTAAGATAAAATAAAGGTAAATATTAAACATAATTCTACTCACAACAGCACCTAATAGAAAATGATAAGGAAGAAATTCCATACGGAGTATTTTATCCATTTTTTTCACACAATGCAATTCAGTTCCAGTGTTGTCATAAATATAAAGCCATTCCTTTTGGGCTACTGCTATCATAGTTTCTACGTGAAGCCAACTGTAAATTCAAATAATAATTTAAAACAATTGATAAAACTTTACAAGTTAACCTCTCAATTTGAACAACGTACAGAGCTAATTATAACTACACACAAGCAACTATTATGCTATAGTAATAATAAATTTATCAATTTGGTTATTCTAAAAATCCGGATTATCCCCAACCGTCACCAAGCTCTGTCCCCACGTGGGGACAGATGAGAATAAAAGGTTTCATCCGTCCTACCGTACACAACGAGGGGACGGTTAGAACTTATTTTATTTCTAAATGGTTCCATCTGTCACCTTATTGGTGACAGTGGAACTTAAAGGTGGGACGGATGAAACTTTTTATATTCATCTGTCCCCACGTGGGGACACAGCGGGGTGACGGTTGGGAATAATCCAAAAATCCTTTGTCAATTAAATACATCTTACTAATATTATAAATGCGAAAGTTTAGACTAATCTATGTTTGTTAGAATTTGTAGCCTAAGCTGTATGGATCTCAATGAAGTTTGGCATAGATGTAGAGGATATTATACAAATAAAAGTTAAACATGGAGTTTACCTTACCTTATATCATGAATACTTTCCATTACATTAATTTCACAATGTAATTTCTTAGTAACCCAGTCAAAAGCAGCAAGGTGACCAAGTTTACTTCCTAATAATAAATGTCTCCCATTACGTGAATATTTTGCTCTATATGGTCCAAAGTCAAGCTTCAAATCAAATATTTTGGTAGCTGCGGCAATGTCTACATTCTCTGCTATTATTTTCTGTGATACAGATGTCGTTTTCTCCCCTTTGCCAACTTCAATTAACCTTTACAATAAATTATTATAATTATATTTCAGTAAACAACAAAACTCGTATCATGGCTGAATTCTGAAATTACTCTCAAATATTTTGCTTCATAAACATCAATAACAATCAGTCAGATGTCAAATTTTAAAGTAATTTGGAGTTGAAATGTGGCTTTATAATTTATGACACTGTTACATATAAATGTAGTTTCAATATTTGGTACTCTTAGTCTACTTGTTAGAAAAATTTTGTCACTATTATGATGGTATATAGTAATATATTTTTTTTTATAAGAGAAGGGGGCAAACGAGCGGTGTGAACACTGAGGTGGTCAACGACCCCCATGGACATCCGCAATTGATTGAATATATAATATATAATTATTTGAATAATGCTGGTAATCATATTTTAATAAATTGTATATGACCTGGTTGTACTAAATGTTATAAGTATTGTTAGTGTTATTAGGATATTTTCAGCTTATAATATAGTAAAAATTGCTTGTGATTTAAAAAATACCCTTGATCTTCTGTTAGAAGAATTTCCGCTCGAGCAGCTTGTTCTTGAGCATATTTGTACTTATTTTCTTTCTTTTTTAACTTTGAAGCATGTAATGGATGTCTTACACCTTTTCCTTGCATCCCTTCACCTCTAGAATGCCGCTCTAATGACTTTGGATCAACTGGTGCTTTACCAGGAAATTTAACATCACTTTCCCTTTTTAGTACATTTTTAATTTTACGAGCTTCCTGAAATTTCATGTTATGATTCACTCAAACGAATAATATAAAATAAATATTTAGCATATACTTAGGAGATTTATTTAAAAAAGGATTTAAGCAATCAAATATATCAATGTTATAGTGAATCAGATATGACGAATATATTTTTTGGTTATTATTTACAGTGGCAAATTATGGTTACCTTAAATCGTTGTTTTTTAATAGTTCGTGGTGTTATTTTTATATTAAAAACTTCTATGTCATTACTGGTATGGGATTTTTTTGGTTCTTCATCATTTTCTTTTTGAAAATAACGTATCTGGAAAACATAAAGTTTTAACTTTAGGAGACTCTTTAGAGACACGATTATTCTTCTTTCCTAAGAAAATAACAACTTACCTTTTTTGTCTTATTTTGGACTTTCATTTTAAATTACAAGATATTTATATGCTAAAAGCTTTATAATGCTGTTTGCTTATCTTATTATATCAATGAACATAAAAGAAATAATACACAAGACACGACCAGACACATGTGTTAATGACATTGACATTTCTATTTGACAGTTTTGACATATGACAGGTTTATAACTTTTTTTCCACGAAAAAGGCAAAGTTTATCAATTTCCAAAAGTTCATGTTGCCTTTTATGAAAAGTCTTTCTTTCCTATCACTGTGATTTTGGGTAATATAAAAAATTAAGTAACTGGGTGGGAAATGCTTTTTTTTACTGTGTATGATCAATAAAAAAAATGTACGAGGCGTTAATGAGTGCAATATCTTTTAAAAACTAGATTTAACGAAGGTGAAGTAGGCGTATTTACGCCTGTATAAGTATTCTATGTATGTGACAAGGGAGCTAACCAGCAGTGGTATCCTCAATTATAAGAAGTCACCTACCCCCATGGATGATAGATGTTCGGATGTCCGTAACATCAGAGAAACCATAGATGAAAACCAGATTTTAAGGAAGAGGTTCATATGCTTCTTAAATTACAGGTAGAATACCTAAAAACCCACCTTCCTTTTAAGTATCGAAGCTTCACCTACCTCCTAACTTATTTATAACTTACTTATTATTACTCATTGCCCATAAGGAAGTTCATGTTTGAAGAAAAACAAAGAGTGATTTAGGTCAGGTTTTCGAGTTACTTTTATCCATTCGATAGTGCTTTTGGTTTAATAACTGAACTTTAGTTGAATAAATTCTCATCAGGTTTTGATAAGGAAAAAAATTACACCATGTTATGCGAATTTATTATTTTTATTCTCTTTAACAACACATACTCAATATTTTACAGAAACGTATATGACATCAGAGTAGTAACATAGTAATAGGTTTAGTATTTAAATGCGAATACAATTACCGATTCGTGTATCATTTTGACTTGAAGAGGGAACTTTTAAGCTTTAAATAATATAGATTTAACAAAACTTTATGAAATAGGTACAGTTTCAAACAATTATTGCACAAAACTTGTGTATGAGTTTGCCAAATAAAAACATTGCAAAACAACATCAACTCGCGACAATTAAGCTATCACATTCCGTAAAGGTAACAATAAATAAGTCGTAACACGTAACATAATCACAGTAAAGTGAAACATGACTAACAAAGTAAGTAGTTCATTATTTCTAAAATTGGTTAATTAATGACTGAATTATTTATCTTACTAATGAGATCTCATTATTATCTAATATAAATAAAATCGTCCATATGACGTGTCAACTATGTATTCACAATTTTATTTACAAATGTGACTAGAGAGTCCTCTAAGGAGTTTATAATTTCGTTTTTAAAATCTCTATCTCCGTAGCTTAGTCCATATATCAGCGGATCAGCTGTGACTCAAGCATTTGGCACATTCCCAGTATTAGAACATAAAACATAAATATTCGTCAACATATTATCTTAATTACTAATTAATACCTTTCTTTGGGCGAAATAAAATTATCCTTTCACTAAACACGTCGTAGCCCAGCGACAATAAGATAATTTCTATTATAATAATATAGAATTAGGTACAATATTTACATTCCAAATCTGACAATAATATTTATGTATGCTAAATCACTTATATGCAATAGTATAAATTTTTTTCCTAACATTTAGTTTTATGTTAAGCATATATGAGTAACAATGTTTAAATTTTATTTAAGTCTTACTATAAGTCCTTCTTTAGTTTTTTTTTTATATTTGAAAGATTTTAGATTGTTGTGTGTACGTCAAAGAGAAGTCACACATCGTATACAATGGTTCACAAAACATTGTTACCTAAGCAGAACACATAAAGACCGAATATAATCTTAAATATTCGGGTGCACTATACAATATACATAGTCTTATACACAAAACATTCACTGTTTAACCGTTTTTCTTTGAAAGTTTATTTTTTGGTAATAGCTAAACGTTCGAACTTTTCGCTAATTAAATTGCACTATGTCCTTTGTTATCACTGTATAAGCTCCGCCGATCTGAGCCTGACTATGTATTTATTGTCGCTCAGGTTCGGCGGCGCTTGTTGAACCTTAAATGGGTGTTGGCAGCACTGTGAAGTCTTGGAGCGCGTTTTTCACCGTTTCGTATATCGGTCGGTTCTCATCGGGGCAGTAGCCGTCTGGAGAGCAGAGTGTCTGCAGCTTGGTGAGATAGGAGTCGAAGTTGTCGTGCGCGGGCTTTTCATTAGGAACGGGCGGAGGCACGGCTCCGGGCGTGCCCCCGGCGTTCGTCACGGGCGCCGTCCCACCGCCCGGGATCCGCACGTGTTCGAGTAACGTTATTACGTTGTTGCGGAGGCTCTCGTAATATTCATTGAGGTTGTTGTTCCGCTGGGATATCAGCTGGTTCTCCTGGAAATAAAGAAAAATATAAATGTCAAAAGTAAACACGAAAAAAATTAAATTGTTAGTTTAATTTGCGTTACGAGGGTGAACCCGAATAGTTATGGCTGTACTCACAAAGGTTTGCAAGATGTTAGTAGCACTCAAAGCTGGATGTTTGGAGCCATGACAGTACCATCTACGAAATTTTTGACCATTGAAAGATTATTATGTAAAGTCTACGACTTATTGATACCCTACCCTGATTTCTATATAATAATAACTTACCCGTTCGCCGTGGCTGAGGTGGGTTTCCATCGCGTTGATGTCCGATTTCAGTCGTATCATTTGCGATTCAACGCGGGCGTTTTCTCTCTGCAGTTCTGTTATCTCTTGCTCGAGGGTCATTAGATCTTCACCGTTCCCAGTTTGCATGTTCATCTCCATACCTATGAAAAACAAATAAATGTTGTAGTTATAGTGTGTAATTAAATTTGACTTAACGAGTTATTCAATTTACTGTCGCTAATTACCTGAATATGGTTTTGGGTATAAAGGTGTGATATCATCCGGGTATTTCGCCTTCTTGGGCTGCGGGGTGGGCGTAGAGGAGCCTGCGACGGGGCAGCCAGACAGGGAGCGGTGCGTTAGGAAGGAGCCGTTTATATGACCGGAGCCGTCGCAGCCGGGCGTGGGGCAGTTGACGCCGTCGAACTTGATGGCAGAGGCGGCCGCCGCAACCGCGGCCTTGTGCTGTTCCACCGTGCCGCCGCTTTCCAACACCCGCATTTTATTCCTATTCGCTATCGGACAGCCGGAAGCGCTGATGAAAAAAGCCACCACATTAATAAAAATAAATAAAAAATAAGGTACATTTTATAACATTTGCAGTTTTACGCTAATAGTCTCTATGTACAAAGGTGCGCACGTGGTCTTACCTCCGATGCGATAAGAATTTCCCTGTCGCGTGTCCAGATCCGTCACAGCCCGGTATAGGGCATCTAAGCAGCGTGCAAATAATCAACAAACTATATGTAAACGGTATTCAATGAAACATTGTATCAAATTGGTCTTATCTTTAAATGATTTGAACAAATGTGGTATTAGAGAAATTTTAGATATGACGCATGAAGTAGACAACACAACCTGAATTGTGTTTATCAAAGACGATAGATGAAACAGTTTTTTGTTCTCGTTAGATAGCTATCGTTGATTCGCCGCTATTTACTCTAATTATAACACGATATTTTATTAAATAAAATGTACAAATTCGTAGATTGAAAGACAGTGATTGTGAGTTCCAAGTCCCGTCTCACCTGAGGCTCCTTATCAAAGAGGTTTCAAATCCTACCTATCCTAGCTTGTATTAGTTTGTGGGCACGCGGGAAGCTGGAAAGCGAGCGTAGCTTGGCCTATTCCTTGTGGTCGTTTACCTGAGTGGCTCCGAGTCCTGTCCATCTCGGGGCTTGCTCTTTGGCTTGTTGGCGCGCGGGCAGCCGGAGAGGGAGCGGTGGGAGGAGTAGTTGCCAGTGACGTGTCCGGAACCGTCGCAGCCGGGGGTGGGGCACTTCAGCTCCTGCGAGTGGGGCTGCAGCTGGGAGCGGTCGGCTCGCGGACAGCCGGACAGACTGCACATGTACACACTGCTTACAATGACGTGACGACGCAACGTATCGCAATACGCTACATTCAACACTTTGCCCTTACCCCTACCGATCTTGCGGTCGAGGGTTCGAATCCCGCCTTTCGACTATTGTGTTGAACCATATTCTAGCACAAGCTTAGAGCTTAGTTGGAATTGTTAAAGGAAATATTAGTAAATTAACAAAAAAATCTACTAATATTTTCATTAAAAATAGCTTTTATATTGTTACAAAAATATACTTCTAGACAAAGAAAGACGGCACAGGCAAGCATATGATATCAAAAATTATGTAATCGACATCAAAATCCAGGTATCCAAATACAATCGAAGAAGTACTAGCTGCAGAAAGAAAGGCAAACTTTAACGCCGTTCATGTGTTTATATACATTTTTTTTGTATTATTACAAAGTAGTGTTATTAATACCACAACACGAAATTATTCACACATTATAATGAGTATTAATTCCGTTAGTGATTAAGAATGCAACGAACAAAATATATACATCGCATTGTTATAACGAAAATGCCTACAGTCTTCAATATAATATTAAAGTGTTATTGTAACTTCTTGTGTAATAAAATTACAAACATTCTAGACTTATTATTAAAGTATGAGAGTACAATTTTTGGGAATCTAAAAACGAAGTCGAAGAAATACGTTTCTATTTGTCAGCCTAATTAAAATCCAGATAAAAATATGTTTTAATAAAAGTTTTTCGATGGAAGTTTACGGTTAGCATCTCGCTGAGGCGTGTATAAATAGATTGTCTGCGAAGAGTAACATGTACGTAGACGATGGAATGGGAATGCATCGTGTTTCTATATATAAACGCTCTGTTTGTTTGTGTTACATGCATTCCTTAGTCGGTATCTGTAGTTTTATTGATTTGAATTAGCTTTCTTACTTTCAGTAGAAATCTAGTAAAGATTTTGTTATGGTTATTTCGAGGTTTAGTTTGTTTATTCATTTAGTATTTGCTATTATATTTCGATGTTTATTTATTGGACTTTCATCAGCAGCTATCTTATAACGGAATATTGTATGCACCTACAAACATGCTATTTAAAATTCAATAGGACGAGGAGGGCATTATCCAAATTTATGATTATTTTAGTTAGTTAATCAAGTAAAGCTTTATGTTACAAGTCAGCTTTTCAAACACTAAACGTAAAATCGAAATCGTTGCTTCCGACGATTTCACGTCAACATTTCGTCATGCGGTTAGTGCACAGAGAAACCTCGGATTACGCCGTCAATTTGTCGGGTGCGGAAACGGGCAAATTGCCGTTCAGGGGCGCATAACGACACGGAACCACACTGAGCACTTCGCGATGCAAACGCGAATATTCACTTGTACGCGATAATATTTGCGAGTACTCGAATATTCTTGAGTACTCGAATATTAGCGAGTACTGGAATATTATCGCTTGCCTGCGGTGAGTCGCGAAGTTGCCAGACACGTGTCCCGAGCCGTCGCAGCGCTCCACCGGGCACTGGAGCAGTTCGCGGGACTCGCGACACCGGTACCCCGCTCTCACGTAATACTCGTCGCGAACGTAGCTACCATCAAATAAATTATCTAAACAAACGAGCAATACTTAAAAAGTGTTTAATTTGTAAATATTTGACTACATGACCTTGTTACGTACAGTTCTAATTGCCCCACTAACACAAAAACGGTATTTATAATACTATAAACTACTCAACACGTCACAATCTACGTAAAATTATTTGGATGTGTTTACAAAATTTTCACCCCGTTTATCTAGCTGTAATTTAATTGTTAATTTACTTTTTATGGAGATAATTAGATATTAACTGAATAAACTATTTATCTCACCTGTTTCGTCGCATATCTGTGTTTTGGTGCGGGTTTGTGCGTACAATCTTATCTTTATTTATCTGTGGCGGTGGTCGCGGGAGCGCCGCGCTCGCCGCCCGCCGCGCCGGTATATTTAGACTGATCCGGCGAGTGTGATTTAGCTACAATTGAAATCCCACACTTCGAGACAATAGCGTAACGTAACTTTTATTGACATTCCCCACTGTTATTTTCTTTTGTGTAAACAATAACAATATCTGAAGCACGGGAACAGAAGAGCGAGAAATTGAACGATAAAAAACATGATCTCATTAGAAAATATAAAGATAAGTAGAGAGGAACTTTTAAAATAGATTCAACAATGTAGGAATGAGCTGTTTCTTATTGATAACATTAAAAAAGTGGGAATCGAATACAGTTCGTAAGCTTAAACATTGAACGTATAACCAAAGAGCTATTGTGATTGATCCAAGACTGTGATAGATGGTGCTGGAATGTCATGTTATGTCAATATTCCATCACGGGGTAACGTCCACTATCAACATGATACGAAAGGAGCATGTCATCGAAGTGAAATTTCAATGCAACTCTGCCACAGTTGTATAATGGATTATCCCAGTAATGAAATGACCAGTGATAAACGAATGTTCGTTATGTCATTTGACAAAATTCCAGGTATCGACCGTTATGTGAAATGTTTGGCTTCTTACGATTTCATTTAATCACATTTACACTTAGTTCTTCGCCCTGCATTTACCATGGATTTGATGTAGATCACTTAATCTTTGATACCACTTCATAGGGCTTGCCCTTTGCCTTTTCAACAACTGGTAGTTATTGATACAAATCTTCCACTTTCGAATCTATTTTCACTACTACAAGAGAGAACTGCTCTTTGCAGACGTCTACAGGCAGCGTTCTATTCGCAATCCATGTTCACTTGTTTGTTTGCCTCTATCTTCTAAAAAAGATACTTACGTGTTATCTTTAGGCTTGTCGTGGGGCGCGTGGGAAGCGTGCGGCGCGTGTGGCGGCGGCATGTAGCAGGGCGGCGAGTAAGGGGGCGCGTGCGGGTAGGTGGGCGGGGGATAGCCGCACTGGTACTGGTAGCCGCCGTAGCCCGCCGCCGCCGCCGCCGCCGCCGCCGCGTACTCGCCCTGCCCCAGCCCGTACCCTGCCACCGGGTGCGGGCTCACGCCGCCGTAACCTAACAAACCAGTAATATGTCTATACACCTGACCGTACACCTATGATTGAAGGTTGTAAAAGAAAACGTAATATCCCTATTTATAAATTTGTGACTAAATATACGCAGCACATATCAGCAAGAACGTTGATATTTCGTCACGCCTGTTGTTTAAAATTAGCAACATGTCTTCACACGTCATGTTGCGGCGACGCGAGCTCGCTAGGCGCCTTGCATTAGCATTGCGCACCCCGACGACGGCGGTCGCGATTTAATCTACGTGAAATGTTTCATGGAGCCTTACAGCCTTTTGCGGTCACAACCTACAATTTTGGCACAATATTCGAGAAACGTTGAAGGATTTATTTAGGAAACTGCTTATTGTTATTCTTAGATTACGATTGTCTATTAACTTACATAAACGACCTTGACAGGTTTCTCTAAGTACCTAAAATTCAACACCAAAGCTTAATCTTTAACCCATGAGTCTAATTGTATAAGATCTGTTTAATTACCAGCAGCATCTCTATGATATGCTTCCAAATAGGGATGGCTGCCGCCGCTGTCCGGCGTCGACTCCCGGCTGTATGACACGCCGCCTGGGAAGCCGCGGCTGTTGACAAATAATATAGCTTTAAAACATGTTCTAATCATTAATGGTTACAAAGAAGTGGGAAAATGTTCTTAGAATGGAAACTATAGTTATCCTAAGCCAATATGCCTCACCTATGTGGTAAACGGGACACACTAAGGTCGAGGGTCTGACCCTGCGGACTGGGCACCTGTGGGCTGGCCGTAAGCTGGGGCGACGCGCCCGGCGGGGGGCTGCCGCGCCCGCCCCCGGCGCCGCCGCCGGCGCTCGTGTACACCGGGGACGCGTACGGACCCTGTTATAAAAATGGGCTTTTTAATATAGACGTCAAGGAGCTACGATATCGAACTTGTGCATCGGTTTACAAAAGCGCTGTAATTAATTTTGGGATGTATGACCTCACCTGTGGACTACCATTGGAAGTGGACAGGTCTATTGCCGGGCGGGGATCGCGCGGGTCTCTCGGCGTAGGGCTACGCGGTCTTTGTGCCTGCGCCGCGGCGATCTTCACAGACAGATTGATCGCGGAGAAGCCTGGCGGCACACCGGCCGTCATGGCCCCCACGCCGCCCACAACCGCTACGCCGCTACTGGCTTCGTAGTGGTACATTGGTCTGCGTCGAGGGTTTACGCTCTTAATTCAGTGTGGAGGGAGGTATACAACACATAAACAAGGAATGGTACAGGAATAGTGAGCCACGTTTACCACATTTAGGCATTTTGTCATTATAATAGAGATTTTCTAGGTAAAGATAAGTATAGGAGTACTATTTACATAATAAGAAATTATTTTATAAAATACCTTGGATATATGGGGCCAGAACTGGTCTCCTGTTCGGACTGATCGGTCTTCATCGGAGTTGGTAGGTGTGGGTCATGGTAGCGTTCGTCTTCCCAACCGTACGGGCGCTGCGGACATTGCGCCGGCTCGTAACGCTCGAACGCAGGGGTTCCCTCGTAGCACCGAGGCTCGTAGCCGTAGCGTGCTTCGTTCATTTGGCTACAATAATAATATGATCCTTAAGCAATATAGTTTAGTTACGATGTATCATTCCATTACATTAATCAGAGACTGGGTTTAGGTTATAGGCATACATAGACTTCACAGTTGTTGGTAAGTTACCTGTAGGAGCGGACGTGGTCATCCGGCGGGCGGTCGTACGGCGAGCGCTGGTCGGGCGGCGCACCGTACCCCGCGTGGCGCGTCTCCATGCCGCCGGGGGAGTCGCGCTCGGGCTCGGCGGCCTCGCGCTTCGGCACCAGCAGCTCGGCCGATTCGCTCTTCACTTCTGGACTCGGCGGCGATGCCGCTTGCACGCGCTCTGCTTCGATTTCCCGCTCCTTCTCGCGCTCACGTTCTCTTTCCCGCTCACGTTCTTGTTCACGTTCGCGTTCTCTTTCCCTTTCTCTTTCTCTTTCTAGTTCACGTTCACGCTCTTGTTCTCGTTGTCGCTCTCTTTCCCGTTCCCGTTCTCGTTCCCTTTCTCGCTCTTTTTCTTTTTCGCGTTCACGCGATGTATTTGAATCGATGCTTGTTGTTGTTGTTGTTATTGATGTATGTGGCAACGTAGCTACTATATGAACCGTGACAAAAAATACTTTTTAGTAACATGAGCAGTATTTATTTTTACTATACTCGATTTGATAACTACGCAAAGAAGGTGTGTTATTAAAGTTAAAAGTTCTATCTTTATATCTATTTAGTAACTAAAGTGCTCTTCTTTTCTCATTCATTTTAATGTGTTTTTTTGGTTTTGTATTTACTGATATTAAAACGGTTAATATCATGAGTGGTATGTGTACCTGGTGGTCTGGCGCGTTGTGACCTAGCGGCAGCTTTACGTGCGGCGGCAGTGGGGCAGCCAGAGAGCGAGCGGTGGGTGCTGCGGTTTGAACTAACGTGTCCGCGTCCGTTGCAGCCCGGCGTCGGGCACTTCAAGATCGTTTCGTGCAGCGCCAAGACTGCACATTAAACGCACAATTACTATGTTTTCTATCAACAGTAATATTAATTTAGCAAATAACTTAAAATAGAAAACTGGGATACTAATAAAATATATAACGTAGATAAAACTTCAAATTCCAAAAGTTTTTTAACACATTGTCATTTGTAAATCTATGTATTCTAAGAAATAAGAAAGAACCTATGAAATCTTAATGTATACATATGATTGAAATCGTATATGAATTTCTCACTAAAGATGTATTGAAAATGTAAATTTTACATAGATTTTTATTAAACATATTGTAAACTAAAGTTCATGATTATGACTTGAGCTTCAAAGTTTGAACCTAATATAGTGTTCCTTTATGTCGTAACTATACTATATCTTCTTTCATTTCGTGATTAATTACAAAGCTCTTTAGATGATCTTCTAAATTAAATAAAACTTAACAACAAAATAAAATTAATCTACAAGGCAAATAATTGGTAATAAACTGAAAAATAAATTTGTACCGAAAGTAACTTCTAAGACCGACAACTTTGTTCAGCATTTTTTTAATAATATTATTATTTAGTGTTACAAATGAGCATTACATATTTTTAGTATAAAACCATATGTGTAAGATGTCTGAAAAAGTTGTCTTTCTTTCTTACAGGATCATTAACAACTGAAATGATATTAAAAAGCTCTACCAATACATGTTCGTTTCATTACTCACTCTCCGGGGTGACTTTATCCTTTCTTGGGCATCCTGACAGACTGAGGGAAGAAATGTATACATCAGTCTCTCTACGGCTTTGATTGAACATTTACAAATCATTTACAATTGAACAAACAGAATCCATCATCTTGATCATCTATGTCTTACAATTAATAGGGAAAATTTCAAACCGTTCATTATTGTTTTCTTTTATAAGGGAAGCGGGCAAATACGCGGCGGGAACACCGAAGTGGTCATCGACGCCCATTATTTTATGTTACTGGTAGTAAGTTTTGGTCGTTAAAACTAACCTTCTATGGTGTGTGTAAAGTCCAGTGACGTGGCCCTGCCCATTGCAGCCAGGAGTGGGACACTTGTTGCCTTCTGTGAACAATTCGAGCGGTTCATGAATTAGAATTTCGTTAATCATCAGGCGGGGGCGTGCGAGCGCGATCGATACGTGCGGGCGTGTCCGCGGAGTGAGGCGCCCCGCCCACCCGGCCCTGCCCCGGCCCACCCCGCTGGGAAACTTAAAAGAAAAAATAAAGAACGCCAGGCGGCTGCGCGACTTGACTGCTGATTTTTTTTTCAGCTGAAACGGGGCGGCGCGTCGATGCTCCGCCCACCGCCTGCCGTGACCCGTTTTTATTGCGCCTCACTCTGACGTAAGCCAAGCTATCTGCCAGCAGTACGAGGAAAACATTTAGGTACTATCTTTTATATGCGTTATCGACGTAGGTGGAGTTTTCCATTCTGACGGCCGCAGACTAAATTATGAGAGACATCTTACAAATGAGGAATGATTTGTTACCGGATTTCGTTGCGAGTTAAAATCTGTTCCGAAAACGATGTCGGTTTTAAATAATAACATGGAAACTTCATGTTCGGTTCAACTTTGTGTACTCCTATTTTCTTATTGACAATAATTGAGATTATGATATCATTATTAGGTAAGTGAAGTTACAAACTATGAAGTACTCGTAAGTCCGCTTAGGTCGTTTTTGCATGATATGCACGACCTTGAAACAAACTTAGTTGGTGATGGCGCATTAAGTTGAATGGAACAGTGAGATCGTTAAGGAAGTTCGGGCGGGTTTGCTGGCGGCGCACCTCTCGGCGGCGGCGATGAGTGCGCAGAGTAGATGCGAGAGTCGCGAGCTGGCTGCGTAGAGGGCAACGCGCGCGCCTCCTGTAGCGCGGTGGCGGCGCGCGAGCCCACACCCGCCGGTTGCAGCACCGTGTACTGCTTAGACACCTTCGCCGCCGAACTCTTCTCGTGCTCGTTCGAGTATCCGCCAAACGGTTCGCTGGGAAACGACGGCCCCGGAATTTTATGCTTCACCTCTGTCGGGGGTTTAAACGCAGACTGTGTAGAAAATGGCAATGCTGCCGTCGCCGCTTTGTATGCGTTGTAAAGCGATTGCTTGTTAACGGCAAGCATTTCGCTTTTTATTTTATGTTTCATGTCCTGGTCGTCATCGTATTTCTCATCCATTTGATCAGACATATCTATTTCTAGCTCGTTCGAGGACGAGTCTACGAGTTCGTCAAAATTAGGGCCGTCGTAATTATTGGAGTACCGACTGTGTCTGCCGTCTTCTACGCTCTTTTCTCGGTCAGAAAACGATATTGGCGGTTTATTGTCTTCATTGAATTCCCCGTTATTATGATCTTCGTTTATATTGTGCATCATAAAACTTTTTTGTGAGGCGTCGGCGCTATCCGATGATTGTGAGGGAGAGGAAGGAAGCATTTTGTCCGATCTCCTGTCATCAAAAAGGTGATCGAAATCGTTGCCATCGTTTTCGTCGCCGCTGTTTCCGCTTGTCTGGTCCCTCGACCAACTTCCCGAGAGTGTTATGAGTGCCTGGGTATCTCGAATAAGATTTTCATCATCTTCGTCGGGCAGCCGCATTGACTGTGACAGTTTGGTTGCGAAGGCCTGTTGTAGCATGTCGGCATCTTCCGTGTACTCCTCATCGAGCAGGTGCCGTCGACGTTTGTTGAGGACCTGGTCGTCCATTGAGACTTCGTTGCCGATGCACTCGAACCTCCGGTCGTTAACTCGAAATGCCTCTATGTCGACTCCGATCTCGAGCCTTCTTTTATTTATTTGAGATAATGATGAATGTGTGTTCAGCGGAGTCGTCCTGGAACAAACAAACTTGTCAAACCTGTTTCGCTTTATAAGTCGCATCATATAAAAAAACATCAATAATATAAGATTGTTTAGTACTTGCGATTCGAATTTCCATCCACAATCAAAATATTTTTACGCGGAAATGATTCTCGGCGTTTCCAATTCGACGTCATCGCATTGTAAGCACTTCGTAATTAAGTTTAATTGCACAAAAATCGTTCCCACGTAAAAACCATTTCACTCAAGAGCTTTCAGACCAATTTTATTTAGTCAAGGGCGAAGTCAATCAAGTAGAAGTACTTTAAAAGCTTACTGAGTTTAAAAAATGGTAAACAGCAGTGTTAATTCAAAGTTGGCACGAGATCAATAAAATTACACGATGGATTTTTCGAAGTTTTAAATTTTAGGCAAACAAAACGTTTCATTTACTTTTCTATCTAGCCTTTAGTTTAGAAATTAGGTTCTTTCCACAACTTGCTACAATAGTATTTAAAATATTTTAAAGTTTTGAGGACACGAAAACTTTTCCACAAACTTTTTTCCTGTCAGTTCGACATTATTTGACGTAAGTTTAGTCAAAGAGGTTTGATTTAGTTTAAAACTGCTTTATTTTTATTTCTCAAACATAATTTGCTTTTTTATTTAAATCTTCAAAGCATCGATATTATTATTCGAATTAAAATAAATGTGCTTAAATCTTAAATTGAAAATTTCTGTGAACGAAATGTTACTTCCATAATAAAAGGATTAAAGCAAATTATAAAACCATTCGTTTTATACAAAATTTTATAAAGCACTAAAAGCTATAAATTCGCTGCTATAAAGAAATATTTAAAGCACGAACGAAAGAAGACACATAAAAAGAGCGCATGGGTTTTAATTCAACCGTACCATTTTTAATGCATCTTTACCATCATATTGCTAATTTAATTATGAATATTTTATACCTCAAAATTATAAGAAAGGAATCTTTTGGAAATCCGCAAACTTGGTGATTTTAAGTCTTTAACGAGAAAATCTGTTACTTCCCTATTACCTTATTGCTATTATTAAAACGTAATAAAGTCAATAAATGCAAATAAATGAATGATTCATAGCTTTTTCGTTACTAATGGAAAATTATTAATAAAACCGTCGCGTCGTTATAAAAGTTATAAGTATAGCAATTGAATCTGATTTATTGATATCTATTCGACGAAAGTTGTGCAATATGCGGCTCTACTTAAGATAGTAATCGATGGCCCTTGACGAAGGTATCGGGTGCGGGGCGCACCGGATACTTGGAATACCGATAGTGCGGCCGCCTGGCAAACATTTACGTACGTGACGTACCCCTCACTCAGTACCAATGTTCACAGAAATAGACCGAAACGTGAAACGATTTCAGAAGCCAGCTGAAGGGGTGTAACGCACGAATTTGCGTTTGCGAAAGCGCTTACGTGTTGGCGTAGGGTAATTAGATAAACCCTGAGGGCGGTGGCTGCTTAACCGGTTTAAACTAGTACCAGTGCGGACCTTTATCAGCGGGCGGCGAGTGGCGGGTTATCTCGGGGCCGCGTTAATTGTAATGCCTGGAGATTAGGGCGCGATATAGACACGTATAGTGTGTATCACTGAGGAAGGTATAAAGGGGTTCGTGTAAGATTCTAACATAAACCTTATAATAATATTCAAATAAGATAAAGTAAAACTATTAAAAAAAATAACCGACGGAAATAGTATTCTCCTAGATCTGTTCTATTTAATTGAAATGTTTTTGTAACGAATCGTATATGAAATTATCACTATAGTTGAGAAAATTAAAAGTAATATTAAAATCCGCTGTAGAATGTCACGATGTAACTTTTAAATACATGTAAATAATATACATTTTCGAAGGCACCATTCTTTTTTAAAATAAACTCTTTGAATTCACAACGTTTACGAATAAGCACGAGAGCGTGAAGAAATCACTACCAATAAGTCTTTATTAGAGGACGAAAGGTGAATCGTGCCCCTTTCCCTCGCAGCTATAACAAACACGCGTTGGCCTCCCGCGGGCCCCCGCCGTCGCGGCTTCCAAATTCAAATTGCACCTTAGAATTCTTAATTATTGAAATCATAAATCAAAACGTGCCGTCTGGGCGGGCGACCATAAAATTGAGTGGGGAGGCGAGCGAGAACAGTCGAGTGTGGTAGGATTAAGACATTATCACTTTTCTTTCAAGCAGTCGCGCCCCCGTCGGCCGTGCTCGGCTGTAAATCAGCGGCTAAATCCTCCGGATTAGATTCATAGAGTTGCCGCGGCCCGGGGAATCCCGCGCCAGCGATAATGGCTTCGTGTGCTCGCGTGATTTTGCTTTTAAATCGACTCCCTTGCTAAGATAAATACACTCCCAATTTGGCTCCGTTCCCGGACCGAGATTTCGAACAGCTTTAAAGGTGACTTAAGTTCATTGAGAATAACAACTGAAAGTGACTGATAACGCTGCGACCTTTCCAAAACGTGATGTAAAAGTTAATGCCGATAAGAAGGATTTAAGTTCTGGAAGTTTATTAAGTATCGAATAGGCACAAATAGAAGATTGCTTAGGTTATCGAAAAAACAGGACTTTTCCTTTGACAAATCTTATGACAAATTCTTTCAAAAAATCTGGAATCTCGAGAATTCATACATTGACTGTCTCTCTGGACAGAGCAACATCCGACTAGCGATATTGCTAGGGGGATTCCATAAATTCGTATGAGATGATCCCAACTAACATTGACACACACTTTTTGATTTAAATACGCTTTGTCACTCTTCGTTCATTGTTTTTTGTCCCGAACCATTGAAGTATACATTTATTAATTTTCATTACAATGTCCTTTTGCTTTAATTACGAAATACGTAATAAAAAAGGGGCTTTTTTAATTTGTGCTTTACGATACAATAAATCTATTTTCTACCAAATAATATAAATATTTTTTGTTTATTAAACACATGATTTAATAATTTCAGTTACTTTATAGACCTGTTAATAGTTTTTTAAAAAAACGTTTTAAACATTTTTTGAATCAAATTAAAGTTTATATTATCTCATTTTAATTAAATTACAAACAAAGTATTCGTTGCTCGTCTTTGAAAAGCAAATAAAAAGAAAATGTTCTTAAAGTCCTCAAATGTCTAAAATTTACATGTTTTTAAAAGAAAAAAAAGTATGTTTTTATCATATAATACAACAAACAATATTACGAATTAACACGAAAATATTGTTGTGATATGCTATGACTATTATAAGCGAAGGGTGTTTACTCCACAGAAAGACCCCATTTTTGAGTGAAAAATCAATAGTGCAATAGTTAAATTCGCTCTAAATAAGTGGGCTAATGGTATAACGCGGTACAATGCGAACGTCCCTTACCCTACAACAGGTATAGGGTTGGCAAAGTCGTAACATGTAAAATAGTTTTTTTGAACTAAGCTTTATCGGCGGATTTCACAATAAGTTAACAAGTTACAATATTAGATCCGTCTCAGAAAACCTTTTTGAATTTCCTAGGCCTTAATAACAAACTTTAATTTAGAGTGCCGTCGAAATAATTAGCGCCATAAATACTTGGTTTTGGCATTACAGTTTACATACGCATTATTTTTATTTTTAACTAGCTTTCGGCCGTGATTCTGTCCGCGTGGAATTAAAAAAAGTGACTAGCATATGTGTTTTTCCACACCATCCCTTACATCTTTTCCAAATTTCATCTAAATCCGTTCAGCCGTTTAAGATACAAACACTAACAAACATCCATGTAAACTTTCGCATTAATAATATTAGTATGATGAATGATCTTCCTTCGTATAGTTTAAATGAAAAATAGATAAAGAATTATAGTTGTGAAAATTGATACAATAGAGAATGTTCAACCCTAGTTGCGTAGTGCACTCGAGGCAGGAGGCCCGAGGCTCGAGGCGAGGGTTATCATGTTGTGTGCCGTGTCGGGCCCTTGTGTATGGACACGTACGTGACTCGTGCGAACTCCACTTGCCACGCATTGACAATGTACATTTAAACAATTGAATATTGAGCTTTTTGTTTTTATTTACTACTGTACTAGATTATGCTGTTGATTTTATTAATGCCGTTTTAATTAAAGTTGAAATAGAATTTTATTAGAGACATGTTTGTTGCCTTTTCGTATGTTTTCATCTTGTGGATCGAAATTACGTTGAAATTTCAATGTCGGATTGTTTAGAATATTGTACGTAATAAATTGCAGATCAAGTAAGAGTCTTTAATAACGTATTTAAATTAGTACGCATTTGGTAGTAATCCTTTATTCATATTTTGTTTGTTAAGTGTTAGGTGATACGTTTGCGAAGATGATGAAATATTTTATTTTGATTTATGTATCAAATTCGACACTAATAAAAACAAAAACGTTATTTTAACTCGTATAAAACTAGATTCCTTTCACTCCTAACTTAGTGTGGGCTCGGAGTTTTTCAGTGGGGACGTATAGTGTACTGATGTTTCAAAACCCCATTTTCTATGTCTTAAATAGTGCTATTGTTTGCTTTTAAATTATTCATACTCAAATATCATAATATCTTCATTTTATGTGGGAAAAATTATATCTGTTTCTTGTATTTTTGAGTATTTTTAATTAATTTGCATTATGTCCAATAGACGTTTATAGTATTGAAATTGTACGCATTAGTAGAGTTTCGTTGTGTTAGAATTGTGGCATAAATGAAAGCCGTTGGGAAGGTGCCCATCAGATATCGCCGGTGCTGTGGAAACAATTTGAGCCGCCTATCTGATCGGGGCAGGGTTGGAGGCGTCACACGTGAAATCGCTTTAACTACCCCACCTGCGTTTAAGTTAATTGTAATGTGAACTTTTGCGTTTTTAAAAAGAATTATTGAGTAATATATGAATTTTTAATTGTTGCCGTGTAGTTATCGTTATGCAATTAAAAAATTAAATACGTTTCTATAAGTGCAATGAAAGTTTCAAAGCTAAAATGTTTCGAAAAACTTCTTATCATTTTATTTACTGCACCAAATAACATAATTTTCCTTCACTTATCTTTAACCTACAATATTACTGTTACCGAATGTAATAAATAAATGGATCTACTTGGTCCCCCTGTCACATTATTATTTAAGTATTCTAATAATGTATTAAAAAGTTATTTTTCTATTTAGTTAAGTGATATTGTTCGGCTAATGATTTTATTGCATACTAGCTCTTGCTCGCGACTTCATTCGCGTGAAATTTAAAAAAATATAGCCCATGTTACTCACAGATAAATTACCTTCCTAACGGTGAAAGAATTTTTAAAATCGGCCTACAAGTTTTTGAGTTATTTCAAAA
This sequence comes from Papilio protenor, assembly GCA_029286645.1. Classification (NCBI taxonomy): domain Eukaryota; kingdom Metazoa; phylum Arthropoda; class Insecta; order Lepidoptera; family Papilionidae; genus Papilio; species Papilio protenor. Next base: position 2,717,774 of record JAGSMZ010000022.1, read on the forward strand.
CATACAAAAATACAAATCTTTCCTCTTTATAATATTAGTATAGATAAAATTCGACGATAAGTTATTCAATTGAAAAAACAACAATCATATTTTATGTGATGTTAAAAGTAGTATACGGTAGAGCAAAATTATTTTCTTCCTATCGATAATTAAAAAAAAGTTAAAACAACTTAAACTGATACTTTAGCATTTTTTAACTCTCTTTTCATAGTCATCCGTTTCTTATGCGGCAGATATATTCACTAAAAGAAGTAATATTAATATTCATTCATTCAATAATAGAGAATCTCTTATTTTGAAAGCATTTGTGAAATGGTTTTACGAGCGTGGGATTTGTGCTTAACGCTTTATTATTTTTAAATCTCTTCAAACTTCTTGCGTAATTCACCGACGTAGAAAGTGCACTGCTGAAATTACAAATTCCCGAAAAATTACGTTTTAAATAGTTTAATACACAACGCAACAAAAATGTTTTCTATGAAAAATTATTCTCGTTTTTTAAACGTTAACGAGTACCGAGGTATTTATTTTTAAATTTTATTTTATTAACTTACCAAACGGGCCGTACGAGTGCTGACATTTTTATAATAAGGGGGGCCGAACCCGCATCACGCACAGTAGTTTGTATTTACTAATTCACGAAAACACTGACAAAATTACACTTCACAAAAATCACCGCGTCTAGAGTTCAAAGTTTTGTAGGGTATAATTAACGCGTAGCACTTCGTAGCGGTGCTACGTCAGAAAAGTTTGTCCGTAGGCCGTAGGTCGCGACTAGGAGGTCGGAGCGAGTCCGTAGGAGCGGGCGGCTCGCGGGGCGCGACTCGCGGACTACACGGAGGCAGCGCCGCGCCGCGCGGGGCCGGCGGAGGCTCGTGCGCGCGCACGCCGCGCCCACGCCGCCCCGCCCCACACACCCGCAACCTATTTATTTCTAGTTACGTAAAATTTACGCGCAATACCAAATAGGTACTGCATTATAACTTATGTTACTATATTGCAGTACCTAAAATGTCAATTTGATAAATTGATGCTTTAGAATTCCATCTATTTACTTTAACGTATTCTTTTTTGTTTGTACTAAGATCCGTAACAAGTACTCTTGAATAGAGATTGATTATGAGATAGATACAAAAAAATGAAATTTTAAAGGTAAATAATTTTTATTAAAAGCCAATCAGTGTTTTCCACTCGGTATCAATTACGACCCTGTCAGGTGAGGCGTCAACAGAAAAAAGAAGTCACCCGCCGGACGCCGGACGCCGGCCGCTGACGCCGGGGGCGCGCCGTCAAATTTGGCAGACAAGTTTTTTGGGCCTTTTCGATGCTATCAATGTCACTTAAATAAATTGAACGAATCGGAGGGCTGAGGATGATATGTCTGCTTTAAATTGGTATTAACACCATGAACGGGAGATAACTGTCAACGTTTAAGTATCGCGTTAAAAAGAGTATCGTAAACAATGACTAAATGGTAAACAAAGTAGTAGTAGAGCACGCACCGTTCGCGGATCGATCAGAAAGTTAGTGGAAGCGTGTCGTCACAATCAGCTGTTCGCACCGCGAGCGCAACAGACAATGCGATTAAGATCTACGCAGGACAACTTTCGCCGCGCGCCGAGCGGCAGTTAGTTGTTATGAAAGAGAGAAATTTGTAAATTGTTGGCGCCCGAGTTCACGAACTCCGTCGAACCGGAGTTTGTTTTAAGAGTCCAACCTTGAAACAAGAAGAAAAGTAGTCCTGTAAAACAAAGTTTTGCGGCCGCCGCCGTCGCCGGCGCAAGCGGTTCAAGGATTGTGCCCGAACTGTCTGTCTGTACAACTTTACCGATTAAAAGCTCAAAAGCTTCCAAAGTCATTTTAAAAGTTTATCTGCGCGGGGTGGCGGGGCGCAGCCGAGCACGGGAGGGGCGCAGTGTAGGCGCTCTGTTATCATCCACCGTTACTTTAGTTGGACCTAGTTTAAGTTATTTATAAATCGTCTCCGGTCGTCGGTCGACGGCCGCGGCTCCTAAATTAAACTGTCAAAGTTGCGAGGTCGCGCAGCGCCTATCGCGGAACATATGTTCCGACGGCGAATAGTTGCCGCGTACCCGCTGAGTTCCTAGACCCTTCGCTACTTTGTTTTACATCTGTTCCACTTAGCGAACTCCGGCTGGAGTCGGCGCGAGTCTTGCATGTGTATCGGCGGCACACGCCCGCATCCGAATAGTTTCATAAACATAACCCAACTTAGTTTTGGACGACTTTTCAAAGTCAATGCATACTAACTTTCCATGTCTGGAAGTGCGATATTACTATTGGATCGGATTGCGGCCGATTTTAATGCATTCGTTTGTTCGAAACTTTGCTTTATGGTGGAAACTTTTGAAGAGGTCTAAACAATTCATTTTGTTTCTTTGGTCCTACAGTCCAAACTAAGTTTTATTATTGTTTGTGTGTAACTTTCAAAACAATACTTCGTTTTCGTTTGCTCCGTTAAGTAATTGGCCATTAGTTTGTTTTGTTTTCATCTATATAAAATGTGGCACTACACTATGTTTTATAAAGTGTGCAAAAACAGTACATTTTAAAGAAACGTTTACCTTTTTATATATAATAGTTATGAAACAAAAACCATTTTAAATCTTACTGAATGATAAACATAAAACACCATTTTTTTTAAATCCTTATTTTCTAAATTTCACTTTTAAAGGTTCATTACTCGCAGAGCATTCGTTCTCATAATCAATGTAATTACCGAAATCTCTAACGGAGAGTCACGATCAAACAGTCAAGCGCGCAGATAAAGCTGCCACAGCCCTCGGCGCGTTGTCGCTACCACCCTACCGTGACCTATCAAGCGTCCTATTTGTTCCGATAACTTGAAAGAGGTGAGCAATCCTTCAATGTTTACACAGATCTAAACAATTTGGTCGAAGTATACGTGTTATCTTACTGCGCCAATAAGTCACGCAATAATTACCGCGAGTCGAGGATCACGCGCTCCCCCGCCCATATTTATGCAAGTTACATAAATATACATAAATAAATATCGCTCGCGACAATTGCAAGCGGTTTTATGGTTGAGAATAATGTACGGCCCCAGGCTGCGACTTATAACCGCTCATATCTCTGATAGTCCCATTAGGAGACACGCGTAATAAAACGTTTTCATTATTTGCATGCGAAATCTTCATTAAAATAATTGAACAACCGTACGTAGTATATGTTATACCTTTTTAATTTAATTCATGTACATAAAAATATTTATAGAATAACTCTTTTTATTATTTTAAATACAATTGTTAACAAAATATTTCTACTTTGTTATTTTTTACTCAAGATATCAGTGTTTTTATCCGTTTAGTTTGTTCTCGAATGAAACTAGTAGAGCAGGACATCTAGGTCTTTGGCCACACCCATTTTGCCGGCCCACAGACATTTATATTCCGAGAATTTTTTTACCTAAACTTGAAAACTTGCTTGGGAATGGCAAGATAAAGTAAACATAGACATCTAATAAATATTGTTTTGTAAACATCGTTAGTTATAAGATCTTATTATTAAGCTAAATATGTTTTTAATAAGAATTTTAAGAATTTGATTCTAAGAAAATTATTCTATTGTTCCCAAAGATCGTCACTACGTTGTTGTTTTAATTGTTAATATTGATTTTTTGTGTATTGTTTGATTGTGGAAATATCGTTTTTATCATCATGGTCTATAAAAGCTCTTGAGTGTGTTTTGTAATTAACATTAAATTAATTGTTATGTAATTAAATTGCAAACTTACATTCTTGAAGTGGACGGACGAAAAATTTTGTGCGTAATTTCATCTCCGTTGAAAATCTGAAACAATAGAATTTTAATTAATAAAATAACGAAGATAAAATTAAAACCGATATACTGTTGTAAAGTTTAAAGATATGTGTGGTGATTGTTATGAACTCATAAATATAGGCTTTACGTAACTGAAAACAATTGAATATAAACTCAATCATCATCATCATCATCATCATCAATCATCATCATCATCATCATCATCATCATCATCATCATCATCCTCATCATCATCATCATCATCTCTTTATCCTACTCCCGTAAGGTCGGCGCAACAGGTTTTTGTCCTCCACATAACTCTATCATACGTCAGTCATCACTCCCTTTTTGATCATGTCACCTTTTACACAATCCATCCATCTCTTTCTAGGTCTACCTCTACCGATGTACCCTTCCACACTCATAACTAACGTTCTCCTTGTAACATGCGATTCATCCCTCCTCATAACATGCCCATGCTAACCTTTTACTCCTTACCTTCTCTACTACCGGGGGTACTCTCAAACTTCCTTAAATTTTAATTAATAAACTAACGAAGATAAAATTAAAACCGATATACTGTCGTAAAGTTTAAAGATATGTGTGGTGATTGTTATGAACTCATAAATATAGGCTTTACGTAACTGAAAACAATTGAATACAAACTCAAGTACGTTATTAATAATTTCATGTACACGCAATAGTTATACCGATTGCTAAATCCACGTTGGATGAAAATGACGGCATTACGTGTACGCCTGGTACCGAAATACGATTTTAATTGATGTTGCGCGACTACACAAACTTTTTCTAAGTACGGATTGCAAATAATGATTTCACAATTCATATTGAAGTTTTCGTTACATTTTACGTAAGGGATTTCATTCGTGTGCGCAATTAGTAAAGGTATTTTAAATATAGATGGTTGAGTAAAACCTTTGGAAATCAGTTCAGTGACGTATCAACTTAACTTAAGTTACTCAAGTTCTGTGGAAATTAATAAATTTATGTTACAAATAGATTGTATCTGTAATAGGTTATGTAATCTTTAACTACGAACTTACGAATACTATTTTTTATCATATATCGAGATCGAGATTTAAATAGAGCTTAGTATAAAATTGTTTGATTATTAGACTTAAAAATAACATTCTTTATAAATGAAAAATCAACAATAAAGAGTGAAAAATCGTAGACCTGAAGTTACAAGCACCAATCAGATAGGAGCTTGCATCGTTTTTAATCTATTGTTCCTTTATTTTTTTTTCTATCTGTACCCTTCTATTCCTCAATCGACATGTCAAAGTGCGGCCACGTTCTAGTGCCGTTGGTTAGGCTCACAAACGGGGGCGGTCCGTAAATTTGATTTTAATATTGAACACGTAATGCCCTGTTTGCTCACCGCCTGTAATTGATGCGGCCCTCTTAGCACGCGTCTAATTCCTGTAATTATTTTCGAATTCGTCGGCTTTGCCTTTTAAACAACGGATTATTTAAATGTTTCAAGTCGTCGAACGAATTTTGAATATGTAATGAGAACGATATAGAGTTACGTATTGTACCTCAATTTAATATAATAATATAAATGATTAATTATAGATGTAATTTTAATATCACTTATTTTCCTTGAACTCAGAACGTAGTCCAGTATTTAACGCCAGAGCTTGTAATTCTTTAACTTTAGACAGAGTTAATACAAAATTGACTATTTTCTCTGATAATAAATACTAAATAAATTGTCATTAATAGCTGTACCAAAGTATATTTCCTTGTATATAAAAATAAAAGCTAGTAGAAATTTTTCTGTAATCTTACAAAAAGCATTTACACACATAACCACATTATTAATTGCTCTCATGTGAGACATTTCGTGAGAAAGATTCGCGCACATGGTACCTTTAAGACGTAGCTTATCCTAAGTATAATTTCCACGGCGGCGACATAAGTTAACAGCGATTCATATCCGATACAGGTGAGATGGGAGCCGAGCGCGCCGAGCGTTCCCCTTCGCCGCAGAGATTATGGCGGCGCCATGAAATATGCATAAAAGCCGTAAAATGCCACACTTAACTGCTCCCCGACGTTGAGTGTGACGTCACACTGCCTGCAGACGGATGCTCAGACGTCTTGCTAATTAAAAATTGCACGTCACGATTTGCATGATACGAGACGAACAAATGTGATTCAAAGATTAGCATATTAGCATACTGGTTTAAGATTTACACTGTACGTTAGAGATATTTACAGAAGTATTTTGTTGTAAGACGTAAAAATCAGACCAGAAAGAGACACAATTCCAATCCTCAAGCAAGATTTTTTACAAATTTATTATATCTTCGGTCGGGAATCAAACTGATAACGAAGAAAACTATCTGTGCTTATATTATAAAGAGGAATGATTTGTATTTTTGTACGTATTATAATAACTCAAAAACTACTGGACCGATTTATAAAAAAAGCTACGTTATTGGTGAGCAACATATATTTAACAATTGTTTTTTTTAATTTCACGCGAATGAAGCCGCGAGCAAGAGCTATATTGAAATTTTCTGTTTATCAACTATTCTATAGTTATAGTATCAAGGAAATATTCCTAGTCGATATGTAAACAATGATAGCAGTATATCGATGAAAAGCGACTTGTGACTTAGCGACATGGAATCCACAACGCCATTATAACAATCATCTTCCCGTTCATTACGCGGAGTCATGATACTAAATTTAAATTAACAACCCCTTGTTAGTTGAACTATGTACATCTGCGTTGAAATGAATGTTCATTTATTAACAGAGCATTAAGACACTCTCATTCTAAGCCTTTTGTTATCGAAACAAAGAATTTGTTATTTAATTGTTACATTTCGAGACGTAAATTAACTCAACTAGCTTTTGTATTCAAAATTATTGAAGAAATAATTTAATTATTATATAATAATAGTATATCTTTCGTTTAGTTGTACTGCTTTAAATCTTTCATTAAATATGAAACATTCTAGTGCTTAAAAACTTCAAACGTACGTGTTTTGTCTAAATGTAAACAATCTATCGATAACATCCTTAATTAGAGAAACTGAATGTATTAAGATATAGATATTTGATGCATTCGGCGCTGTAACCGGGAACAGACAATTTACCCGACGCCGCCGTCTTTATCGTATCTTTAACTAACACTCATAAACGCGCACTACTCGACGTATTGTGCGCTTTGCGAGACACGACTCAAATGAGCTGAAAGCGGGCTTTGTGGGATTTGCGTTTTCTAAAGCCTGCGATACTGTCTCGCTACTTTAATTATTACGGAAGATGTTCTTCTATTTAATTACTGACTTAGTGCATCTAATAATATATAGTTTCAGTTGAATATTTAACATCTTTTGACTAGTCTACTAGGTCTATGGTCGAACAAAATTATTTTTTTAACGACATGACTTACTTATATGTGAATAGAACTTTTGAAACAACTTTCTACATTTGAATGTTTATTCATTGATAAAAGTTTTCTCTTCCTAACCTAAAATGTTACTTTGTTATTTCAGGTTATGTACGAGTATGTTTATTTAACAATGATAACCAAAATAGTCTTTGAATATCTAGTACAATGTAAAACTTATTGTAAATGTATCTCCCCACGCTTAACAAGTATTTAAATGAGGTAAAAAAGTTTTCGTAGCTGCCCTTTGTGAAACAATGTACGTAGGCGTCGCGGGAAATGCTAATACGGGCCGTTCGCTACAAATTGATACTCGATCGTCGCTCATATAAAACACTCTGCGAGCAAGATCGTCCCATGAATAATAAAGAATTGCCGAAAGCCGACATCGGCGGGCTTCAATGTACCGTCTTGCTACGACGAACATTCACTTATCCATGATATTATAAAATAGGTTGATTTGTTTGTAAAACTATTGAACTCATTTTAATGAATCATTTTATTAGATACTTATAAATAATATAAATAATAACGACCGACATCTCAAGAAGCTCTCAGACAGTTGGATTAAGGGCCCGATACAAAAGGCGGTTATTTTAGAAACCGCACGTATTGTGAGGAGGTTCCTGTCTCTGCAGCCCTGACCACTGGTTGCTTGAGTCATCGGATTCCGCAGCCGGTGGAGTTCTATTTTTTTATATAATATGTTTTATTTTATTTTTTATAACAAATCATGTAAAATATATTAAATATTATATAAAAATAAGAAATTAAAGATATATGAAGTAATATAAATAAACTTATAAATAAAAAAATATAAATAACATTGATGATTGATGCCAATAAAATGGTAGACTTTTAAACTGAGTATGATTATAATCTGTAAATGTGAAGACGGCGTAATATTTATTTACGAATTCGAATATTAACTAAATAAAAAAGTGGGTCGAGTTCTCAAAAACGACATAGGTAGGCGGCACTCAAATTCTTCTTGGCGCCCTTATTCACTGCACGTCCACTATAAAACATAACTCCGATTTTTATACACGCTTATATTTGCTTTGTGTTTTCATTCAGCTAAATATCCCCTTTACGTCAAACAGAAATATCCCAGAGGATCATAAATTACGATGAAAATTTGGTTTTACGCGTTATTTTACGATGGTACGACACTGTTATAAACTAAAAACTTTTGAACATTGCTATATTGTTCGGCGTATTACAATATTATTGAATTTAACCTTAAATACGCTTTAAAATGACATATATTTCTATCTATACATATAATATAATAAAATTAGAGTGTCTGTAATATCAAAAGAAAAATTCCAGATTTCGGGAAGATGATGTATTTGCTTTGCTGATAACGAAAATCGCGTTTAAAAATGTTTTGTCTGTCTGTCCGCAAGTCGCGTTTCTTCCGGGTAATCTCCGAAACGGCTGGACCGATTTCGACCGGACTTTCACTGAAGGGTAGCTGACATAGACGGGCATATTATAGGCTACTTTTTATTGTAATATTACGTGGACGAAGTCGCGGGCAATAGTTTATTATACATATTACACATTTCCGTAATAACACATACACCACCTGTGTTAAAATTATGGTTACCAATTCGCATTAGTTAGTCAAATTGACATCAAACGTAACCGTTTCCGCAATAAATATTAGTCGGTATTAAATCACTTTGTCGAATTAACTAAACGTACACGATCGACGATTAACATTTACGCATACGTATGGGACATGGATCTACGAAATCGTTAAGGGGGTATAATAATTTTATATGCTATTTATTTTGGTATCTTCTGGGACCGTGTTTATCGAGGCTATACTATTGAAGGCCTACGAGTAGAAAGTATTTTTCATGGTTTATTTTTACTACAATATTTATTTTCCGTCTGTGGACGGAAAATAAATAGTAGATTTTATAACTATAGACGTGTGCGTCTAGAGTTATAAAATTGACTAAAAAGTAGCTGAAATTAAATTAATTAATTCATTTCATGAGACAACTTTATCTAAATAGAGTTATTTTGAGAGTCATTATTACAATAAACGGTAACATAAAATTGAATGTAATTAAAAACATAAGCGCCAATAGCCTAATGGTTAGGGGACGGATTTCCGATCACGTGGTCGAGGGTTCAAATCCCACTATTCGACTATTGTCATAAACCATATCCTAGCACAAGACTAGAGCTCAGTTGGAATGGTAAAAGAAATATTATTAAACCAACAAAAATCTACGAACATATTTAATAAAAACAAATAATATAAATATCAACAATTCACATTCGTAGCTCCTTGTCGTGGTTGTGTGTAAATGTCGGCGGTGTAGTGTTTACCTGCGAAATCTGCACAGACAATTAGCTCTTTATACGATTACACTCCGCACATCGTACATCCGCACATCCGCAGGTGTTGACGTGACACGGCGTCGTACGTCACGCATCAATGCCACGAGAATTGTAAATGTCAGTAAATAACGAGGGAATTAATTGCTCAATTTGATTACCCTGATTTAAGGTAAGTTTGATACGATATTTTATTAGCAATGTGCTTTATTGTGACATTTTGAGAATATGACGATGGAAACATCTGTATTATCATGACAACAATGTACAGTATTAAAAAGCACACGCAACTTATTAACTTAAATAAATTTTAAGGCCAAGAACTTAAAACATTGTTAGTCAATACCACACTTCATTCCATACAAATAAATATTAATTTAAAAGCTGTATAATTACTTTGCAAATTATATCGTACAATTATATAAAAACAATGTTAACAATAGTAAAATAGTCCCGCCCTGTATCGTATCCTCGTACATTGAAAAACAGTAACACCTAAACTTAAACAATATATGTTAAATGTATGTAGAGAGATTTTGCGGAGAACATCAAATGCGCATTGAATGCGGAGAGGCGAGTGTCGTGAGCGACGGTCGGAAGCAGGAAGTGAGCACAAAGAGCCCGAAGTCGTCGACGCCTTGAGGTGCCGCACAACCCACGGATGCTAACTTACTGCAGCTGCACAACTAAATCTTAAATTAATTAAACCTCATTTTATTACACGAAGATTAAATAAGATATCGATTAATTGTTTTTTCTTTCTTTGATCTGTAGGCTTACTTGTTAAAATATTTTATAATTGCAGTAATCAATATGAGGGATCATTTAATACAATTATGATTCACTCTAAGACCTATAATGGATTTGAAAATTTGCACAAATGTATCAATACAAAAGTTTTGACGAAATAAGCTCTTACTGAACATTTCCAAGTATTTCTAACTCTGTGGTTTCACGGGAAATGTCTACATTTAATATGTTAGTATCAAGTTAAAGGAGTGTAGGCGAGGAGTCTGATTCAACAAGCGAGTGCATCGGCCTCAGCAGGCAGCGCGGCGCGACGGAGTAAGGTACAAAGATATTGAGGCTGCATTGTGCAGCACCGCATTGTACCGCGCCGCGAATCACCGCGATAACACCGACCGCCACCGGCCGCTTTGTCTGCCTAATTGTTATATTCCGAACAAAGACTCGCCAGAAACAAACGACGTCAGTGCTTGTTAGCTCCCGGGCTAAATGCTCCGTGTAATAACATGTCTTCACACAATTGTTCAATGCTATCTATACGTTAGGAAATTGTCGATCGACGATGTGAGCGAATCGATCGTCTTTGTTGCGCTATCGAAGTCTCCCGCACGAGTGGAGCGAGTTTTAATGCTAAAATCTAATCGTTTCTACCGAAATGATTGACGGGCGAGCCTATAAAACAGTAGGGGCCGCAACAAAAATACGAAATTCCATCGGGTAATAATGAATCGGCGGGCGCTCGATGCGGTATAGCGCTAATGATCTTCGTTCTCAAATTTGCAGCGGTTCGACGTTTATTCGTTTTAAAATGTATAAGCGCGGTCCCGAAGCCAACTTGCCTCGCCTCGCCCCCGCCCGCCCGCTCTATGGCATCAATCATTTTTAGAGGGTTTCGCTTATCCAAGTTTTCTTCCTGCCTCCGTCCTCGTCCTCGGCTTCCAACTTTTACATCGAATGATCTCCGCTAAACCAACAGAGCGTTCAGCGTCTCGTAGCCGCGTTTTGTATTATTTTTTGTGAATAAATAATATTATTTGACGAGGGAAAGGGGATTGGATTTCGTTAAATATGGTTTAGTAATTGAATTGAAATCTCTCAATGTCGACGTTCAATTAAGCTTTAGATTTCGTTCTTGATGAGGCATTTCCTTTGTTTCATGGAAAATTATATTTTAATTCTGTTCATTTTGAATGGTAATTTATAATTTTAATTTAGTTATACAATTAGTCTTGAAGCGAACGGAGATAAATAATTTACCTCACAACAAATTATTTTTTTAAGCCTATGTAGATCGCATGATATGATTTTATAATAATTTTTGCGAAGTATGATTTTACTTGGGGTATCAACTGACGTAGTTTATATTTTTAATTTATATAGCATCAAGGTTAGCTTTTATGATGTTATGAGAATTTTAATAAATCACATTAGGCAATTACGTAATCTATTATCAAAGTCAAGAGACATTAATTACACTATATCCATTACAATGGCTGTCACGAGTGATTAATGCTAATGTCCGCCGCAAGATTTTTAACTAAGTTAAGATTAAAATAGCTTATGGTATTATAATTCGCGGAGGCCCGAGGCGTCGGATCCGTCATCTCTCCCCTACAAATTATGATGACACATCCGCCGGGAGGTTTTAAGCTAATTCTACTTCAGGATTCCCGATACCGCCTTAGAGGTTTCTTTAAACGATACCGATATTTTTTTTTAAAGATTTTACAGTAAAGGGAACGTAATTTTGATAACAATTGACGTAAACATAGCACATGTTTTCAAAATTTAAACGATAAACGTACGCTCGAATTGATTCAGTAAGATTTTATGGTTTAGAATATACTCTACAACTACTTCAAATGTGAAACAATTTTGTTATATTGTATAACTTTAAAAGTAGACCGATATGGTTTCTTGTGAATTTTTTCACACTACCGCATCACTTCGGTCAGCCTTTGAACATGGCGCATGCAATGTGCCGAAATATCGGGAGCTAAAACAACCCAATCGTGGTAAGAAACCCGTATCTTACGAATGTTAAATTTTGTTATGGGTAAATTTTAAAACTTATAAAAAATAAAGTTACACCATTGAGGTTCTAAGTTATGTGACAGCTGACGATAATCGAAGTATTTTCCAAAAAAAATTATGAGATGAATTTCAAACAATTGTGTGTACAATTTATATTAAATAAAATTGTTTTCAAAGTAACTCGTGTTTTAAACTCGACAATGATTGACGGGCGATATGAGCAAGGGGTGTATATTTTTTTCAATTTTTCGCCGTACGAGGGAGACCGCGGGCTGATCTTTGTTTTATGAGAACGATTAAGAAAAGCATATTTGAAGTGTGTACTTGGGCTTTATTTGCGCCCCGAGAGGGAAGCCACGCTTCATTGATCTGTAATCGTTTTTCGCATTTATTGCCGCTGCGCCTTATTTATTCGAGGGTTATGAGTGTGTCGGGGAGATCAAGTTGTTTCGCTTAGTTTTGTCGAAATAAATCAAGATGATTATATTTTAATGTTACGTTATGTTCATTGGAGTTGTAGTGCGTAACAAACTTTGATGTTTATTCTGCAATTAAATTAATCCCTACATGAATGGACAAGCAAATTAAATTGCTGAATTCAATTATGTAAGGTTTGGTAGTTGTGGGATGTATGTAGTCCTTTCTATACGGGCCTGTATTTTTAACTGACTTTTTATGCTAAAGTATTTTAATTCTATGTTTATTAAAGCTATAAGTACTACATGTGATTTAAATATAAAATCTATAAATTATTATTACGTGTACTACTTAAGTGCTTATTTAAAGTGACATAATTCAAGGTGGATCTTGTGTCTATCCAGTTATTTTCGCGCTTAATTCCCGAGCGTCGAGTCTTCGTACTCGGGGCTTCTGTTCGTTGTGTGATTTGAATGCAAAGTGCGGTGCGCAAGGGTTGTGTTAATTGTACGATAGAGGCCGCACCCGCACTCGCAGCCGCCAAATGTCGCCGGTTGGCGCGACAGGCGGCATTTAACAAAACCAAAGAAAAACCTCAAAGGGTATCTCGGAAGGAAATCTTTCAGGTAAATTTAACGCACAGATTTGTGTGAAGCGATGATGCGAAAACGATGTCATCTATACTAATATTATAAAGAGGAAAGATTTGTAGTTTTGTATTTTTGTATGTATTGGAATAAATCAAAAACTACTGGGCCGATTTCAAAAATTCTTTCACCGTTAAAAAGCTACGTTATCAGTGAGTAACATAGGCTATATTTTTTTATTTCGTGCGGACGAAGTCGCGAGCAACAGCTAGTTTAAATATAAAATACTCGCTGACATAGATTGTTAGTTTTTTTTGTATTCTTCTTAAATGACATTTTGGTAAATTTTAAGATAAATTCAAGTACTACATTTTTTACTAACAAATGAAAATAGAACGTTTAGATTAAGTTGCCTTAAAAACATCCAAAACTGTTGTGTTAAGGTTATCGTAAACATTTCAGGTTAACGTTAAACGACTAAATATATTACATGAGTCCAAGATAAGGATCTGTAATTCGCTAGTGATAAGATTGTACAGTCCAACATAATGTACTCATATAAAATGTAATGTACTTGTTTTCGACCTATGTTTTTGTTCGATATTTGCGTATAAAATTTTATGATCCCTTAATTTGCACATTTGCGTTTAACCTAAGATTTAAGTCAGGTTGATTTTCGATAAACTATTGGCTTAATGTTCATGTTGACTTGATACCTTAAGCTTATATATGGCGGTATATTTCGAGTTTTGGAGTTATTTAAGTGTAGCTTCGTGATAAAGGCTATAAAATAGTTGATTCAAACCACTATCTACATTAATCTTTTTCTGAAATTAAATTTGATTTTTATGTAACGTTTTATCACAAAAGGGATGTATGGGAGTAAAAAATTAATTGCAAGTGGCGTCGTAGTGATTTAGGCGACCGAAATGCGGTCGTTAGTGCGCTGGAAAGGGTAGCGACTCGCTTCCCCAATATCATTTAACTTTACTTCGTTTTTATAATATATCGTATTTGTAATCGTTTTTATATTAGATTTGTAACAAAACTTTCACACATAATATAAATAATGGCATGGTTAAACTTAAGTTTAATAGAAGTGATAATCTGGTTAAAAGGTAGATAAACATAAGTAAAACGCCACAGAACATTGTTTAAAACTAAATCATCATACACTATCGGGCCATAAAAAGTGTTTAGTGAAGAGAATAGTATAACGTTTAAATATTATGGTAACAAACACTTGGCAAATTATAAATAAACGTGACGGCGTTCTTTTGTGTCGCGAGAGGAGCGTAACAAAATGAAGGCGTATTAATTATTCAGCGCCACACTCGACTCCGCGCAATCAGAATAAGTGCTGATGTTTCTGTCAGCCTGTGCGGTTGCGTTCGCGGTGAGCATGTTTAGAATTCTTAAGCCTCGAGCCGATGGCTTGATTAGAGGAAATTAAAATCATTATACTCCGACGCGCGCCACAATGCCGCCTCTACCCCGTCTGACGTAAAAATAAGGGAAACGCACATAAAGAAGGCGGCCGCCGGAAACGGAAGCGGCACCATCTTGGAGCCGCCGGGAGCGGGCGGGAAAACAATGGATTCGTTAATTAACATTTTCTTACGCCTCGCGGCTGTCGAACGAACGGTAATCGGACAAAATATTTACGACGCAGACTTTATGGAAATTCCCGAATGAAAATTACACTAGTGAATTTCTAAAGCATCATTAAATCTGAAATTGTAAGGATATCATATTTTTAAATTAAAGCTTATATCTGGTTATAAATAAAAATCAGAGTTTTTCATTCGTTTCAATAATTCAAACTGGATACGCTTTGAATAGAAGCAGAGCGAGCTAGAGCGGACGATTGGCGCGTGTGAAAAATGTCCGCTATCAATATTGCTTGCTATCTGCACCGCGAGGGCTTTGATTTTGTTATCGATGTTCAAATTAATCGTCAGATTTACATTTCCGGTTGTATTTTATTCTAATTTTATATCAGCTTGTATTCTTAATACCTCCTTGTACTTAAAAAAGTAAGGTACAACATTTAAACTAAATAGAAAAAAATATGTATAACCCATCTCGTATTTTAGAACCATTGCTATGCTCTAATAAGACAAACTAAACGTAATATTATTTTCACGATTTGTACATTAAGTTAAATTAATTTTATTACATCAACTGCTATTCATTCTGGTTTGAATGTTAAAAAATAGCCATCATCATACAAAAAGTCGCAAATTAATTTAACGTACTCGTATGTCGATATGTAAGGCACATCACTAGCAGTAACATCGGACATTCATTGAGTCTGTATTGACCTTTTGACGAAGTGGCGTCATTTGTTAGCGGACGCAGTGGACGCAGCGGAATGCATTTACTGGCGCAGATCAAACGATTGTGCAAAAGCGATTCATCATTCCGGCCCGGGTATGGATGTTTGTTTAAACCCACTCTGTTATGTGCGGTGCGATCTATTTGATGGTACATTGGGAGCCGATAGTTACAGTTTATTTATTGTCAATCGAATGGCTGCACTGCCTTTGTAGTCATTTAGTAAAACATTTATCAAGTATTAATTACATCACTAATTTGACACAATCGAATTTGATAAATACTTTGGAGTGTATTTAAAAAAGATTTATAAAAATACCTTTTGGCAAAAATGTAAGAGTACTAATTGCGTAATGTCGCTTTTCCCTTCAGAATTTATCTAATTAAACTTGAGGTTAGTTACCTATCCATTTCACATGATCCAAGCATGTTCTTTGCAATATGTCCTTTCGTTGAGTTCAGTCGTCACTGGAGTGTTGCCAGTTAGTGTGACGGACGCGTGTTGTGGCATTAAACCGCACTCAGTAGCGGATTACCGCCATTAACCGCTATCCGAGTTGTAAAACGAGTAATCGATGCGCACCCCGATGTTTATAGACTATTATATCGGACTTATAGCGGACTCTAGTGATGTTCTTTGTTTTATACGATGTTAAGCTCTTGTGACTTAATTTGGAATAAAAATCAAGTGGCGTCTACTTCATATACAATTTAATATATTAAATTTATTGTGTGTTTGTGTGGAGTGGATTGTGATAAATCCTGATAGCGAATACTTTACAAGATAGGTACTCATTCAACTTGGTATACTCGTATTAGATTATTTTATAGGTTTACTAGGTTTTAAAATTTGAATCATAACCTTAATTACTTATTATCAGCAATTAGCTATGGTAATATTATTTATGGCAGTGGAATTGATTGTAATTGTCGCGGCGGTTGTGGCGGTTGCGGCGGTCGCGTTTATTAATTGTAATTTTTGACGGGCACCTGTCAATTTCGCAGCGCGCAACCCTTCCCTAATCCTCCCCAAGACGAGACGCGACGTGCTGCGACGTCTCCTTGGCCGCTCCCTCCGAATAAATTAGCTCTCTCCCGGCCACATCGGGATATAAAATTTTGAATATGAATGGAGAATTTTGCATTTGTAATAAACCGGCTTCGCGTCTAACGCTGCAGATGCGTACTCGAGCACTGGATAAAACCGGAATCCGAACGGTGTCGCTCCTCAGGTGGCCCGCCATAAATATTTATTAATTATTTTTTCAATAATCTCTCTTCTCTTGTATCCTCCGAGGACGGAGGGATATCTCCACCGTTAATTGCTTTTTGTTTCATTTGAATAAGTATTGTTTTTGACTGCTCGAGCGTGACGTCGAGTTTTGTAAAATCTCCGAGATGAATAATTTGCCGTAAAGCGAAATTGATTGAGTCAATATTGTTCTTTTTATAAGAAAGGAAATTATAATTTTTAGCTTCTTGGCTGGTTCCGTAACTATCAAAGTACTAAGAAAATAGAGGGAGAATTACTCACACATTGCAATATTTTAATATTAAAATAAAACATTTTAAGATGTGCTTTGCGCGTATTTTGGTTAAAATTGCAGTCATTGTAGAATTAAAAATTTGTGCATATAAAAAAAATGGATACCAATAAAATAAAATTAATTATTTTAATTTCCTCCGTAGATAACCCTGACGGAGACATCGCCTAATTGATTTTGTTACACGAAGGAGAATTAAAAAATGAACGTGACTTGATCGGAGCGACTGTGGTTCCTTGCATAGAAAAAAAATTAAATACACTTATGCTTCTTTATCTTCTTAGCAATAAGGTTCAAATTCTTATTCTTAGATATTATCTTGTCAAATTTTATTTAGCGTGCAGCAGACTCGGCTGTTACAGTTTTATTTCCATAGCCTTGTATAATTTTATTGAAATGAATCGAAGCCGGTAGCTTTATTATTCGTATCATGTTTTAAAAAACTGTAATTTTAGAATAATTTTACTTCACTAAGGTTAAAAGTGAATTTCAGATTTCATTTTGTAAGATTGTTTGAATTGTCCACGGTCTCGCCGAATACAACATTGTAAATTATGTTATTTATTTATTTATTCTTTTGCACAAAATTATTTTAGTGTTTGTCTATTCTATTAATACATATACAGAATACAAATATAAAATTTTCATATTGCATTCATTCATATTTGCCAGAGCTATTTTTCAGTAATAAAAACATCGTTTTTTCCAATGAAAGCAAAACGGTCTAGCGATTAAATGCAGTTATCAAATAATACCTTTGGTTGTCCGATTTACCCGCGGGCTGTATGCTGAACGATTGAACCAATTTGTCCGTATAACGTGCGGTCACCCTTGTTGTTACGTTAATTTTTCATTCGATCAAGATAGTTATGCTATTGGACGGTTTGATAATAAAGCCAATTTTTTTGATAATACCTCACTGGTATAGATTTTTATTAGTTTATAAGGAGTAAATTTATACTAGTAGACGTGTCATTTTCTTTGTGTAATTTCAAAGTCGTTTGCTACCAAATTGTCTCATTTAGTATTTACGTAACGGATAATCATAAAAATGCGCTACTCTTGTTTTTAACATCCTTTAACTAAGTAAGGAGAGACGTAATTTTTTAAATAAATAATGTTTCTTTTCGTTTTGTATCTATTAAGAACTAGCTGTTGCCCGCGACTTCGTCTGCGCAATATTAAGATAAAAAAAGCTTATAATATGCCCGTCTGTGTCAGCTACCCTTCAGTGAAAGTCTGGTCGAAATCGGCCAGGCCGTTTCGACGATTACCCGGAGCAAACGGCTTGCGGACAGATAGACAAACAGACAGACAAAATTTTTTTTAATGCGATTTTCGTTATCAGCAACGCAAATACGAGTACATCAGCTTCCCGAAATATGGATTTTTTCTTTTGATATTACAAACAAACAGTTCAATTTTATTACATGTGTAGATTAAGAAACTAATTTCGTATTAGATTCATTAATTTTTTCTTTACAATCTAAAAAAATCAGTTTATATTCTGATTGAAATATAAAATAACTACAATTTGTTTATACATATGTGAATACTAGCTGTTGCCCGCGACTTCGTCCACGCAATATTAAGATAAAAAAGTAGCCCATCTATGTCAGCTACCCTTCAGTGAAAGTCTGGTCGAAGCGACCCAGCCGTTTCAGAGATTACCCGGAACAAACGCGGCTTGCAGACAGACAGATAGACAGACAGACAGACAGACACAAAAATTTTGAATGCGATTTTCGTTATCAGCAACGCAAATACATCATTTTCCCGAAATCTGGAATTTTTCTTTTGATATTACAAACAGACACTCAATTTTATTATATGTACATATAGAATTTCATTTGGCGTGGTTCGTGCTATATGTATAATAGCTGTTCCACGCGACTTCGTCAGCGCAGCATTAAAATAAAAAAAGACACGAAGTACATAATTAAATTGGCAAAATTTGAATAAAAAGATAACCGCCTGCTTCACCGGTTGCCAACAGTCTTCAGCTGTAAATCATCCAAAACCACCAAAAACTAACTTAAGCGAGCAACAGCGGTAGAGCCAGCCTTATCAACTTCGTTTGAATGGGCCGACTCGCCCTTTGCAATACCACGACCACTCAAAAGACAGGCGTGAAGTGGGAGCAATTCCGCGTTTCGTCAGATGAGTGTCGTGCCAGAGGCCCAACTTTAGTCCCTTTTCCTTCTCACCCTTTTTCTTATAAGAAAAGGATGGAAGGGAAAGTGGATTTGACGGTGGAGGATACGCATAGGAAGGAGAAATATTCTGTTTATACCTGCTTCCACTTGCATTCATTTGCAAATCAGATACAATTACCAGAAACCACTTTAATTGAATAGGATCTCCTTGCAATCTTTTATATCCACCTGTACTTAACCTACAACTTCCTGAACCTGAGGTGAACCACCTGTTACTACCTTCAAGCACCTACTAACATTTGCAACTCCCTTAATCCACCAGAATCTAACTGCAAAGGCCTGACACCATCTGCATTCTCTTATAGTGACATGTAACCTTTTTTTTCTGCAACCCCTCGCAACCACATAGTCCATGTGTTACTCCAGACTATATTTTATTACTATTCAAAATCTCAATTAGATAAGTCAAGGCATCGCGGAATTATCGAGTAAATACGTAAATAACAAATAACTACACATCCCTCCGGAACCCGACATTTTTCGCCGATGAAAAGTATCACACATGTTATTACAGACTATGTTCTATATCTGTACTAAACTTCAGTAAAATATTTTTAGCCGCTGCGGGGTTAACGCGTTAACATGTAAATAAGAAAACAACACATATCCTCGGAAACCTAACATTTTCGGGGTAGAATTAGATTCCACGTGTTATACCATACTATGGTCTGTATCTATACAAAATCACAATAAGTTGTTTAGCCACTACGGACTAATCGTGTAAACATGTAAATAACAAAAAACTACATATCCCTCGGGAACCTGACATTTTTCGGGGATGAACCTTATCCCACTGTGGTCCTGACTTTGTTAAATATATAGGTATGTGCCAAATTTCAATAACATAAGTTGAACCGTTGCAGAATTATCGAGTTAACATTAAAAACAAAATTAATGTATACCACGGGAACCGTAACTATTTCCAGGATAAAAAGTAGCCTATGTGTTCTTCCAGACTATGCTCTACATCTGTGCCGAATTTCATGGAGATCCGTTCAGCCGTTTAGGTCTACACTCAAACAAACTCTAACAAACATCCATCCATAGATCTAAACTTTTTAAAAAAGTTTAAAATTTATAGTATTTAAGTATGGATTATGATTTCCCACGACCCACGACTTCGTCCGCGTGGAGTTTAAAGTTCAAAACTTACGTTCGCCCTTTTTTCATCCCATTACCTAAAGTATTATCTTAGTAGTAATCTACGTAATGGACTACTACGGTGAAGGAAAACATCGTGATGCAACCTGCACATATCGGAGAAGAAATTCAAAGATACTCGTACATATGTGTGAACTCAACCAATCCGCAGTGGTCCAGCGTGGTTGACGTGGTTGATGTCCTAGTGACCCTAACTTAGGGTAGGCTCCGAGCCCTTCAGTGGGGACGTATAGTGAGCTGGTGATGACGATGATGATGAATCTACGTAATAACAGAAATCTATTGAAAGATTCCAAATTTCTGAGCCCGATAGTTTGTGAGCTGATTTTTCGGTTACCCTTATTGTTTGTGTTCGCGATATCTTCTAAACTATTTGTCCAATTTAAATACTGTAAAGGACAATTTTGTTCTACATTAAATTCTCCTGGCAACGAAGGAATTTATTTGGATAAGGATTAATACTGAAACCAATAAAACAACGACGCAAATAGCATGCGATATTTAATTCATTTTGTAAACAAAAAAGTGGTTATTGTAAGAAAACCGTTAAAGATAGATATATGCTATCGCGGACTTTTCTGTAGAACTTTTTGAGATCTACATTTCTTTCATACATCATTTTTATATACCTCTAACGGTTTAGGCAGCGTAAGCCGAGAAAAGTTAAAGTTTAGTAATTTTTTAACGCCGGCCTCCAGAAAAACGCTGTTTATTAATAATTCCTAAACATTAGTTATAATAAAATATAGCCTATGTTACTCACAGATAAATTACCTTTCTGATGGTGAAAGAATTTTTAAAATCGGCCCAGTGGTTTTTGAGTTATTTCAATACATACAAAAATACAAAAATACAAAGTTTTCCTCTTTATAATATTAGTATAGATAGATATAGATAGTATAGATAACAAACGTCCACGTGAATTGATCGAGCCGGACGAAACGAAACTCATCCCGTATCGAGTGGATATGTTTGACAAATGTACCGGGCACGATTGGCCCGATAAACATCGCTGTAACAAATTAACCCGACATAGGTCGTCGCTACGCGCGTAGCTATACTCGTAGCTAGTAGCTACAGACCGAGATCTGGTTCACCATTTCTACAACAGTACTCGTATGACATCTAAGTAAATAAACATGTATTAAGTTCATATTATACTACCTGTTGCTCGCGACTTCGCCTGCGTGAAATTAAAAAATATAGCCTATGTTACTCACAGATAAATTACCTTTCTGACGGTGAAAGTAGTTTTTAAATTATTTCAATACATACAAAAATACAAATCTTTCCTCTTTATAATATTAATATAGAAGTATAGATAAGTATTTTTGTACACTGCATAATGTTACTATGTTTTCTCGGCATCCTTAAACTTGTAGTGAAATATCCACGTTTGTTTTATAATTATAAATCCATCCAAAGGCAAAGAGTTAAATCATTTGTTGGTATAAAGAAACAAAGTAACAATTACAAATGAACTATAATGCCGGATCGTTAACAACTGTCGACGGTAGATAAGGCTGTGTTTACACGTCCCCCGTCTCCCGCGACAGTAATAGGCGGCGCCATTAGCTCTACAAATGACACTAAAATGAAATCTATTCATTTCCTTTGAGCCGAGTCAATCGTCGGTGGATATTGTTCAATTTCACGCGATCCGAGCATTACGCGCCTATCCTCGCGGTTTGACGGTTCACCTTCGCATTTGTAAACCGATCTGACACAAATTGATAGCGACAATTATATTATACGGTACATCGTGGGCCTATTACAAGTTTATTTCGACAACACTATTTATATATTATAGTTCAATTAGTTGGTAAAGTGTAAGTTAATTTATTTAATCTCGCAAATATATATAATGTCAAACCATTTCTACGATTTAGATACGGTATTTGTAAACAAAACTAACGAAATATTTGAATTTAATTCTACGATATTAATCGTCTAAATCTAGAGAAACAAATCAACTGTATTAAGGAAAAATGTAAGAATTATAGCGTGTTCTAATAAAACGTACTTCAATTACATAATAATGTCTTTTTTGTATTTTCCCCGAAATACAAAAAAAATACTGTCGGCAATAAATAATACCGTATGTCATTTCTCAGCACGTATGAAATTTATAACACGCGGAACGATTTCGAAGGGCAATTTATTTGTAATAGAGCCGATCGGCGGGGCCCGACCCGGCTGGATAGTGTGGGTGTAGTAGCCGGGTAGTGTATTGTATTGTAACAATGTTGACTTTGCACTTTAAAAAAACAAAAAAAAAACTTTAAATTTTTTTGAGAATGATAGAGCTTACTAATTGAGATGGTGACCATCTCAATTATATAAAAATATTCATTAAAAAGTTAATGCATGTCTATTCCTTTTAATAATTAATGCTTACATCTGTTCCTGTTCTATGTGGAATTTAAGTCATATAGTGTGAGCTTGGTGGGTGGTGGTTATTGACAAAAATATTTTATAAAGCTCCACATCTTCTTACCATAATAAAAAAGTAAGCCGTAACTGACTTTTAATATTATTTAAATAAAAACATCAAACAAAACAGAAATGTGAAAAAAAAACTAAATATGGACTATTTCGCAGCCCTTCGTGGATATTATAAAGTTTGTGAGTAGGAACGGCGCAGCGGTACGATTTGCGACTTAATCACTTTATTGGCAGCAAGGGAGCCGAGCTTATCAGAAAGAAATGTCGACCCGAAGCCCTGATATATGAGTAAACAAGCTTGCACTTTTCCTTTCCGACTTTTGGCGGTCACAACAACCATAAACTCGACGGTTAACTTGAATTGAGCTGGGAGTTTTCTTTTTAGTTTGTCTTTTATTTATAACATACATTTTAGAGGTAATTACGTAATTACTTACCTTATTATTATCGTCATCACAATCACGTGCATCTGAAAAGAAAATCATATTATTTTAATTGCGTAATAATTAATGTAAAAGTAAATTTAATATTTCACACTTATATTGTCAAAGCGACAAGTATTTTAAATATGTAATATAACATGCAGGTTATAAATAAATAGAGGCCCTTACGTTCCCATATTTTTTAATTAAATGCGATCAAGAAAGGGGTATGAAGGTACACAAAGAAATCTGTATACAGTGGGCAGTGATTAGCCAACGGCAGCACTACGGCAACCGGACCTAAATATGTTTGTGCTTCGGCTTTGGCGTACACATGCCCAATATCGGATCCCTCCTGAGGATCAGCCATTACGTAGCCTCTTAACGGCGGACGGTTTTAATTAAAAACTTCTTGCATTAGCATGTGTCCGATCGTCATGCTAATCCCTTCAAAATATTATTTAATTTTACACGAGGATTCTTACCCTTATTCCGGAAGGTAAATTAATAATTAAAATATCTTTTAAATTGGATTATAGATACATACCCCTAAAAAAATTTGTTCACTCAAAATTTTATTATAATTTTAAAAATTATTATGGAAATTTAATTTGAAAGTTTAACAATAGTATTTTATACACAGAGTGGTTTTTAATAGGACTTAACTAAAACCGGATTACTTGATATTTGATGTTAATAATTTTAAAGGAAATAAGGTTGTTTAAAAAAATTGCAAATACATTATTATGCAATAATTCCGGTATATCGATAGCAAAATGAATATTTGCCGCAAATGGTAACTAGGTTATGGGGGTCGAGAGGCCTAAGCAAACAACGTGAGGCAAGCTGCGCGGTCTTAGACAACAAACAAAGCCAGGTGGCTATACCTTGTACTCATGGACTTTGGTATTCGCGGTTCAAACACCGCTCTCATTACGCATGCCTCGCTGGCTTTAATTACGGGGCAAACTTACCCCCGGGCCTAATGTTTTTATTATGTATTTTTGAGTGCTAGCTTGTGTTTGCCCAGATTTATTATCGATACGCACCTAAAAATATTTAATGGTTTCTAAAACAACGTATAGTGTACATTTCTCATAGAAGTATACTCTAAGGGGGCAACTAAATGACCACAAGTCTGAATGGCGTAGTCTCTGAGGTAAGGTACACTGTATATGCTAGGCACAAATAGGTTGTTTGGTTTGTCCCAGACCGAAACGTACTTCTATAATAGACAAGATATCGTGTCAATGTATATTGATATCAACGAACCCTTGTCATTTCAAAATCGTGTCTACTTCATATTGATATCAATATATCATAACTAATAATAGCGACGTTGAAAGTAATTCTAAAGATGTCTATTTTGTCTACAGCAGATAATTAAAATGAATTCCTGTATAACATTAACGTTTACTTTCTTAAAATATTAATGACGCTAAAAGGCGTCGTAAGCCGCTGCCAGAATTTCATAACTCAGCGAAAACTTGCATTGAATCTTATTTATTTTTTATCAATTTCATCCGATCGGATCTAAAAAGCTTCGTCCCTATTTTATAATACGGTCGTGAATTAGCAAAAACAGAATGGATTTTGGCTGCGATTATGTCAAAAATAATTAATTATTATCGATTCGGTCGCGGGCAGGGGAGCGGATTGATGGGTCGCACGGAGCGTAGCGCGGTCTTTAAAATTAGAAAGCTAATTACTTGGCTACGACACAAGAACCGCAACGGGAATGCGACACAGATTAACGGGAATTCCTGCACTGCAATAATTAATGTGGTTAAAAATACTTCTAGACTTTAAATCTATTTTAAAATACACTATTATTTTTGACATAAACTTCCTTGAGATCTGAATTCTAATAATCATTTTAGATTTAAAAACATGTGAGTAAAATATGTAATTATCAATCCTTAGATACGTGTAGGGTTTTATAATGTGAATGTATTTATAGGTTAATTATGTAAAAAAAAAAGAATAGTTAAGGTTTTTTGCTGTATTTACTACTTATATTTTTTGTTTTTCATTTGATTTGTGCACTATGTTTTTCTTTATTTCATTGTAATTTTGCATTCTAAAGTGTAAATGATTAAAAGGTGCGACGCCTATAAACCACGTAAGTGGTTTGGCGGGAATGACTTATGTCTTATTTATGTATTTATTTTGGAAGTAAAGAATTTAAAAAAAAAAAAAGGTAGTTCGATTTCTCCATTGATTAAAGAGCCGTACGTCCGTGAACGGACTACACAAACAGTTTCCACAATGCGCACGCTGAGAATGAGGTAAACTTTAATTTAGCCAGCGGGCGCTATCCCTCTGCCCATCCGTAATGAATGACACCCTCTGTTTAGTTTTAAGAGACCTCGTGTGTGACTTACATTTTATATCGCTCACTCGACACATCTAACATCTCAGAAGATACAGTTTCAGCAATAAAACCTACTTCGTAAAGTCAATAAATCACAAGCCGTAAAGTTTTGTGCAGAAGAAAAATCCCAGTCATCGGCCTCTTTTTAAATTAACGCCATTAGCTTCAAGATTTCCGTTTCGCAATAGAGTGCAAAGATTGCCTCTCTCCGTTTGAGCGGCTCCAGTAATTAGTAACGCTCGAGTTTTATTTGTTGACATTCATTATGCGTTGATTTTGTACGTTACTGCCGAGGGGGATGGAGATGTTTTCGTTTCGAGTGAGAGCGAGAGGTCCACTTTCAATCGTAAGCCTGCACCTGCCGCCGCACAAATTTACAATTTAAATTCCTAACGAATATTCTAAGAGGACCTCCTTAACACGACATCTGTTTAAATCGTCGGTGATAGAGTGACTGCTGCGGTTTGGAACATCTTTGTGATTACGATTTAATTGAAATAAAACAAAACCCCTTTTGTTGTCGGTTGAAAATTAGAATTGCCAATATTTTATTTTATATTCCAATTCAATGGACGAAATTACAGCAGCCCCCTTCGCCACTTTATTACCAGTAAAAAAAAGGACTAACTGCAAGATTGTAGGTTCGTAAAAGCCCTAGTGGAAGTCCTAAATTGTGTATTTTGCTAAATATTACGTTAGGAAAGGGTGATAAATTCGACGTCACGATGTAATATCGTAAATTGATTGATACGATTTTGGCGGAATGATATATTGTTGTGGGCGTCGTTGGCGGCCGGCTAATAGGTGTTAGTGGGTAAATAAAGAAGCGTCTCGGGCAGGCGGGGTCGCGGATCATTAATAACTATCACCCCACGGCACTTCATTAACAATCAATCACATATGCTCCCGTGTACTGGTTAAGACAGCTTGTAACTTTCATATTTCGGTTGCATCATTCTTATTTATTCTTTTTTTATTGATTAATATTAAAGAAGATGTTTTAATGAAATGTTACGTCGTAACCCCTTGGTCACAGCTGATTGATATGACGAAGGTGAACGTGATTATATGATTCATCTTAAATATACATAAAAACACAGTGTTCAATCTAAATGCTTTTTATTCATTGGTATCTATATCTAGATATAGTTTCAATAGCCATGATTTGTCAAAATTCCGCACTGGACTAGTCATGGTATAGAAAGATTCAGGTAAATTTAAGCTAAAACGTGTTTGAAACATGATCTTAGTTTACTGTTAAATCCCTTAGTATTTAATAACGAAAATGGTGATAAAACTTCTAATAAGCTTTATTCTCAGCGCAACACAGTCGCGACACGTTCCTGTGAGAAAGAATGACTTGTCGGAAGGAGTTAATAATCTTATTAATTTGTTTGCAAGTTACCCGCCGCGAGGCCGCTGGTCCCGACGTTCTTTGTAATTAATGAGAACACCTCATCTATTACATTAGCTGGAGGGCCCGTGTAAATCCTCCTCACATATAAGACAACTTACCAGCGTAAGTAGACACATTACACTCCCTAAGTTTGTATCAAAATATTACACGGTGCTACCGGCACGTCTTAATTCCCAAGCTCTGTAATGACTGGCTGCTTTCCATACAGAGTTAACACAATAAATTGCGCGTAAAGAAAATGAAGGAAGAATATTCATTTATCAAAACAATTCGCAAGTAATTTCGTGGGTTTTATATGATTGATATAAAAGTAATTGCGTTGTTAAATCTCAATGTTATTATAGATATAGAGTTGAGATTATTCGGTTTGTTGAAACACACGTGTTTCTCATTAAATGATTACAAACGAATATTCAAATACTATTTGTAACATTTAAATATTATATGTCGATCTACTCGTATTAGTTTTAGTTGTAACTGGACTGTAGCATTAATAAATCCTTGCCTACAAACTACAAGCTTTGATCAATTAAATTTTATTACACGCGTTAATTAAAGGGCGGCCTAAGTGAAAGATTTATTGGAGGTTTATCCTCATAACCGTAGCTTAAAGGGCATTACTCAATACGAGAGCCCTCCCGTCTTACGAAGGTCTCACACGATTAAATAGCTATTTGAAAAGCGTTTAAGCATATTATGAGACGAATAGAAATGTCACGCAAGGCAGAACAATCAAGTCTTTAATGTGTATTTATTTATAGTAGTTACAATGAAAATAAAAATTACGGTTCATTTTTTTCGTATCTATCAAATTTATTTTTGAATTGCTAATTGATTTTCGAGAAATAGTCTAACTAAAAAGTGTGCGGAATAATAAAATACAAAACTATATACTAAGGGATGGTAGGCTTTATAGTCATACATGCATACCTAGGGTTCGTTGAGTTTGATGTAATATTATTCTCGCTGCAAAACGCTTTCGAGGCGGTTATTTCGGGTCCACTACACACGGACTAATCCCACGCAATATAAACAAGAAAGCGGAATCTATGTATGTCTGGGTATATTTATTTGCATGGATGGATATTAACTTAGATTATTAAGATAGTTTTAAAGTTTGTTGATCATGGAATTGTAAATAATTGTAATGAAGATGCGATTTATTTATCTAACAACATTGGATAGTCACAATAGAGGTTGCTGTTTTCGCAAGCAATTGTAAAAAAGGTTAGTGCAACTTGTAACAAAGCTAATTACAGTTTAGTTAACAATGGTTGTTAGAGCGCGAATGATATACGCGCAGTTAATTCTAATGCGAGTGTCAGGCCACGAGGTGCTGCCGTAAGCCGAATGCGGAATGATCATAATAAAGTATGATTTCTTGGTCGGGGACGCTGCCTTAACTCAGATAATCACTCCTTAGGCGTACCCATATAATTCCTTAGTGCATAATGAAAGTTGATTAACATTATACGGTGCGCGGCGGCGCGTGGGTGTGTGTGTGTGTCCGCCGCAGATTCCGAGTCCTAATTAAGAAGGAGGAGGGTGTCCGCAGCCGGCGGCGGAGCGGGGGCGGGGTATCGATCATCGCCCACAAGGAATCGACGCAGGGACCCGCAAAAAGGGGAAGCCCTCATCTCAAAATCAGCGTCCGACTAAGCCGGCCCGTTCTCAGCACATGTGTTTTGATTTAAACGCGCGCTAAGGGTCAGTTTAATTCGTGCATGTAGAAATGGAACGCTCCGGGCGTTATTCGCAAATCCGATGTGAATAATTACATGGCTTACGAGCGCTTACCTACTGCCGTATGGTGATTTGCATATTTTCTTGTGCCTTTATGTCGAGCGGCCGGCGAGATGCGGTACTGTAGAAAGTTGATTTTAAACGGCTTTTGTATAAACTCAACTGGATTTGCAGTAAGATTTTGAGAACTCGTTAAGAACAATATTAAATTTGTCTCTTTGGAATTGTATTATCTAGTACAAGTAAATTATTTGAACAACCGACTTTTCCTCTTGTTGTAAACAAAATACGCAATGTAAAAAAGGAAACACAAACAACGCTTGTTATAAAAATACTGGAAAACACTTATCGCGCTCCAGTGCAAATCGTCGACTGTCACTTCAAATCCCGCCGGCGCCCGGACATAATGGGAAAAAAGTAACAAAAATAACAATCAAATAGAGCATCCGCGGAAATGAGATCTGAAGGAATGATCACGCCCGACCCCGGGGACCGCTTGCCTCTTCAAAAAAGACTTAATCTCTCAATTCGCTAAGGAGTTGAGCTTTAAAAAATATTTCGTTAGACAACAAAGGCTCCCTCGCTGCGCGGTGTCTTTGACACGTCGCCGCCGGATTTTTTTCCGCGAGATCTCTTTAGAAGCGGGATGTCACTCAGTTTGTATCGGCTTTGTCGTGAGAGGTTAAGTGTCGGTTTATTAGGCTCCACTTCCGATTCGCAAGCGGGGGCTGTGCGATTAAGTTTACCGTTTTATTTGCGATTGATATAAAATTAAAAAAAGCAAAAACAAAAAGTCTTTAGAAATGTTTAATAGCACAATGCCGAATGCAGCGTAGCCCTCTCACAATCGATATGAAAATGTGACGAGTGGGGTCGCCTGGCAGCCGTCGGTCCTTAATTAAGAATACGTGACAAAAGACGAGACATGCACACAAACATAAGGCGCGCCGAAAAAGGTCCGGATTATGTAACCCTTCTGTGCTTTTGATTTTAAACGTCGCGTGAAGTGCCAATGCCGGACCGTAGACTAATTTGAACGGAGACTTGACAAATCTGGCTTCAGGGCGCCCCTCGTTTAATCGAGCCATCGCTACACGTGATGTCGATATGAATGTTGATACAATGAAATAATAGCGAGGAGTGGGCGGTCACTATGGTAACGGGGCGGGTCGGGCGGAAGCCGTAGTTGAATGGAGCCGTGAAACGCTTTTAGCCCCATTTGACCATTTCGAACGGGTCAGCATTTCGGGCGGCGATTCGCTTCGAGACGGGATAATTAGCAGGCAAACAAGGTACAGCGTCCGGACAACTTTCGCGGACCATTCAGGTGCTCCGCAAACACTGCTGCAAGAACTTTAACAGCAGTTTAATTGCGGTACGAAAACAGAAGCGAACCGAAAACAGTTTAGTTTCCATGAAAAGAACCTGGCTGGTCGCTACGAGTCTAACAAGTATAACTAAAATGTTTGCCTTTGAAGTTAGCAAAGACGTCGAGAGTAGTTATTGCTCGAGGATTGAAAATTTGTTTGCAGTCAAAGAAATAAATGTTTTTGCCGGCAACGACGTTTTCAAGTTTTCTAATGTGCTCTTAAATTATTTAGTGGTTGTTGGTTTGTTGAAAGGTGTACACACGAGTCAGTAAATCTGAGTTGTCAGGCGCAGCACGGCGTTAAGGTGCGGACACACTGTGGGGATAAATTAGTGGTGGCGAGCGGTGAGCGGTAGGCCCGGGGTGCGGTGAGGTGCGTGTACCGTGACCGTGACGGTAATCCTCTGCCGTACGTGATGACTGCCGAAGGGATTTCGCACTCAGAATGGATAATACCTTTGTAATATAATTTCCCACTATTACGCATTACGACATTAAGTTGTGACATGAAGTACTGATTTTTATAAGTTATGAATTTTTGAATATTTTTATATTGAAGCTATTTAAAAAATATACTGATTAGGTTTGAACACAGTACTCTATATGTAAATTTAGTTTTCTTCTGACTGACTTCAACCGAAATTAAAGAGGGTATCTAGTAAAATCACGCAGGCAAGCTACGGTGGATGAATGTTTTTGTGCATTGCCTGGCGCCGGGATTCCCCGCGGTGTGGCGCGGCGGTCGCGGCTGAGGTTTGTACAGGGCTAAGGGTGATATTTTGCTCTTTTGTGGTGTCATTTAAACACTTAGTGGATATTTAGATGGAATTCAAAATTCTCTGTTTAGCGCATAAAGTATTTAGTTTGAATTTAGTTCGTGGAGTATTAATTCATTGGGATTTATTGAATCTTATTGAAATCCATTAATCATAGGAAGGTGAACATTGGTTTCTGTCTCAGAGACGTTTACGAACATTATGGTGGTTGATTATCAGGGTGATTCTTATCTTCAATTACGCGGTTGAAATGTTAACACATAAAAAAATTACATGACGAACAATTACTACATAAATGAAAATCTCAAATCAACTTCTATTTCATGGTTGTGACAAAACCTCTTTGTAATTACCGTTCGTTCATTATCCAAAAGGTCTTGTAGATTTAATATTAATCTTTCAATGAACACGCACCGACGAACCTGTCGACTTTTATTGTATTTAACGCTGTAAGAACCAAATCCCCATTACGTGCGAGTGGAACTTACACGTCGCGTGCAACACCACACGAGGGATTACAGATATTTGGAAAATGAGAGCCGTTAGACTTAGTAACAGCATTTTATGTAGTACTATATAGCATCTGAAATCACTATATTTATACATCTATACTAATATTATAAAGAGGAAAGATTTGTATTTTTGTATGTATTGAAATAACTCAAAAACTACTGGGCCGATTTTAAAAATTCTTTCACCGCTGTGTTTTTTATTATTCTTTTAATTCCACGCGGACGAAGTCGCGGGCAACAGCTAGTTTTATATTATATATTTTATATATCATATTATAGATAAAGCGATTGTAAAGAGACTTGTAATTTCAGCAAGTAATGAAACGGTAAACAGGAGTGTAAAATTAATTAAATGTAGTACTCGTATGTTTTTTTTATTGAAGACATTTTAAAACGTACTAAGATGAGTACTTAATGATATGACATAATAACCTAAATGAAGTGCAAGTTGGTAGCACGATGTTCGTTAGCGTGTAACTCCGGCGTACCTCAGTGCGGTATCGATCGGGCGCGAGCGACAGAAAACTTTCTAGACAGCTTTTATATGCACCGGCTCTTTAGCCCCTAAGTATACAGGGTGCGACGTTCGATCATTGCGCACTCTATTGTTTACCACCAATCAACTCAAAAACATTACAGTATTTTAATACATTTTATAATGAATTAACTATGAACAAATGTAGTAATCTTACAAGCTTACTAATATTGTAAATCCGAAAGATCGATAGATGGATGTTTGTTAGAGTTTGTAGCCTAAACGGCTGAACGGATTTCGGTGAAATTTGGCATAGATGTAGAGGATAGTCTGGAAGAACATTTAGGCTACATACTTTTTTTTAATTCCACACGGACGGAGTCGCAGATAAAAGCTAGTGTAATTATAAACAATCATGAAAAATATATGTACATACCAATAAATTCATTTGATTTGCTCCTTGATTATTATTTTGCTCCTTTCGTATACACGATGATGAAGGTCAATGAACTCGTTTAAGTATACATTTTTAATTTGCATAGAAAAGAATGTTTAGATTTAAAAATTTTAACATCTTCGTCAAGACATGAAATGTGACGTCAGCAGTAATGTAGCGTGCAGTCGACAGCTGATAGGGGTAACATCAACATATCCGTAGATGAAAGCTGCGTGTGGTCTTATTCTGACGAGCGTTCCAAACATTGGCTTTATAAATTTACTAGCTTTCGCCGCCGACTCCGTCCGCGTGGAATTAAAAAAAAAAACAAAGGCGGCCTATGTGTTCTTCTAGGCTATACTCTACATCTGTACCAAATTTCGTCGAAATTCGTTCAGTCGTTTAGGCTACAAACTCTAACAAACATCCATCCATCTAAACTTTCGCATTTATGTATAATATTAAGTATGAAGTATGATTTGTATTTCTCTATTAAAATACTGATTCTTTAAAGTAATCATTTTGAGTATTGAAATTTAGCGCTTAGGAAAACCTACTAGCTCCTTTAATTAAATACATTAATAATTTATAAATGAAATTAAAAAAATAATATCGACCAGTTCAGAAATAGCAAGCCTAAATTACAATTTTCAAAAACAAATATGAGTAATTTATCTTAATAGATACGTCATACGTTGTGATAATCATACTAATTATACTAATATTATAAATGCGAAAGTATAGATGGATGGATGGATGGATGGATGTTTGTTAGAGTTTGTAGCCTAAACGGCTGAACGGATTTCGGTGAAATTTGGCATAGACGTAGAGGATAGTCTGGAAGAACATATAGGCTACTCAGCTTTGTTTTTTTTAATTCCACGCGGACGGAGTCGCGGGCGAAAGCTAGTATTTAAATAAACAAAGTTAATTATGTGTCATGCCCGAATACGGATGCGTGACGTAATGACGAGATCCCATGTGGGGTAACTCTAATCAGCTATGAAAATTAGGTTCCGCTGCGTGTCTTCTGCTTTGTACACGAGGAATTTAATTACTATTTGGAAATAATATTACGCTGACTTACATCTAACATTCTTGATGTTTAATTTCACATCAATATAAATTAACCATCTAAGAATATGGTTTAATAAAGCGATATATGTAGGGTGTTCAAATAAATTTAATTCTGTATTAACTTACTTAGTTCTTAGAAATCGTGAAGATTCCTTAAGCGAAATACCTAATTTTAAAACATAAAATTCGTGTTTACATTTCTCATTCTTAGATTCAATAAGTTTTGTTTTAAAATCAGTCTCTATAATATCTAATTATGACGTAAATTATAATCAAGCTAGAACATAACGACTAGTTACTTAGTATTGTGTGACTATCTTAGAAGAGACGGTAGTCGTATTTGTAAAATTGTACAACTCCATCAATATTTGGTAGGTGAAGTTCTTGGGGCCCGTGTAGGCGTCATCCATCACACAATTAGCTTGGCGATCAATCATCTGGCCGATCACTCCCCAGGCCACGGTGCTCGATGATTTTTCCCACTTTTGTATCCAAACCGCTAGAGGCTTGTTAATCAATTGCGCGAGATACGTTACACGTTCCAATGTAAGCGAATATGAGAAAAAATGTTCACTAAACGGTATACTGGTATTATTACCACGGGCTTTCAGGCTGTTAATATTTTGTTTCGGAACTGGTCGTATTATGGTGCTTGCAAGATACAGAACAGTTGTTAAAGAGTTGCTTCATGTTCATCTTAGAAATATTTATGTTTAGTTTAAAAAAAATTACCGTTTGCATTTATGCTTGTAATATTTTCAAAACAAACAAACCAGTCAAGTGTGTGTTTCAAATCGGTACTCTTTCAATCATTATAATATCAAATCCAACAAAACGATGCGCTATAAAAAGATGAACAATAATTCTTTTTTATTACGCGCCAAAGTGGGAATCTCATTGTCGGCAAGGAAATAAATAATATCAGGAAGGAAAAGAAACAGAGAAATAACACAACATAAAATATTAAGATTCCTACAGGATTGGCATCATTCTGCGGTCGCCGGATTTCTTTTAAGGGGGCGACGACGGTACCGACGTCTTTGAATGTTAATGCTATTTGCATATCCGAAGTCATGAAATAAATCAGCCGGGACGGACAGTGGGGAAGCTATTCATTATGCCTCCATTGTTCGGAATGCAATTAATGGAAAAAATCATGGTAGTTAATAAAAACAGGAGATTAGGTACTATTATTTGTTGTTAGTTTTAGCATATTTGATAATTTTCAACCTCAAAATACGTTGTCAGATAAAAGCAATAATTTACTCCTATAATGATGGTCTTGTAATATAAAAAAGGCAAGAAAACATGTTTTAAAGATGTCACATTATAAAACTAAATATAAAAACCACTTTCGGAGATCATGATCTCTAAATAAAATTCTAAATCCCAATTTATAGCGAAAAAATCCTCGCTACATTCACGAGAGCTCAACTATGCGGATAATGTGAGAATTTCTCCATCAAATTGTAGGGTATTGTGTTCCAAATGCGAGAAAAACGCAGAAAGTGTTAGGACTATATTTACATAAGTCGAGACAGAGGGTCGAGGGATATATACGAAAATATTCAGGGCCGAGGTGATGAGAGACCCTCCGGGCGAATACACGTATAGCTTGTAATAGAGATATTTAGACAACAGTGAAATCAAACATATGAATCTACCAAGTCTAAAAAACTAACTTTACAATACAAAATCAATGGTTTTCTAAATTACCAGGGCAATATATCAACGTGACTTCGACACTATTGTTGTTGTTGACCTTTAAATAGATGTTTGTTTACAAAGCAACTACGCGGTCGTTATCGATTATGGTGGCGGGAAAGTTTTTATGAATTAACCAAGTCAAACAAGTAAAGAAGAACAATGAAAAAACAAACTCCTCAAACAAAAATCGATGACAATCTGGGCCAAAAACTTGGTAGAAGTTCGTCGGCAAAAAGATTTATATACTTATAAAAAAGTGAGCGGGAACTGAAGTTTTCGAAAAACTTTAAATTGCGACCTTGAACCGGCCAACTTTGTTTCAGATTACTATTAGTAAAGTTGAAGACGGAAAGTTTTTAATAGAATGGGGTTGGAGCGAGTGAGAGTATAGGAGTGTGGGAGCTCGGGGTAGCGTGATGGGGTTAAAACTGAGTGCATAATTTTAATTCGCATATAGAGAGCAATGAACTGGGGATCGATCGATGGACAAACATTCCTCGTTCGCGGTTCAACTTTCGAAATCATTTAAAATAAATCATTCACTTTTATTTGTGACTAGAGTGCTACTAAAATTAATATCGGAATTGAAAACTATGAAATATCGTATAAGCTTCTGGTGATATTTCATTTTAATCCTATATTTTTGATGATAATTTATTAACGCTAATAGGATTAACTAATTTTGTTACAGAGCCAAGCGAAATAAATGGAAATAAAAGTAAAAAAGGTATCTAATCCTTATCCATCCGAGCTTTTTTTATTAAGATAACGGCATTTAGGAAAAAGGTCCTTGTAAAAACAATACGCCGTCACATTTCCATCTAAAAGGCATTTAAAAGAGGCAGCCTCGTCAATTGCGACATCGTTTCCTTTATTAACTGTTAACTAGGAGCGGGTGTTTATGTAAATTGTTATTGCTTTTTTTAAGAAAATCCCCGTTTGACACGTCGAGAGATCGTCTCGTTATTACCGGAGCTCTGCTGGGCCCCGTTAGCGCACAATGGGATTTTGAAGGTAAATAAGTCTTTAAAAAAGGAATAAGTAAATTAGAAGCGACAAGATAGGAATCTCCCCTATTTTTTTTCCGAAGGTTGGGGCGAGAAAAAAGGCGATCGCCTTTACTTTGGCTTCGTTTTGTGTTCCAAAATATGGAGTCAACTTTTTTGTTTTTAAAAATATCTAGAGATTTATGTTTTATAAGTTTACAGTAAATTAAAAAAAAAGGTAAGTATATTCTTGACCATAATCTTCAGCCATTATCTGACCACTGTTGAACATAGGTTTTCCCCAATACCTTCCACAGAAGGCGGTCCTCCGCCTTCCGCATTCAGAGACATCCGGCCGACTTAAATGTATTACAACTTCCAAATCAAAATTAATCACATGAGACTGCTTGTATCTATACAATCGTACTATAACTTGTAAAGTATTTGATTAAAAAGGATGCTTGTTGCAATATTTAGTAATAAAATAGTCTTTGTTTAGAACAATCTTGGCATAAAGATCCATACTAAATCAATAATTAAAAATAAATAGTATCCGTTTCCATACTTGCTACGCTTTTAAAAAATCTGTTTAAGGGTGAGTGCGGCGACACTCTGGTCGGTATCATAACAGCTGCTGCCACTGATACCGTCCTATTAAGCCTTCAAGCCTTAAGTGTGTCGCTCCTACCACATTATTTTACCTCATGTTTTAAATTATAATCCAAAACCATTATATGTTATTTATTATCTGTGTTCTTAAAAAATTAAGAATAAGAATTACATTATTTATAGCTTAAAAATGTGATGTAAATTCAAGCTGTATGAAATATTACCGATAATTTTAAGCATAATTTAAAAGGCTGAACACATCAGTTTTATATTTTGAGATCAACCTCTGTAAATTAGCTTCGTTTGCCGAAGGGAGGTCTGATTATGACAGCTGTCAAAATAGTCTCATTCAAACTGAATTAATCAGAATCTTTCTAACTTGTTATGATAGATTTTGATAATATTTGATTTTTACCTTCGGATTTTATTTTCCATTTACCGTAATGTTTTATAAAAATTGACTTTAACGATCTGTCTATGCAGAGGTCAACATGCCTTTTACTTCTATCTAAAAGTACGTATTTAATAGTAGACCTACAGTTAAGGAATTTTAATCGTTGAATATCCCAATTTAGTATTTAGGGTTTTGGTTAACATTGCGATATTACTAAAGGTTAGAGCTAGTTAAAGCATATTTACTAACGCCAATTCTCAGCCAATATTTGATTTCTAAACATGGATAATAATATCAAAATTGCTTGCGTTGTCTCGTCTGAGGTAATTTACAAATTACGGCCCATTTTACAGGTCCCCATAGACAACCCGAGCTCCGTAAAGTCTGAAAATGATCTTACAAAGTGTAGGCTGTTCCCCGCGGCCGCCTCCGGCCTTCGAGGCGGCCGCGATAGAGTGTACAAGAGTTATGCAAATGTTACGGGCAACAAAAAACTTAATATCAATGATAAGTGTCACCCTCAGGGCTCGATCAAGCCCTCGCGTTTAAGTGTACTTATTTGATAATGTGTTCTTTTATAATTTTACTCAAGTTCTTGTAACAAGTTTATTATATCCCTTATTCAAATAATTCAAGGGCCGATCCTAGTATGGTAATTAATACATCTTCAAATATGACAAGTAATACAAAAGTAATAAAAAAATATGGTAGACATTTTTTGAACTTTTTATATTATTGCGATACTTGAAACGCTTATCCATTCAACGAAGAGTGTACTCTTCCGTTTTAACAAATTGGAGACCTCATTTTGCATCCGATTGTCCTCAAGAGGCGCGAAATGAGTCTAAAAAGTGCTCCTCGAGAGAAGTACGTGGAATTAGAAAGAGTTCTCAGATGAGGGGACCGCAGCGATCCCATTAAAGCGCCGGCGAATGCAGGTGCTGCGGCCCGCGGTTTAGTGCTGCGGATCTGCAAACTCGTTTGTTACTACCCGGTTTTGGTAGAAATTGCTTAGTGTTTAAACACAATACTTACATTTTAAAATAAAATTCAAAATTACTTATGGTACTTAGCCCTTTTTCTTGTTTCAATTCGTTTTTCTTGGTATTGAATGTCTTTCTAGTCCATTATATCACATACATTTCATCTATGAATACATCAAACTATTCTCGATTATTAAATTATTCCTATAAATACTCGTGTAATAAACTAATGAATGCAGATTCGCAAATTAATATATAGTACAAGTTTAGCCGTACCGACCCTAGTAACCCCTATCGATCCTCGTCTTACATACCTAATCTTCAGTAGACTACCGTAGGTGAAGTTTTACATGCAAATGAATTAATTCTTCTCGTCGGAGTGCGCTCTCGCGGCGCATCGGCAAGGCGATGCGATGCCTCGTTGCATTTATAATGTGAGTTCATTACCTCACGGTCTCAACGAGTCTACCAGCTCCAACTAATGGGTTTGGAAGAACGTTCGCTTCAATTATGACTGGGATATTAGATGCCCCTATCTATTGATAGATAGTGCTGCTTTGAGTCTTACGTTTTCTATACTAATATTATGAAGAGGAAAGATTTGTATTTTTGGATTATTATATGTATTGAAATAACTCAAAAACTGCTGAGACGATTTTAAAAATTCTTGCACCAATAAATAGCAACGTTATCACTGAGTAACATAGGCTATTTTTTTTTTATATTTGTTAAGCAAGCGCTTGACCATGATCCCACTTGAAGGAAGTGACGATGCAGTTTATTTTTATTTTTTTTTAGATGCACGGATGAGCAACAGCTAATTTTTGTAAAAGGCTTTTAAGAAATATTTGACTTTGACTCCAAAGAGTTATAGTATCTGTCTTGTTGCTTTATTTTTAGTAAAAAAAAATATCTTACATGAAATGACATAATTGGTTGGATATATGTATAGGTTTGGTGACTTCTTGTTGGAGCAATCAGAACACACCTCTCAAGAGGTATAGGTTGAAGTACTAAAAATTATTAAAAACTCTTTGTATTTTGAAAAGGAGAAGAAAAAGGAACAGCGTTTTAAAATTTTAACCAAATATGCGCTTGACTTAACATATTTTCCTTAAGGCATCCCCTGTGCGTGTGCATTTTTAATTTTTATATCCAGCCAGCCGTAGATGACGCGATGAATTTTTACTGAGGCGAGCTCTTTCTATCTTATTAGCGACTGGGTTAATTGGGGAACGACCTCCTGTGCCGATGTTCCGTAAACATGGAATATCGCAAGAGAACTGATGTGTAAATTTATATCTTTCATTTCAAGAAAAGTGATTTAAGATAGTCATTTCAATAAGAACTTTCAATTGACAAATCGCCCACTGAAATCAGGAGTTATTTTTGATATTTAACAAAGTACTTTGTGATAATTTCATTTTAAAAATTGGAACTGGAATTGCGTGGTTGTTGTTCAACATGCAAAAAGTGAACCGCGGTGAACTAGTGAGTGGAAATAAATATTAAATAGAAAATTAAAAGTTAGATTGTGTTCAAAAATATCATTTTTCTACAACATTTACTCTTAAGTTATTCGTGTATTACATTTTTCCTCAAAGAATTTACGTTATTTCGATAAAATCTTTAGTCATAGCTAATAAAACATAAACCCTTCCGATATGTTTATCACGCTCGAGTCCCATGATTTAGCACATGACAGCCCTATTTCACGGTACTCTACGGAGCGTTTTGGAAATTGAATTGATATGTTTCCGCTAACGCGCGCGCCGGCGGTCGCGGCATTTTTCAGACCATATCGCGTATGATGGGCGCGCCAAAGCGGCTGGAAGAGTATCAGCGTACCGTTAGCATAATAAAACAAAAAAATACATTTTTTTTAAATCTACGTAATGAGTATATCTAGTGGAAATTGTGTA
This sequence comes from Papilio protenor, assembly GCA_029286645.1. Taxonomy (NCBI): domain Eukaryota; kingdom Metazoa; phylum Arthropoda; class Insecta; order Lepidoptera; family Papilionidae; genus Papilio; species Papilio protenor. The sequence goes on from JAGSMZ010000022.1 coordinate 2,758,053, forward strand.
ACTTGTTTTACTATTATATATGTACATGTAGATTTTCCCCGTGCTACAACAATGTTAAGTATTTGTAGCCTTTAATAAGGAATATTTCAGGCTTGCCATAAAAAGTATTAGGACAAAATATTTCCTTAACATTTTTATTTCATACAATTAAACAATTCAATTCTAAATAAGCAAGCCGAATTCAATGTCTAATATATGTTGCCCATTCAGTTAACTAAAAAGGAACAAATGAATTGTGATTTTGGACGAATGGAAATAATGCGTTCAAGCCTCAAAAATATATCTCGCTTACACCATCTATCCAATTTCAGTTTATTTATATAAGTCACTTGTAATACATGCATTTTTTGTCTTTATGATTATCTATTGACTAAACAAGGCAACATCTAGGCACAAAATTACATTGGATCTTTAGAAAATGATTTCGTCCATCTATTATTTGTCACTATTTTAATTCAGTTCTCAAAAAAAATAGCAACGACGGGTATTGAGTATTTAAAGCTAAACATCCTATAAAAAAACCATACAAAACTGAGGTTAACTTTATTTACTAAATGATAATATTTTCTAACCTCGCAATATTTCCGACGTAAGTTATCCTGTTGTAAGATATCTTGAGCGTGGGAGAGCAAGAAATCTGTTTGTATCTGGTGTTCCAAGCGAGCGAGCGATTTAAATCTCTTAAGCTCAGTGCGAGCGGTCGCCGGCGCCACTCCGACACTTCGAGACTACAGGACTCCGAGACTCACAAATCTTTCATAATCTCGGGGAAAAGGGGCGTCCTTCATACCGGACGCTTTTTTGTAAGTTAGGGTCGACGGGAAACTACTCCAGGAAAGGTCACCCTTCTTAAATTTCTCATAATACGTAAAGGTATTCGGATCCCCGAATTTTTATTTATGTATTGCTTGTTTGACTGCTTTGTTTTAGTTTTTTTATAGTAGTAATTTCCAGATTCTAGAAGAATTACATTGTGTTTCTTCTCATTAGATTACAGCAGTACTGATAACCAAACTAATAGTTATTTTGGTTTAAGTACTGTATCTGCTACAATAGAATGTAGAATAAAGTACTCATTTCACTTTTTGGATCCAATCGTAACCAAAAATTGTTCACTACAATATATTGGCAATTTATTTGACTTGTGTTGGTTTGCGAATGGGTCGTATAAATAGCGAAACAGCCGTGTCAGGTACGGGCAGTTCGGGCGGTATTATTCATAAGCAAATACAAGGGAGGGAACCATAAATTTTTTGGTTTGCAGGCGTTACCTCAGGTGAAGTGTGATATGGGGGTGTAGTAAAGAGTGCAAACGATCGGGTCGCAGTGTCAGACGGTGGCGCTCGCTAAGAACATTGCCAATGCAACATATTTCATACTCCTACGTGCGTTAAAGCTGTCATACATTTTAAAGATTTCATATGTTTAGTGATAACCTTGAGATCTAGTTAGTAGTTCAGGTTAAAGCGTAAAAGAAACGAGGGGCAATACATACGCAATATAAAGAAATATTACTGCCTAAAAGTAGCTTAACTTTATAAAAATCTAGTTCAATAGTAAATTTTATGACAACAGCTGTAGAGATCTCCCTATAAGTAATGATATTTTTAATCAATATTTCAACATCCATTTGAAATTTGATTTAAAACTTTGTTTTGATGTGCCTAAGGCGATAAGAAATCAATATGTTCAGTAGTAAGCAAACAGTAGTTTACCTTGCCCTAGCGACTGTATCAAAATGATAAAAATGTAGAGATCCAATAACCATTCATCCATCAAGTGTCAAGATATAATCTGGGCCCGGCTCCGCACCGCGCTTAGCCCTCCAAGTCGGGGCGAATATAAAAATGCCTTGAAGATTTACAGGTTTTGTGGAGAGATATCGCGCGCAGATTTGGCCTGCATTGTGATTTTGGACGAATGGAAATAATGCGTTCAAGCCTCAAAATATATCTCGCTTACACCATCTATCCAATTTCAGTTTATTTATATAAGTCACTTGTAATACATGCATTTTTTGTCTTTATGATTATCTATTGACTAAACAAGGCAACATCTAGGCACACAATTACATTGGATCTTTAGAAAATGACTTCGTCCATCTATTATTTGTCACTATTTTAATTCAGTTCTCAAAAAAAATAGCAACGACGGGTATTGAGTATTTAAAGCTAAACATCCTATAAAAAAACCATACAAAACTGAGGTTAACTTTATTTACTAAATGATAATATTTTCTAACCTCGCAATATTTCCGACGTAAGTTATCCTGTTGTAAGATATCTTGAGCGTGGGAGAGCAAGAAATCTGTTTGTATCTGGTGTTCCAAGCGAGCGAGCGATTTAAATCTCTTAAGCTCAGTGCGAGCGGTCGCCGGCGCCACTCCGACACTTCGAGACTACAGGACTCCGAGACTCACAAATCTTTCATAATCTCGGGGAAAAGGGGCGTCCTTCATACCGGACGCTTTTTTGTAAGTTAGGGTCGACGGGAAACTACTCCAGGAAAGGTCACCCTTCTTAAATTTCTCATAATACGTAAAGGTATTCGGATTCCCGAATTTTTATTTATCTATTGCTTGTTTGACTGCTTTGTTTTAGTTTTTTTATAGTAGTAATTTCCTGATTCTAGAAGAATTACATTGTGTCTTCTCATTAGATTACAGCAGTACTGATAACCAAACTAATAGTTATTTTGGTTTAAGTACTGTATCTGCTACAATAGAATGTAGAATAAAGTACTCATTTCACTTTTTGGATCCAATCGTAACCAAAAATTGTTCACTACAATATATTGGCAATTTAATTTGACTTGTGTTGGTTTGCGAATGGGTCGTATAAATAGCGAAACAGCCGTGTGCAGGTACGGGCAGTTCGGGCGGTATTCATAAGCAAATACAAGGCGAGGGACCCCATAATTTTTGGTTTGCATTTTTCCATCGCGACCGCGAACTCGATTTCCACTCCCAAGGGCAGGCGGACGCTCGGCCTCAAAAATATTAATGAAAATTTTTACATAAATTTATTCGACGGAGGGGCCACGCGTCCCGGTGAGATGGGGCCGAGCTCTTGTTTTTTATTTATTAATTTAATGGTATTTTCGGTCTAATTACCTACCTACCTGACGTATAATTCATTGACTTTTGTTATAACGAGTATTTGTTGGGATATGTGGAAAATTTGAAAAATTTGAAAAATTTTATGATTTTCCATTTTTTTTTTGTTTTTATCTAGATATTTTAAAAGGCATGATAAACCTAAAGACAATTTTATGAAATAATTAAAGGGGAAAAAATACGTACTGCGGCGTAAAGATTAAAAAAAAAAAACTTCCATTAAAGGTTCACACATTTTAATCTTGTCAAATTACACCGCTGGAATAACTCGGCAAATATATGAAAGTTTTAGATTGCGAGACTTGCTCCGACCTACGTACCGATCCCCGCCCTCGGTTTATTGGATCTCCTGTAAAAAGCAAAGCATTCTTGGTTTAACCCTTCACTGGCGGCTTCAAAAGAACAAACGCAATATATCGGGGCCGAGCTTAATTTGCCCGCTACGTAACTTTAATGCGAGTAGCCCGAGCGAATGCTCCAAATTACTCTGCGATATTTTTAACGCTCGGAATGCGAACGTTTTAGGTTACGCGAACAATATTAGCTGATACTCTTCGCCCGTACTCGATTAGGATTATGGCCAAAATTTAATTCGATTTTCTTTACACATTTTAAAATACGCCCGAAATTATAGGGATTTTAAATTTTATCAGTCTTTGATAGTTGAACCAATTATTTGTGTTAAGAAATGTCGTGACATCTAACGGGTGTAGAATGAATTTATTATTTGTGCCATGTAAAATCATTCTTCATCTTTATCGAGTTCCCTGGATATTCAAATCAAATTTATCGATACTATTCAATTATTTTGGATATTTTATTAAACCGAAGCTTTCAGGAGTCAGCTACAATTTTTTGTCATTATATACCAAACATGTATCTCGTGCAATTTCTTCAACCAAACAGAAGGGAGAAGATTCTTAATTTGCGAGGCCCTAAAATTTTTTCTCCGAATGATTTTCGCATCTTAGGGGACATTGGCTTCTTGCCGTGTTTACAGAGAGCTCCCGACGAGTCCCACTTTGTTGTTTAATGAAATTATCGGTTTACCGAGTAAATGAACAAAGCCAGATTTCAACGTTACGACTGCTCGGTCAAAAAAGGGAGGGGAGAGGCATGTTTTTGTTTTCCTCGGAGGTGGTCCGAATGGACTCCTTTGTGGCGCGCCTTAGCGTGCACCATACTTAATCAATTATGATCGATTCGTTAATTCGAGATGCAAAGGGGATTAATGAAAATTCTAACGTACATTTTGAGGAATTGAATGGCGGCTACTTGTAATTAAGTTAGGTTTTAAAACAAAAAGGAAGGGGCTTTTGAATTTTAAGGTCAATCTAGAGCTATTTTACCTATCTTGTTCTGATGATTAATGAAATGTTGGCGACACCTGAACACAACAAAACAAACATGTTAAATTTGTATTACACGTTGGTTTTTCTTAAAATAAATGGTAATGAAAGTATAAAATAATTTAACAGTATACTAACAATAACAAACTTAATAAAAGTATAGTGCAAAGTAAAGAAAAAGATCAAATGATTTTTAGCAAAAGACTGCCAACAAGAGGCTCAATTAGAGACGGCCGTGAAAAGAATATGTCGACTTTCCCCAGTTGGGGCAACAGTCATTCTGCTTAATTATATAAAGTGCTTAAGTAAATGATAGCTAATTCAGCTCGTGCTCGCCGTCCCGTAAACAAGAGGTGTGACTTTTCACCATTGTCGACGATCTGTCACTTCCATTTCCTGACCTTTTTTCTTCTTTCTTTTATTGTTGCCTTTCGCAGTGAAAAGAATTCTTTCTTTTCTGTTTTTCAAAGCCTGCAATTGTCACTCCCCTATGTTTGTTACGTTTCTTGATTAAATACTACCGTCAAAATTAGACCATTCCTTCCTTTCGTTCTTGTGACAAATTTAGATGAACTTTTCAATAACCAGGATAGTCATTGATTTTAAATTAAATTTTGGAATAAACAATAGCCTGTGAAATTTACTTTTTTTATAGATTCTTTGACCCATTTACATAAGTTTTTAATGATGTCCCTTACAAAGATTTTGTTGGAATATTTATTAGACGAACCTGTCAAATATTTTGATTTCAAATTATATTTTTTATCCGTGTCGTCGTCGTGTTGAAGGGAATTTACATTTAAATAGAACATCTGCGAGCCAGTCGACCCTCTTAAGGCCTCCGTAGCGTTTTTCTTACCGGCTAATTTGTAAATCGTTCCGTAATATCGAAAAATTAAAATGCTGATGTCATATTTTACTCCCTATTTATATGCTAATAAGCGTTCCGTGAAATCCGGGGATGCGTTGGGTCATCATTAAAATATCAATGGGTGATTTGTAAGTGCCAATTTAAGACGTTCACAACCATACATAGCACATAGACTAATTCGGGACAGAGCGTGCAAGAAATATCAATAAGCGTTCCCTTAACCTTCTAGACGGGGAAAGGATAATGTCGGCTATTACGATTCTAAATTTTGTTCAGCGTAACAACTCTGATGAGCTTTAATCTTGTCGCTTATCCCATCTCTCAAGGCGTAACATCGCTGCAATTATTTGTAAGGCAGCAAGGGTTGGGAAGCGCGCAGTGAACCTAATGCCGCAATGTTCGTAAATTAAACGGCCTCCGTCGGCGAGAGATTCGGTAAATATTATTTTTTTATGTTAATCACCGCCCGATTGCGTTAATAAAGCTTTACATCTCGTAATTAGCCGACTCATTGTCTGCTGAGGCGGCGGAGCGCGGCAGCCGAGCGCCAATGCCGGGTAGATTATCTACGGACGACTCGTGAGGAATAACAAAAAATATTTCAATTGGCGCTTTATTCACTCCTTTGAAATACATGATTTTAGTCGTCACTGGAGATAGGACTCGATGACATTAAATTTACAGATAAGCAGAAAAATTGATAGTCGAGCTCTGGTAATAATCGCTTGCATTCAACGCAACAGACAATTCTGACATATAGATTTTCCCTCGATGACATTAAATTTACAGATAAGCAGAAAAATTGATAGTCGAGCTCTGGTAATAATCGCTTGCATTCAACGCAACAGACAATTCTGACATATAGATTTTCCCTCGATGACATACATGAGTTTGGATTTGTAATCCTACATTAAGATGAATCCGTTTTAAGCATACATGAATAGTAAGAAGTTGTGTCATCTATAATAAATCTAATTTAAAGTTACAATTAACATGGTAGTTGCGCACACAAATCATAAATTCCGGCAGTGTGTGCTGAGCCGTTGCGGCGTCGTCACCGCCGCTACAGTGGCTCCATTAATTAATAAATTAAACAATGCCGTTCTTAATTCGGAGCGGGCTCGCCTGAGCCGCACTCAAAATATTTGCCATGTATAAATCCTCGCCGCGGATGATGAAGACAACCCTTCAACGCCGGGCCTTCTTTATAGCTCTATTTGTGTATTTTAATTACTGTCATTATATGCTAATGACTACCATCCCTTTTTCTTATCCTCCTAAATGGGTTATTGCCGACTTATATCTATATCGCGCAGTTTTGTTGAGTCATTTCGAAGATTTAAATAATAATAATAACTGAGAAGGATTATTCCTTTAATTTTTTCCAAGGGCCCGAATGTTTTGATTAATTGTTTCGGTGCCGTTCGGAGATTTTGGCCGGTAATTTGTTTTCTGTTATTAACTTGACGAGGAAGTCGTTTGGCCAGTTGGATAATTGGGTGCGTTTTATTTTGCGAACATCTGTATACAATTAATGCACTATTGAAATCTTTTTCTTCTATATTTTTAATGGCAAATTCATGATATAAGAGAATGTTATAATCTATATCGCGCAGTTTTGTTGAGTCATTTCGAAGATTTAAATAATAATAATGACTGAGAAGGATTATTCCTTTAATTTTTTCCAAGGGCCCGAATGTTTTGATTAATTGTTTCGGTGCCGTTCGGAGATTTTGGCCGGTAATTTGTTTTCTGTTATTAACTTGACGAGGAAGTCGTTTGGCCAGTTGGATAATTGGGTGCGTTTTATTTTGCGAACATCTGTATACAATTAATGCACTATTGAAATCTTTTTCTTCTATATTTTTAATGGCAAATTCATGATATAAGAGAATGTTATAATCTATATCTATATCTATACTAATATTATAAAGAGGAAAACTTTGTATTTTTGTATTTTTGTATTTTTGTATTTTTGTATTTTTGTATTTTTGTATTTTTGTATTTTTGTATTTTTGTATTTTTGTATTTTTGTATTTTTGTATTTTTGTATTTTTGTATTTTTGTATTTTTGTATTTTTGTATTTTTGTATTTTTGTATTTTTGTATTTTTGTATTTTTGTATTTTTGTATTTTTGTATTTTTGTATTTTTGTATTTTTGTATTTTTGTATTTTTGTATTTTTGTATTTTTGTATTTTTGTATTTTTGTATTTTTGTATTTTTGTATTTTTGTATTTTTGTATTTTTGTATTTTTGTATTTTTGTATTTTTGTATTTTTGTATTTTTGTATTTTTGTATTTTTGTATTTTTGTATTTTTGTATTTTTGTATTTTTGTATTTTTGTATTTTTGTATTTTTGTATTTTTGTATTTTTGTATTTTTGTATTTTTGTATTTTTGTATTTTTGTATTTTTGTATTTTTGTATTTTTGTATTTTTGTATTTTTGTATTTTTGTATTTTTGTATTTTTGTATTTTTGTATTTTTGTATTTTTGTATTTTTGTATTTTTGTATTTTTGTATTTTTGTATTTTTGTATTTTTGTATTTTTGTATTTTTGTATTTTTGTATTTTTGTATTTTTGTATTTTTGTATTTTTGTATTTTTGTATTTTTGTATTTTTGTATTTTTGTATTTTTGTATTTTTGTATTTTTGTATTTTTGTATTTTTGTATTTTTGTATTTTTGTATTTTTGTATTTTTGTATTTTTGTATTTTTGTATTTTTGTATTTTTGTATTTTTGTATTTTTGTATTTTTGTATTTTTGTATTTTTGTATTTTTGTATTTTTGTATTTTTGTATTTTTGTATTTTTGTATTTTTGTATTTTTGTATTTTTGTATTTTTGTATTTTTGTATTTTTGTATGTATTGAAATAACTCAAAAACTACTGGGCCAATTTTAAAACTTCTTTCAACATTAGAAAGCCACGTTATCAGTGAGTAACATAGGTTATGTTTTTTATTATTTTTTAATTTCACACGGGCGAAGTCCCGAGCAACAGCTTGTATTGAATACAATGCACTTAAAGATACTGAAAGTAAGTCATTTGTCTACTGTAATATGGATATTCGAGCACACATCTGTACACGTGTGATTATTTTAAACAAAGCTTTGCGGCGAGACTCTCCCCACGGATGCAAATCGCAAAGACCTCGCATCTTAACGACACACATTTTCTTTCCCTTGTTCGTTGAAATCTCGGAATTCTTTTACATAATCATGTGTTGAAAATATAACAGCTTTTTAGCGAGGGGCGTTTGATAAACTCTTGTTACGTATGCATCGTGTGTCGCACCAAATAACACCTACGAGTATTTAGCATAATCTTCGGCTGATTTGGAAGCGCTGCGGCAAATAAACAGATTTATCGTTGGTTTTAAAGATAATTATATGCAAAGACTAGGTAAGTATAAAGTACAGCAAACGTATTTTAAATATCAAAGATCTTATTATTCTTTTACTGTTAGTTTATGACGAAGTCGTTTCATAATAAGCCAGAGGTTTCACAAATTCTCTTAACAGGAACTCTATTGTTTACTTGACATTGGTATCACTTTCATTGGCATTTTTAATTAGTATGTGACTTACAAATATTACAATTATTTATACAAAATCTATTTCTATCTACAAAAAATGTTCCATGTTCTTTACTCTTAATATTTACAATAACTTTATGAAGACATCGCCTGTCCATGTTTACAAGCGTCGTTGCTTTTTACGTAGTGTCATTTCGTCGTGTTTACGACTTCGCCACTTTATTGTTATGCCGTAAGAAAGGGGTTAATGCTATTTTTTATTCAATATTACAGTAAAACACAGGTGGTTAAAAACGTTGAGTAATTTGGTGAGATTATGTATATTACCAAGACGTTACAGTCATTAAAATTGTTAATATTATTACATAATCTATACATTTTGTTCTATTGTATAATTCAGTTAATGTTAGAATATAATAAGGTTTCACATAACCTCAATATGTGTAATGTTCATACATTTATTACCGTTGAAAATCAAATCGTTGAAATTTATTCCGTACGAGAGCATAGCATGTTTCCTTGTCGCATTAGGCATAAGTAGTGCTCTCCTCGCCCTATTAACTGTGATATATGCGACAATTCTTTTCCCAAATCCTCGAAACAGAAGGGAAGCGGTGTCATATCGCGCGCTCGACTTCCCATCGACACTTCGCATGTGCGACGTTAATTCCACGCTGATAAATGATTTTCGAGAAATTTCGAATTGCAAATTTCTCCGTGATCCGTCATGAGCTCAGGTATTTACGGGATATGTGGCTTGTTAGTTTCAGGGCGCTTTTTATTTGATTTTAGATTATAAATAACTGTATAGAAAAATGCTCTGAATGACAGTTAAAGCATTTGATTCTACGTAAACGCCTGTATAACAAGGTCCATTATACTTATGTGTTTCTTTTGTTATTAAATTATAGTAAAAATCTGTAGGTACTTCATTTTATGTCATAAACAAATTTCTATTTGTAAAGTAAAATTTTTCATCCGAAATATTAAAAGCATTTATTAAATTTCACGTAAAGTATTCCCAAAAGGTACAAGTTAGGCAAGGTGTACGCCTGCGGGCGATTTGCGAAAAAGGTATAAGCAATCCAGACTAATAAGACGGGAACACGCGTCCCAAACGCGATTCACGTGTTCAGACAAAAACCGGCGATGTTCCCCTTCGAAGACATCCGCGTGTGTGATGTATGCAAAAAGGGAATTGAATAAGGTGATTTCGTTCCGCGGGGTCGCTCCCGTAGGAAAAGAATCCGCGGTAATGGCAAATACAATAAATTTTCATAAACAAATTGCGATTTGATGGCGCCGTATCGGCTCCGCGCGCGTGTGCCAACTCCCAATAGCGATTGATAGGGAAACAATGTCGGCGCGCTGATTGAATGTCAATTTGCGGCGACGCGTCCCGCCCTGCGCCCTGACAACGGAATAATTTCGTGTAATGGCGTACACGTCGCTTTAACGATGTGAGCATCGGCGACGCACGCTGCGCCTTCGATAGATTTGCCGCAGACGACATATTGGACTGAATACTTATGTCTTCGCTACTGCGTGATAAATAGCACACACATCGTTCGCATACATCTTGAGAACATACTTTTATAAGATTATTATAGAAACTAAAGATGCGCATGACTTGACACAAGAGCATTCAGATCAGATACGTTACCAGCATTAAAAAACGTCACTGATTGCGCAGCGACTCTTAGTGAATTCTGTATGACAATTCTACACTAAGACACTACTTAAGTCTGGTGTGGCAGTTAGTACGCAGTAATACCGTTGAGGAGAATTCTACTAGCGAATTCAATGTATATTCATACACCTGAGAAGACCGCGGCAGACTTTAGATTGTAAATCATCGCGACCCTACCGGCGCGTCACGGGCAGATATCATTATACAACTACTGACTTATGACCTTTTCATCCACATGCCATAGCTTATGAAAAAAGGAGAAAACGTATGAATAAAAGGTAAGTGTATAATAATAACAGTTCATATTCCAAGTCTACATCTTATGCGGCAAATTTTACTACATATTAAATGACTTTGCCAAAAAATAGACTACACTATTCAAATTTAATTCTTCGTATCTTAAATTGAGAAGGAACATTGATGTCATTGAAGCTAAACTGTTGAATTATTGGCACATGTCGAATAAATCAAGAAAGAAACTTAACTGGAGAAAATTTGGAAAAATCAAGCAGGTTTCAGTCGATTTGAAATGATAATGTCTTTCTGGTTTTACTTCAACAGCACATTTTGTACGATAATGTACTGAGAATTATCTTCGCCTCGATATTGGCAATACGGTGACGTCACATTGCGTAGATCTTAACGTTAGCACTCACGTGATGGGCGCCGGTGTCGTGTAGCCGTGCGAAGGAGTTTTGACTTGCAAAGCAGTCTCGAGATTTTTCAGGAGGGCGGTAATGACAGCTTGATGTGTTTCGTGCACACATCTTGTGGAATCAGACTATTTGATGTTTCTAGTTTATTGATAAAAATTAATCTAATCGAATAGAATGTCTTTCATCGATGGTATAGATAACAAATATAATTTGAGTAAACTTAACGAATTTCTTTGTAAAAACACGTTAATTATAGACGTTATATTAACACATTACAATGTGTTGTCCATTAAAAGAAATAAATCTTAAAGATAAAAATGTGTAATTGATAAAATGTTGAAAGTAAAATAATCATTGCTATAAAATCAAATAAGTGGGTAATAAAGTAGATTTCAAATTCCTAAAGTTCAAGCTTTATAGCATTCAAATGCGGACTTGTCATTAAACATTCAAATGTGATTTCCTCACGTATGAAGGAAACGGGATTGTCACAATCCGTATTGTTTGAGATCTCATAACGCGTGTAACCCTTTGACTCGGCATTTCCATACAGAGTGGTAATACAAAACGGCTACAAAGCCGCCTCCATACTTGGCTACCGGCGTACCTTTGACGCGCGTATGATTGCCCGCGCCCGCGACACATTGGATCTATATTGTTGTCTTTTTCAAGTTTCGTAATAAGGGATGAGGGTGTATTAAAGCCTTTTATCCGGCTCGTCACGCCGTGGGGTTGAGAAAGGGGTTTAAGGTGTGCAAACATTAGCTCTTTTACATTTTTGCAATTTCATCGGCGCCGTCTAATGCTTGTTTGCTGAACAGTGAGTTTGGAAGGAGCTGAATCGAGTTGAAGGTGTAAATGAAAATGTAGACAATTTTACAAATATTAATTTAACCTCTTACCAAATTAATAAATGTATAAAAAGTGTGTTTGTGCCTTAATAGAAATGTCATTGACGTGTAAGGTTGAAACTATTAAATGGAGGATATCACGAAATCCAGTTAAAGCTAAGTTGCTCATTAAGGGAATACTAGGCCCGGGGCCAAGTCCCAGGCCGCAGACTGCCTGCAAATCTTGGCTGCGTTCTCGAACATCCCAGAAGATGTTGCTCGGATTAAACGATGCAGTATATTCAACAATTACAGTACATTCGCCGGCGGCGGCGGTGGCGGCGGCGGCGGCCCGCAGGTAACATTGCATATTTCAAGAGAGAGACAGTATTAGCTGCAGCGCTCGAGTGGAAAATGAGACCGTTTTTGGTGCCTAATTTACAGTATCCCGTAATGTTTGGAACATATTCATTGTGCTCAGGTAGGTTTCGTTTGCGTTACGTCAGAAACGCTTTATGATATTAAGCGAGCAGTTTCCGGATTTCAATGGCGGTACAATGCACAACAGTAAATGCTTGTTCAAGTATTATTCTGTTTAATGCAACTGTGAGAGAGTTAAACTGTTCCTTTCCTATGTTTAGCTTTGTGAACATATTAGTTTTTGATTTCGAAAATTTAATTTTATTTAGTTACCAGTTCTGGTAGTTAAATTCAGTATTTTTTAGGTTAATGTTGACGTAATTTGAAAACATTGCTCTGTCTTTTTGATTTTATTTTAATTCTCTAGTTAGTTCACTTTTGAATAACATAAAAAAGGTTATGCTCGAGTTAGTTAAAACGTTATAAAAGGGTTTTTATTGCGACATTAATTACACGAGGAAAGAAACGATGAAGAAGCTTGGGGCCACAGTTCGGGCGCCGTTTGTCAGCCGTATCAGTTGGTGTCAGGACGCTGCATCTTGCACCAGATAGCTTTATCCGCACCGCTCTCAGTTGCCAGGTGCTTTCAGTCGTTATTAATGTTCTCCCTTTTGTCTTTAGACATAATATCAATCTTAAGATATGAGAATATTTTATCAACGAACGATAAAAAGCAGAAATTCAGCTCCGTTAGTCAATGTGTTATTAGGCAATTTAAAAAGGTTTTTTTAATGATTTTATATGACTGTTGTATAAACAATAAGAGTATTTAACACTGTACAACGATTTATATCGTAATAAACGCAATTAATGGCAACAAAATAACATTATTACCGCATCAACTTCGATATTTAGCACATTATTCTAAAAGCACGTGAGGCGGCAAGCCCTTATAATTACATTCGAAACACTGCTCTTAGCAACTTTCCCATAAGAGCCCATTATTTACGCAGCCACCGTACCATTAAGATTCTCCACATATCTTCGAAAGGCGCGTTATGGTAATTACGGGTCGCCATTTTATCTCGCAACTCTTCGCGATTAGAAGTCGCGCGCTCGCTCGGTTGCGCGGAGAAATAACAAGTCCGCGAACTCGGTTCGTTTCTGAGGAACGTTCCAAAATTAATTCGGATGGAAGATATCGGGCCGGCGCGATAGCGGCCTCCTTCCGCGCCATTTATTGCTCGTGTGGTGCCGGGTATCGGTGAAGGGGTAAAGAATATCAAGATGTAACGAGCGCCAGCCGGAAGGCTCGCAAATGAGCTCGCCGACTTATCTGTGTTAATGTGGGCGAGGGTTAATTTTGTCTTACATGAGCAATTTGAAGATATCGACCCCCTACGTGAACTTACATTTGTTGCTCGCCGAGCTCCGGAGAATTGTAAAGAAAATATAATCACTATTCTCGAGTCGCGCTACTTAAATATTCTCTAAGATTTCGTCTAGACAAAAGGAAAATATGGAGAACGTCTGAGGCGTGAAATGAATGCGGTGGCGCGCAAACATGGATGGATGGTGTGCAAATAGGAGTAGCATGTATTAGGAAATGAAATTAAGTGTCGAGAGCAATCTCATCTCGTCATTGTACGGGTGGAGGCCGGCGTTTAGCACAATGGCAGTGCTGCGGGCGGCGGTGGCGAGCGCCGCTGCAGGGCACACGCTACGTGCATGTACTCGTATGTACATATGCTGGGTCCCCGGCTCGGCGCGGCGTCACACACGTATACTTCTAATAGTACATGTTATATTTATTAGCAAATCAAATAGAGATTCATTTAACTTCTACAAATTTGATTTTTATCTTAATTAAACTTTACATTTAATTAATTACTTAAATGCAATTGAGGAATCTTGTATTGTGTAAACTCAACTTTATTCCACCATTATTTTATAATGGTCACTAAAATCGCGAGGTATTCAAAGAGTAGGTATAGGTATAACATAAGATAAATGTATAATACTAGGCATGCAGACGAGGAATTTCCCACGGTAAAATATTAAAGAAATCTGTAAAAGTTGGCCTCATGTAATATGCAGCAGCGGGGCGGCAGGGGGCGCGGGGAGGGCACAGTTCGCGGTGCTGCCGGCTCGGCGCATCGCATATTTTGTACAAAAACCGCGCTCCAAAGCCAACTTCCCACACTCCACATCGTTTGCTTAAATTCTTATATATTAAACTGATTTTTATACTCATCGTATATTTTTTAAATCCTTGCCTCTTTGTGAGGCGATGCGATGAACGGTTTAACTGGAGTACAGAGGCTTTTGTATGAGACAAGTAGGTACTACAATCATGATAGCAAATATTGTAACATTTTAAACAAGGTAACATTGTAATTTATGTAAACAGATCAATAGTATCTATGCTGAGACATAATACACAATTCAAATGTATTTAACCGAATTTCCAAAAGAAGGTTGTCAATTCGTCTGTACATTTTTTCTTATGTTGGATTGACCAAGTAAAGTAAAATAAAAACAGTAATAACTTCAAGAGAAAAATCTAAGTCATTTATTACCTTAATAGCCGAGAAAACGTTTAATATTAGCAAAGCTAGTTCATGTTTGTTTTCAGCCAGCATAATTTTGATCTTAGATGAGGCTTGGCTTGTATTTGCAGAAACGTTTGTGGCGGGCGCTAGGTGCGAGCTCAAAGGCGGGGTTCACACGGCCGCGGCGTCAAAAGGATTGACCGAAACACGTCGGGACGGCTTGTTTAGACCACATTTCGTTTCCCCCTTAACTATCGTTTACACGAAAACCGGACATTCGAAATCCTAGATGGATTATTTAGATGAATGACACGACTTTTGGCTATAGGTCTTTTTATTAAGTTCATCATAAATATTTGATGTAGATAATAATTACAAGCAGTATTAGATAGTGTAAAAAGCAAGAAACAGTCAAATCATAAAGATCTAAGCTTAAATCAATCACGAACGATTCCATAGAAAACAGTTGTGTTCTTAACAATTATAAAAAAATGCTTAATTGATCGCTCTATTTGTATAAAGTATACCTGTTTAAAATTTCATTAGTAATGCCAGCTATTAAGTGGCTATAGGAGGTGTAAAGAGCGAGGTAGCCGTTAAAGGAGCAACAGACGCCGGTGCCGCGGCTGTTTACGTGAGGGCTCCGCAAACACCTGCACCTCCTTTGCCGTTCTGTTTGCACTACACCTAGTTCAATTACATCTCTTGCTGGAAGATCACTCGAGAAACTATTGCACTCACTACATAATAGTTAAATGTCCTTTAATATATGGCGATAGTGTATTTATTTTAGTTATGTTGAAAAATTGTTAAATTAATCTACTTAAAAGTTTCAAATTTCAAAGCGAAATAAAATAATATAAACACGATTAATAAACTTTATCAAACTTTTCATAAATGTATATTTTACCGTTGAAAAAAATAAATACAAGGTTTCATACACTCCAACGTTCACCCGAACAGTATATTTCCCGCATCGCATAGTCGAAAGCCCTCCATCGTGTTCGCGATGTTGACTTCTGTAAATGATACGGCCTGACTCTCGACATAATCATAATACCCTCCAGTGCATCCGACAACCCTTCTACATCCATAAACCGACAACAAATCTTAGCGGGCTTTCGGCATCTTTATATGTGGAATAGTACGATCCTTTAACCCGACGTAATGGCCAGGTTTACTGAGCGGACCGTCGTAAAGTGTCCCGCTCGCGGACCGCTCGGGCCCCACTACAGGACCCTTCCAAATTTCACGAACTATTTCCCCGTACTAGCCCTCCGCACTCAGCTTTTTTTGTCGACTTTATTGTCCGGATTTTCTGCTCACCTTTATCGTTATTGTGTCCGCTCGAGTTCATAAAGGGCCGTGCTACACTATTAAGACCTCATAACCGTGGGAAAATCTCTTTAGCCGCTCACAGACTTTTTTGCCGTCCATATTAGAAAACAACTTGTTTATGTTATAGGTAAGGTATTACTTTTCCAATTATAATACTTAACTACAAAAACAGTCGGTATTTGTGTATCTTTTATTTTTAAAAAGCAAATGACATGTTAAAAAGCCTCAATGTCGCGTCAAATGTGATTTTAGGCAATAAATTCGTTGTATAAATAGAGTGTAATGGAATGGGCGTGTTAATTGATTGGGTACGAGAATGGTCTGTCCGGTTCGCCCCGTGCCAACGTGTCCGGCGAGCAGTCATTGCGTCGATGATAATTGCCGGAATGCCGGACGCCGCATAAATTCAGCGTATCGGTGTGGAATTGAACGGAAACACACCCAACGTTGAACGTACGTGTTGCATGGACACCAGAGCTCTAGATTCTAGATGAGACATGGTCACAATAAGTAATTGTTATAGCTAGTTTTCAAGCATATATTTTTTAAACCGAATGATCAAAATATATCATTTATATAACTGATAGTGTCATGTCAAAGCTATGATTATAAACAGAATAGAATGCATATAATCTTACTAAATGTGTAGAAATCAAAAGTTTTGTATAGTTAAATGTAAATTAATTTATTCGTATTCTGCATGTGTGAACACTCTATATCTTTGTTGGTTTCATTGCTGAGGACAGGCGGCCGGTGCATACGTTCCCGGTGGAGATGAACGCATACGATTACGCGCCGAGCCCGAGCCACAGGTGGCGTATAACATTTTTCAGCGCACGGGGCGGGCAATTGCCATCGCATCGCCTACCCGAACGATCGCCCGCCTTAATTTCACCATTCGTTCAATGATTTGAGCAGTTTGTTTTTATTGAAAATCGCAGGAAACCGGTTGCTTTTATCGTTTTGGTTAACACCTTAAATTTAACTGGATTTGTGATTTCATTTAGAGTTTTAAGAGAATAAACCAATTATTGTATGACATCCTAGTTTATTGAGGACATCGAAACACTATTTCTATTTCAGTGACTAGTCTATTAAAGTCCTATTTTGAATTAACCGCTAAAATATTATTTAACTCATTTTGTTTACGGATGCCTCAATTGTAACATAAAATGATATTTTTCTCTGTATTGAGCCCAACGCGGGACTAATTCACGTTGAAGGGGGCACGAAATAATTATTAGCTGCTTGACAAATTGCCGGTAAAGCCTACGTGTCGCAGGAACAATTTGATACAATTTTCACCGCCTTTCCACACACGGGACGTCATTTGCATATATGCGGGGTGAGCTTATGCAAATATTTTTTACGTACTGTTTGCCCACCCTACAGGAAAAGGAAACACTTCGGGTGCGCATTTTAAAAAGATTTACGCCCTTTGTCGGATCATTAAGTACGGAACTAATTTGCTTACCTTTGAAATGTGTTAAGGTTGCGTACCGGATAATTACTGAAGGGTAAACGTCGTTGTAACGTGATATGCAGATTTTCTACCGGCAGTGGGAAAAGGATGTACCTTTTTACGTATTTTTTCTGTCTCTTAAGGGGAGAACACTTGGACGATTTTACTTGATTTTTTTTGGTAATACAACACTAATATATGCAAAGTGGACGAATAAAATTTGATGTGAAGAATAAGAATCTTTAGGTGGGGATTTTTTTAATTTGCACGGCGAGCTACAAGGGCGTAACTTCTGAGCGATATTGAGCATGTGGGAATCGTCGAAATTAAATTTTCTTTGTTTTCTTTCGTAGTCTGCGCGCCCGCGGCGTTATTAAATTTCCTTGTGTTTTTTAACACAGGCGTATCATTAGATTGAGGGTTTCCGTCAAGAGGAAATTGTGGCGGTCGAGGGGAGAGAGCTGAGCACCTAAACATATTGAAAAAATAAAAATCCGGGCTACTTACCGCTCATTTTTACTCGAAACGTTGCTCTACCTTAATTTTTGGAATTCAAATGGATATTTTTTTTATTTTAAACTATACCTAATGTTATTTCATAACTTTTTAGACATAACAAGTATTGATTCCAAAGGTATTTAATTTTTGAATTGTTACAGTTGTTATATGGTTCTAAATGGAAAGGAGGAATTTCCAACCGCGACGGCACTTTCAGTAAGACCGCAAACAAAGTGGAGATACTTTCGGACCGCGCCCGCAGCGGTGCTCGGAAAGACGTTTGAAGTGGTTTCACGAAATGAGTATCGCCGCGACAGAATTTCACCGTTACGTTTGGAAATTTCACCTTAAATATACATATTACATTACGTGAAATTGCCCATTTTTTCCACTCTCCACCCTAGCAATTAGGGTAGCTTGTGTATAAATATTGCACGGCCCTCATTAATGTGCGTGTTCGTTTAAGGACCTATATATTTTTACGGTGCTTTTTGGCCGGCGCGTCTGCAAGGAACTGCGTCGTGGGATGTAATGAATAATTAAGACATGTTGTGGTTGTACCGCCTCCCCTGGGAACTGACGGTTTTTTCTTTCGTTTCAAGGTTGAGGTAGGAAAATGACTTTGATGAATTTAGCAAGGGTGTCGTTTATTTTGATGAAAAAGGTTTACTTTTGTCTAATAACTCTATGCATCTTTAAGGTAAAGGTAAGAATATTAAACTACAGGTGTAACTTTTAAGCATTATCTTCTTCGTAGTCTAAATAGTAATGAAAATAGTAGGAAAAGTCACGTATAAACGACAAGCGCAACGAAAATAGAATAAAATTAATATAGAGGACCCACCTTGATCCGTAGGAGAAGGCAGGCTGTGTCTCAGCAATGCCTGTAACAAATGAATGAGCAATTTCATAAAATACATCAAAACAAATTTAATATCAAAAAAGAAAAACAAAACTTAATTAAAAACGACACTTGTTAAATTTCATTAATCAACGTTCCGAAAAATTTCAAAATGAAAATTGAGTTAAAATTAAAATATGAAACGTTCCGATGATAAAAAGCCTCCTTCCGAGATTGCATTTCGACAATTAACGCATTAAGACTTCTCTCGCCAATAAAGAGCAACTCTCTCTTAATTAACGGTCCCTGTTAAAAATTGAGTACAAATTCAAGTAGCAGTCCCCCAGCTAGCTTGCTGGGGCGGGATCTAGTGAATGGCCTGTAATATTTTAGTTTGCTTGAAACAAAAACGTCTCAGCCCGAGGCCGCGGCGAGGGGCCGACGGCTCTCAGCTGAGGAGCTGTCACGTAGACACAATAAGCCTTTTAATTCGATTCGTCAAGACGGACTCACGAGACAAAGGGCCCGAGTTATCATTCAATGGGGCACTCTTACCTTTTCTTATTACTTACTCTGTCTCGGCTTTCTTTCGTGTTAATACGACTGCACATGAGATTGTAGAATAGTGGATATCCTTTGCTTTTTTTGCTTCGAAATTGTTACAAGAACTTTTTTAAATCTGCTTATATAATATTATTTTTAGTTTATAGTGAGAAATACTCATCTATAACATTCGTGACAAACAATTGGTAACAAACTCAAAATATTCAATCTCAAATCAAAGAAAATTAAGAATCTCAAGAAACATAAAACATAAAAGTTTTTACTTAATATGTAATCTCTTGCTAACTGTATTTTATAACTGTCTCATTTATATTTTAGTTTCGTGGCCATTGAAAAATATAAAAGAAAATCAACAATACTGTAAGTCGATGTCAAGACATATCTTTAGATCGGTACTCCGTGTGGATCCGGTCGTTGAAATGCAGTTGATCCCGTGCGTCGCCGTGACCCGACTGCCGATTTACAGATAACTGCTTTATTTGTTGCCACCACTCTTTTAAACAGTCCACATACATTGGTCATATATTGTTTTAAACTGATTTACAGATGTATTTTCTACAACATTACCGAAATTATCTAAAACTTGCAATATTCATAAATAAGCTTTGATTTACTGCTTTATATAATTTAATAATTTTAAGGTTCAGATAGTTATTTAAATATTTTTAAAATGTGCTATAAAACCGTATTATTATAGAGATATAGAAACTAAAGTCATCTGCGTTAATTTGGAACGAATCTCATTTAATTAAGCGACGGCTATTAGTTGAGCCCCCGCCCTCCATTGCTTACGATTTTCTTAATTTCCTTTAATTTGTAAAACCATCCGCAGAGACGAAATATGAGCATACTAGATTAGTCACTTGGCAGAAATTCCTTTTATATTTGAGTTAAAAATAAACGTTTTGTAACGTGAAAAAACAAGTGACAGATTAGTTGTGAACTTTGGTTTTTTATTGTCAAACACTCGTACAAAAGTAAGTTATCAAATGAATAGATTTAATAATTGAATTGTTGATTTATTTAGTTTATATTATGTAAATATAGAACTCTTTAATTACGCTAATGGAGGAGTTAATTGCAGATGTTATTCGCTAGGGATACAACTGCTAACTAAATGAAGACGAATGATGCATTATCGTAGAGTTTTGTAAGTGCAATATTATCAGAGTTACCGTAAGTTTTTAATTGAATTTATCTTGAGAAACGACCTATGACTTTAATTATGACTAGCTGTTGCTCGCGACTTCGCCCGCGTAAAATTAAAATATAATAAAAAATATAGCCTTTGTTACTCACAGAGAAATTACCTTTCTAATGGTGAAAGATTCTTTTAATTCGGCTTAGTAGTTTTTACGTGAATCGAATACATATAAAAATACAAATCTTTCCTCTTTATAATATTAGTATAGATTAGTATTTTTTCGGGTAGTTAAGTAAATTTATGTTGTTTTTTGTCTTCGTCCTTGTACAGCTGGGTTACACATTGTTGATGATTACAAAAAAATATGCCAAATATCGTTTGTAAAGTTCTTTTGTTAAAAAAGATCATTTTTTCTTTGTTCTTCAAGTTTACTGCTAACACTTTTAGAGTATCATAAATTTTTTATCTTATTCATTATAAAAATTATTAATTTTTAAAAAGGTCGTTCATCACAGTCCCATTAAACGGCCATTAAATCACGCTAATTGCGCTTTCATGGTGCTTTGTTTTTATTTGCGGCCCATTTTTTGTTGTCCGCAAAAGCAACGCTTTGACTGGAATTCCTTTATTTGCGGCAAACAGCCTGTTTACCAACAGCCGCCGGCGACAAAGCCTATACAAAAATTATGTCGATAAATTATAAAGAAAGAAGTGAAAATACTTCACGGCAATATAAATATGCTCCTATTTTTATTCATGTTTTTTTTTGTTTTCAATACATTTTATTAATGCAACTAAGTTTTTAATTGTTCATATGAAATATTTTATAGCAACTGTGAGCACATCAGAAATTAATTAATTTAGGAAATGTGAGAGGATCGAGAAAATGTTTTATTCGATAAAAACTTCATTAAAGTAATTAAAAATAATTCATTCATTCTCTTCTGTTTTATTTTTTTATTTCTCATATCTCAGTAGACAATTGTCATAACATTTCTGTATTAATCAAGTAAGAACTAATCATTAAATGGCCTAAAAAGTGTCTCTTTGATGATTCCGCAGGAAGTGGCGGCGTCCGGGGCATTGTGCGCGCCGTGGTCGCCCCACTCATCTTCTTAATTGTTTTCTTTCTGCTAAAGCACTCGCACACAATACATAATGGACACCAGCTTTGATCTGCCTTTGAATGACACTACGCTTTATATTACTTAAAACTTGTCTCTACATATAAAAAACTTATATGTAGTGGAATAGTTTATTGGAAATGACACAACATCTAAAAGAGTAGATTGATGAACAGAGAAAAAAGCTTTATTGAACGTTTTATATTTTAACTACAACAAGCGAGAGTGTTAGTTCTTTAGCATCTTATATTTAAAAACGAGCAAACGCCTGATACTAAAATGATTTAAACATTATCTTTACGTAACAAGACGAATTGCTCCGTGAGTTTTAATTTTTTAAATTACGTCCCGGGCAAAAGTGTAACGTGACATTCGTAACGATCACAAAACAAAGCACAAATTACGTGGCATCGGCTGAGCCTGTGTGCGGTAGTTAAGCTGGAAGTTCAGCTGTGTGCGTGCGCCTGAATTAGACGCGAAACTTTCAAAGTTTTCCCAAATTTCTGCCCCCGCGGCCCCCGCGCGGCCCCGACGCCCGGGATCGATAGCGGCGCCGAGCGAGCGACGACTCCCGCATCCCTGCCTCCTCGAAATATCGGACAGCATTTCCACTTTGTACTATACGATATACTCTGATGACGTTTACTATGTAGGGTATTTGTACAAAAGGTATTTTCGACGTCTAAAACAAAATTTGAGTTGACTAAATACAGAAGTACCTGGTGCACACTAGGATAGTCCTTGAAATATCGAACTGTTCGGTACGCTAACAACTTTAAGTTGCTGAGACAATGACCTCAAAACTTGTAACATAAATTTTGATGAAGTATGTTTGCAGTTTGGTGACGCATTATGACATACACTTGGTCTGTTCCTGTCAATCCTAGAACTTTTGGTTGTAACTACTAATTTCCTGTTCATAATTTGTAATGTTTAGGAGCTTATTAGCCCATCTGATGAAGCGTATCTTTGTAGCATCTATTTTCACATATTAATGGAACAGTATAAACATTTCGTGTGAGACCCTGACAACTGTCACAGTACAAAACGATATGGACAAGTGAAAATTGGTCGCGTGGCATCGCTTGTCATTAATTGCGGGATTTGCGATGATCTCGAGAGCCGGTCGGGAGGGCGGCACTCCTGGGAGATATCGACTCGCCAATTGCGTTGACAGCGACCCTTCGCGACTGGACACCACTCGAGGTGGGAAAAACTACAGGCTGACACTACTTAACGAACGGCCCAGCGCTCGGGAATTTTCCTGAGTGCTTGTTAATGTTTTATGGGCGGAAGTTTTTCGAAGTAATGCGTAGATTGACACGCTAAGTGTTACCTTCATAATTTAACACATACCCGCCGCAGCACACACGCGCTTTTAGCGTTTTAACAACATGTTCTAGTTCTCCATTAGACATCATAATTACGAACCTATCGGAATGGAAGTTAAAAAGCGGTAGAAAAGTTTGTTGATTTATAACAATTAGTATTTGAAATATTGATGGTATAGGGAAAGGGACGAGGGCCGACAAATCATATAAAAACCGCCCCGGACGGAGGAAGCACTGGCCCGCTGCTCGGGGACTTTATTTAGAAATGGAAAGTCTAAAAAATAAACGACAGCCGAGTGCGGGGGAATGATTTACAGGGCGCTGCACGGCGGGGCGCGGGGAGGCTAGTGCGGGCCTTCGATTACCAGGATGATATTTCTCGATATTAAAGTGTTGTCAAGAGAACTGCGGACAATATGACCCAAGGAAGATTTATTGGTCAATTCAACGTGACGGGAACGGCCATTATGATTATTTCATTATATTGTCGGCGCCGTAAAAACGGTTAGTATTATATTTTATTGCAGGTTCGCGGGTGAATTTTTATTTCAATATTTTATTGCGTTGTAAAACAGATCCGTAGTGGTTTTGCTTTTGTGATTTTAGGTGCAGTACGCTTTATTGGTCTATTGAACTAATCGTAGCGCAGTTAGTCTTTTATGGGGTTTTCTAAATAGTAAAGCTAATTCGAATATTATGAAACTATGTCTCAGTAATTTTTAATACCTTCTTAATACGTTTGAATCTATAATCTTTTTTTTGGCTGAGGGTACTTGAAAAGATAAGACATATTTGTGTGTTGCTCTTAAATTTATTTCAATTAAAAATACTTACAACTTACATATTAGCACAATTAGCATGGTAACTTGCTCAGTGTAAACAGTACTACTTGCCCGCAGTGTTTGTTTGTTGCATTATAGCCTTTTTACAAAAAACAAATCTTAAGTATGGATTACTCACAAGTGCAAAGCAATATGGACGACATGATTAAGATGTTTCACACTAAGATGGCAGAGTTTCAAGCTGATCTCCAACAAGCCAGCTCACGTAAGCCACCAAACACTATCGCAGCACTTAACACAGAATTTCAAACTTTTAAATCATTTGTCTGTGGTGCACTTAATATTCTCCGAGCTGAGGTTGATGCGCTGGCAAGAGGCCTTGACCGTATGGAAACACGGTCTCGGCGTAAAATGCTGCTAGTGCACGGCGTTCCGGAGGCTAAGGACGAAAATGTTGACGGTGTCGTCGTGGCATCTTTGACCACCAAGTGCAAAGTGGCTGATATTACACCAGCTTGTATTCGCACCTGCCATCGTATGGGAAAGCCCAGGGACAATGCCAACTCTAAGCCCAGGCCTATTGTCATTAAATTCAACGACGTATCACTCCGTGACAGGGTATGGCTTGCCAAGAAGGCCCTCAAAGGATCAAAAATCACACTCTCCGAGTTCCTCACTAAACCCCGTCACAGCACACTCCTGGCGGCCAGAGAGTACTTCGGTGTTTCTTCATGTTGGACCCGTGATGGCTGTATCTACATTAAAACTGATGATGGCGCGAGGCACAAGATTGAGACATTGGCAGAGTTTCAGAAACTGCAAATAAGTCATCCCAAAACAACTGTGTAGTTTGTGTTTACCATTCGTTGTCAATCGACTTGTATCCAATGACATTCATTTTTTTTTTGTTTTAACACTTTCTTGCTTGTAGGTCTTTCCATATTTTTATTATTAATTATCTTATTCATTAAGTATTGCTGACCAATTCAAATTGTTGTTTTGTGTCATCTGACATTTTGACATTGACTTATTGCCATATTGCGTTGTTATGTTGCGTCTATGGTTATTCTATTTCATTTTTTTTTTTTATCTCTCTCACCTTTTTGCTTTGTTATTGTTAGTATAGTGGAATAACTATTGTTTTCCTTTTTACTTTAATTTTGTTTTTTGATCATGAAACTAGCATTGTTGTTTAATCTTTACTTTTTTTTTTTTGTGTTTTAATCTAGTGTTTTTATTATTTACTGTTTTAATATGCAGCGCAAACAGTGTGGGCAGGTGAAGAATAGTTATTTAGTTTGAATCTTAGATAATAATTTTTCTATTTAATTATCTTTATTTAAGTATATTATTATAAGTATTACTTGTTTAGTTTGTATTACTTTTGTATAAATATATATGCAAGAAACTTTTAGCGATGATAATTCTTCAGATGACAGTGCTGATTTTCACTCGTTAACGTCACACCACTCAGATGATAGCTTTCACAGTCTTACACTTCCTCTTGACGTTTCTGTGGAAACATCATTCGCGTCCTTCCCTCGGAATTTCAATGCCTGTGATATTAATGCACAGAGCGTCCAGCACATTACTCTGATCTTCTTGCCACCTTTTCTAACAATCGGAATGTTCATGCAATACTTATCTCCGAATCCTTCTTTAAGCCTTGCCTCCCCTCAAATTCCTATTCATTGCCTGGCTTTGTTCTTATCCGAAATGACAGAACAGGCAAGGGTGGAGGAGGTGTTGCTATTTATCTCAGAAGCCACCTTCCCTACAACGTCCTCGATAAATCTCCATCTCATTACTCTGAATCCTCCGAACACCTCTTAATAGAAGTCTTATTTGGTCACCTAAAATTGCTTCTCGGTGTCTTCTATTGCCCGTCACTTCATATTGACTACTTCCTTAAATTGAAACTTTACTTGAGCAATATGTCTCCACATTTAACCACACAATAATTATGGGCGACTTTAACACCTGTTTAGTGAACAATGATAAACTCCACTCGGCTCGTGCCGCCAAGCTCCGTTCTATAGTCAAATCTGTTAATCTTAATATCCTTCCTCTTGCTCCAACGCATCTTTCCCCTAACTGTGCGCCTTCCCTATTAGATCTTATTATTGTATCCTCCCCTGATCATGTCAGCGCGCATGGACAATTTAATGCTGAAGCTTTTTCATATCATGACCTAATCTTTCTCTCTTACAAAATTCGTTGTCCTAAACCCAAACCTCGTATAGTGATGCAACGAAACTTCAATTCGATCGATAGTGATAAGCTTGTGGCCGACCTTTGTGCTACTGACTGGGACCCGGTTTATAGTGCTCAGACCTTGGACGAGAAGATGGAATTCTTTAACACCCTCTTGTTACATGTCTTTGACTTACACGCTCCACCTCGTCCAATTAGGTTGAAACATTTGCCGGCCCCATGGCTGACTGACGATATAAAAAAAATGATGGCTAAGAGGAATGCAGCTAAAAATCGATATAGAAGGAACCCTACTGATCTTAATCACAACAAGTATAAAGAACTTCGCAACAGATGCAGCCGATTATGCAGAGATGCACAGCGACGCCACATACATTCCTCCGTTAGCAATGGTGATCCCGCTAAAGTTTGGTCGTTTCTTAATTCCCTTGGCATCGGCAAAACCAAGTCTCCCCTTTCTCCGAATCTGGACCTTGATGCCCTCAATGTCCACTTTACTTCTTCCTGCCCTATCCCTACCTCTGTCAAACAACAGTCTATTAATGCTCTTTTACCTCCTTCTGAATCCGTCCCTCCGTACCGTCCTTTCGCTTTTAATGCTGTTTCTTTGCAAGATGTTGAAAAATCCATTACTGATATCAAGTCGAACGCTGAGGGTGTAGATGGCATTGGTCGGAGGATGATCATTATGGGCTTACCTATTATACTACCTGTCCTCTGTCATATTTTAAATTATTCCCTGAGCTCCAGTACATTTCCCACCTGCTGGCGTAAAGCCGCAGTAATTCCAATCCCTAAATTGAAATGTCCAACCTTACCTTCTCATTTCCGACCTATTTCCATCCTCCCTTTCCTATCCAAAGTCCTCGAGCGTCTTGTCTATCAACAACTGAGTATATTTATTAACAACAATTGCCTGCTCAGTCCTCTCCAATCTGGCTTTCGCCCCGGTCATAGTACTGTCACCGCCCTGACCAAAGTCACTGACGATGTTCGCCTGGCTATGTCTAATCAGCAACTTACTGTCCTAGCTTTACTTGACTTCAGTAATGCCTTCAACACCGTAGATTATGATGTCCTTATTGCCATGTTTAAAGCGCTTCACTTCTCTGATCCTGTTGTCGAGTGGTTCCAAAATTATCTTTATGGGAGGCAACAATGCATACGAGCTGACAACCAAGTATCGAGGTTTTGTGATATCTCTGCCGGCGTACCACAAGGTGGTGTTTTGTCCCCACTTCTGTTCTCCATATTCATTAATTTCCTTACTCCCCTACTTTCCTGTTCTTACCATCTTTACGCGGATGATCTCCAAATTTACACACATGCTCCTGCCGATGACCTAAACTCAGCTGTCCTTAATATCAATAATGACCTTGCGACCGTCCTACGATGGAGCCAATCTCATGGCCTAATTGTCAACCCGAACAAGACGCAAATCATAGTAATCGGTGGATCAAAGCAGATTAATCGGCCAAATTATAGTATTATTCCTAGTATCAAATTTCAAAATGTAACTTTACCTTATAATGATGTAGTTAAAAACCTTGGTGTCTACTTTGACTCAACCCTTCATTGGTCTCACCACATCTCAGAGGTTGGCCGCAAGCTCTTTGCGGCGGTAGGCATACTTAACCGATGGAAAAACCTTCTTCCTGTGAAGACTAAAGTCGAACTTGCGCATTCTTTACTTCTCCCTATTCTTGACTATGCAGATGTCTGTCTAACTGATCTTAATGAGGAATATCTTAATAAATTAGAAAGGTTACAAAACATTTGCATAAGGTTTGTTTATGGATTGCGTAAGTACGACCACGTCTCGGAGTATCGTCAGAGGCTCGGTTGGCTTCCCATCAGATTCCGTCGGGATGAGCATGTTCTGATCCTTCTGTATAAAGTCTTATTTGATCCTCGCTCTCCCCCATACCTTAAAGAGTCTTTCCAACTTCGGAGTGTCGACCTAAGCCGTGTGCTGCGCTCTGGTTTTTGGTAACATACTTGATGTGCCTTTTACCAGGTCAAGTTATTACGTGAGTTCTTTTACTGTGAAAGCTGCGCAACTGTGGAACGATCTGCCTCGTGATATTCGCGAGTCAAAGTCCCTGGCAATCTTCAAATCTCACTTGCACAGCTATCTCCTGAGGAAAGTCACCTGCTGAGTTGTTTCACACTTTCTTTTTATTTTTTTTTTTTTTTTTTTTTTTTTTTTTTTTTTTTTTTTTTTTTTTTTTTTTTTTTTTTTTTTTTTTTTTTTTTTTTTTTTTTTTTTTTTTTTTTTTTTTTTTTTTTTTTTTTTTTTTTTTTTTTTTTTTTTTTTTTTTTTTTTTTTTTTTTTTTTTTTTTTTTTTTTTTTTTTTTTTTTTTTTTTTTTTTTTTTTTTTTTTTTTTTTTTTTTTTTTTTTTTTTTTTTTTTTTTTTTTTTTTTTTTTTTTTTTTTTTTTTTTTTTTTTTTTTTTTTTTTTTTTTTTTTTTTTTTTTTTTTTTTTTTTTTTTTTTTTTTTTTTTTTTTTTTTTTTTTTTTTTTTTTTTTTTTTTTTTTTTTTTTTTTTTTTTTTTTTTTTTTTTTTTTTTTTTTTTTTTTTTTTTTTTTTTTTTTTTTTTTTTTTTTTTTTTTTTTTTTTTTTTTTTTTTTTTTTTTTTTTTTTTTTTTTTTTTTTTTTTTTTTTTTTTTTTTTTTTTTTTTTTTTTTTTTTTTTTTTTTTTTTTTTTTTTTTTTTTTTTTTTTTTTTTTTTTTTTTTTTTTTTTTTTTTTTTTTTTTTTTTTTTTTTTTTTTTTTTTTTTTTTTTTTTTTTTTTTTTTTTTTTTTTTTTTTTTTTTTTTTTTTTTTATTCATCAGATTCCGTCGGGATGAGCATGTTCTGATCCTTCTGTATAAAGTCTTATTTGATCCTCGCTCTCCCCCATACGTTTTGTTAGATCGAACGTTACGCTAGTTCTGCTATCCGTTACTTTTTATCCAGCTAATGCTACCGGCGACATTTGTCCGAACACTTTTGTAATGCTTATGAGTCTTCAAACTTATTGTCGTTTAAAGCTTCACAGTCTACTGATGATGGTCAGTAATATATTTTGATATTGTTAAGAAAAAAGTAAGAAAACCTGGCGTTATTATAATTAGATAGTCTACAATTATACAGGAATGTGCAAATATCTTTAGAAATTCCTTGATTTTCTTTAGAACTATAGACAACTCTATCTTTCTAATCTTACTCTTACTAATATTATAAATGCGAAAGTTTAGATGGATGGATGGATGGATGGATGGATGGATGGATGGATGTTTGTTAGAGTTCGTAGCCTAAACGGCTGAACGGATGTCGATGAAATTTGGCATAGACGTAGAGGATAGTCTGGAAGAACACATAGGCTACTCACTTTTGTTCTTTTTAATTTCACGCGGACGGAGTCGCGGGCGAAAGTTAGTGTCTTCTATGTGGCTGATTATTTATTTTACATTAGTGCTGTTAAGAGACTACGGATACGAAGTAAGAAGAGCTTAAAAGAGCTGAGTAAGTATAATGAGCAATCAGCTCACGATTCTCTCATTGTGAATCTGTGGCAAGTTATCGCGGCGCTCGGGCGCTCTGGCGGTTTGGCGGTCGGGCGTTCGCACACCGGGCGAAACTTATCCGCTATTTGAATGGCTTCACATCAGCGCTGAATTTGTAAAGAGTATACGTGCAGCGCATGCATATGCCAAGCTTTATCTTCAAGCGCTCTTACTGTTAAAGTTTTCGCTCGCAGGTTGAATGGTGTGCGGTGCGCG
This sequence comes from Papilio protenor, assembly GCA_029286645.1. Taxonomy (NCBI): domain Eukaryota; kingdom Metazoa; phylum Arthropoda; class Insecta; order Lepidoptera; family Papilionidae; genus Papilio; species Papilio protenor. The sequence continues at coordinate 2,788,082 of JAGSMZ010000022.1, forward strand.
TTCGTGTTCACAACGAGCGGACACTGCGTGATAACTGACAATGCACGAATATAACATTGCTTTTAAACATATAGAGAACAATCAGTCACAAAAATATAAAAAATGTGCAAAAAAAAAAAAAAAAAAAAAAAAAAAAAAAAAAAAAAAAAAAAAAAAAAAAAAAAAAAAAAAAAAAAAAAAAAAAAAAAAAAAAAAAAAAAAAAAAAAAAAAAAAAAAAAAAAAAAAAAAAAAAAAAAAAAAAAAAAAAAAAAAAAAAAAAAAAAAAAAAAAAAAAAAAAAAAAAAAAAAAAAAAAAAAAAAAAAAAAAAAACGCTAAATTAGTCATGCGAATTCCGTAAGCAATGGATAGAATTGTTTTCTTTTCTTGATGTAAGCAATAATAATAATAAAGATACATTTGTTCTATTTTTTTAAAGAACAGACATTCCGGACAATGTTTAATATCTGGTAACCCTAATCTCATGTGAGTATAGAATTGCATTGTGAGTTAACACAAAGCCGCGAGATGGCAGGTTCCGCTGCTCTCCCCATACGTTTTGTTAGATCGAACGTTACGCTAGCTCTGGTCTCCGTTACTTTTTATCCAGCTAATGCTACCGGCGACATTTGTCCGAACACTTTTGTAATGCTTATGAGTCTTCAAACTTATTGTCGTTTAAAGCTTCACAGTCTACTGATGATGGTCAGTAACATATTTTGATATTGTTAAGAAGAAAATAAGAAAATCTGGCGTTATTATAATTAGATAGTCTACAATTATACAGGAATGTGCAAATATCTTTAGAAATTCCTTGATTTTCTTTAGAACTATAGACAACTCTATCTTACTAATGTTACTCTTACTAATATTATAAATGCGAAAGTTTAGATGGATGGATGGATGGATGTTTGTTAGAGTTCGTAGCCTAAACGGCTGAACGGATGTCGATGAAATTTGGCATAGACGTAGTCATAGACGTAGGATAGTCTGGAAGAACACATAGGCTACTCACTTTTGTTCTTTTTAATTTGACGCGGACGGAGTCGCGGGCGAAAGTTAGTGTCTTCTATGTAGCTGATTTTTTATTTTACATTAGTGCTGTTAAGAGACTACGGATACGAAGTAAGAAGAGCTTAAAAGAGCTGAGTAAGTATAATGAGCAATCAGCTCACGATTCTCTCATTGTGAATCTGTGGCAAGTTATCGCGGCGCTCTGGCGGTCGGGCGGTCGCACACCGGGCGAAACTTATCCGCTATTTGAATGGCTTCACATCAGCGCTGAATTTGTAAAGAGTATACGTGCAGCGCATGCATATGCCAAGCTTTATCTTCAAGCGCTCTTACTGTTAAAGTTTTCGCTCGCAGGTTGAATGGTGTGCGGTGCGCGTTCGTGTTCACAACGAGCGGACACTGCGTGATAACTGACAATGCACGAATATAACATTGCTTTTAAACATATAGAGAACAATCAGTCACAAAAATATAAAAAATGTGAAAAAAAAACGCTAAATTAGTCATGCAAATTCCGTAAGCAATGGATAGAATTGTTTTCTTTTCTTGATGTAAGCAATAATAATAATAAAGATACATTTGTTCTATTTTTTTAAAGAACAGACATTCCGGACAATGTTTAATATCTGGTAACCCTAATCTCATGTGAGTATAGAATTGCATTGTGAGTTAACACAAAGCCGCGAGATGGCAGGTTCCGGCGCGCGCGCCACTGATCCCGTTCGCAGCCTGTCCATTGTACTGGGCTGTGGGGGACCGAGTTTTTGCTTTTCCTTATAAGATAACAGTAAAATATTCTATATTTGTATTGAAGTTTCAGCAGTGAAGTTTCATAATACAATGAGTTACTTAAGAAATCTATCTGAAATATTTTCCAAGAAAATCTCTAATACAAATATTAGTATTACCTTAATATATCATTAGAATAGGACTATTCATATTGGAAATGGAACTATTCACAGTGTAGTCAGAGGGACAGATTTAAGCCTACTTACTATTTAATTATCCTATGGGAATCGAGGCACGTAAGTCTAACTAGCGGGTCTGTCTGAAGGCTCGTCAAGGGCCCGGCTACCGCCTTCGGCCACACGACAGTCTAATTAATTAGGCATAGACATCGGATAAGGCACCACACCTTCTGTATATTATAGTCTTAGTATGAAAGCAGAGAAAATAGAAATCGTGATCAGTCATTGGTGAAACTAGATTTAATTATTTTTAACCACCAAATAAGTAAAGTGTCATATCAATATGGTGTTGAAATATGCCTACAATTTGCATTTAAATACAACCAAAATATCTATCTGGTGAAATGGTACAATCTTATTTATACGTCTCTAATTAATCAAACGACAAAAGAGGACAAACTCGTAGGTACACATCGCAATACAAATGGACGCAAAAACAGGATGGCGAAATAATTTGAATACGTAACGAATCGGAGGGTAACGTACGGTCGGGCCATTCTTTAACTTACTCTCCTCTGGATAAAGAGCTAAACTTGTTTTTAAGGGATGACCGATCGCAAAAATTTATGTATCGTTCACAACGCCGCCGGCCGATTTCAACAAAAACACGTTATAGGAAGGGTAGATACAGGAAGACGGCAGATGGAAGGAAGAATTATGCTCCCCGCAGGCTGATGAGGAAAATGCGATTGTGAACTTTTCGCCTCCATGCAAATCGGACGGCGGAGACGATACACGCCGGACTCGCCGGATTCCGTCGCATCGATATGTCGACTCCATTTACAGATTTGAATTCCCGCACCAACAAACACGCGGCGGACGCGCAGGGATCGGCTATTGTGCCACCACGGGGTGTGTTTTTTTGTTTACGCGGCCGAGATATATTCATAGCTACTAACTTTGGGTAAACTTTGATGAGCGTTGCCTCTACTCAATGTATTCAAATTGATTCATTGAATACCGATTGACGGATGGCCGACTTGAGAAAATATTTTAGCTCAAATTGATGTAAAAATACATTTTAAACATAATATAGTTTTTCGTTCATTGCCTCACGCTTATAATTATTATACACGCGGCTTTAGATTTGTACCACGTAACGTTTGAATGTTTTTCAATATTAGAATGATAGGCACTGTTTAGTTAGGGTTAGTTATTTTATTGAAATACAAATGAGTGTTGGAGGAATGGACCCGGGTGAGGCGTGTGCTCCGAATAAAAGGGCCGTATTAGAATAATTTGCCACCGAACGAGCACAATTCTTCACATGGAGAGGCCTTAAATTTCACTATTTTACATACTCGGGATTATCATATCTGCGCGGGTGTCGAGGCCCGGGGCCCAACGAGACCCCACTTTTTGTTATCCGCACCCGACCTCTATCGGACCGTCTCCGAAATATTTAGTTGTTACTTTTTGTTGGGCGGCACGTGAGACGACTGTTAATCATACCCGCCTTTGTATTTCTCTTTTCTACGTTGCCTGTACTATAGTTTTCAATGCGATTTTCATGAAATACAAACTTATATAACAATACTGCATAAAAGTGTACAATGAAAATGAAGAATACGGTAAACAGCTTTAATATTTTAGCAAAAAAGGTTCCGTGTTTCATTCCAAAGAATCTATTCATTAATCGCTTCATGAGTAAATTATCAAATAGTGTAAAGAAATCTACATCCAAAGGTAAGATAAGGTACATCTAAATCAAATTACAACTTCCAAAGTTCATTCATTCAAAAGGTCGGGACTAGGTATTAATTTTATATTAAAAATAAAAAAAAAAAAAAAAAAAAAAAAAAAAAAAAAAAAAAAAAAAAAAAAAAAAAAAAAAAAAAAAAAAAAAAAAAAAAAAAAAAAAAAAAAAAAAAAAAAAAAAAAAAAAAAAAAAAAAAAAAAAAAAAAAAAAAAAAAAAAAAAAAAAAAAAAAAAAAAAAAAAAAAAAAAAAAAAAAAAAAAAAAAAAAAAAAAAAAAAAAAAAAAAAAAAAAAAAAAAAACAAAAGTGAGTAGCCCATGTGTTGCCTTTCATCGAGATCCGTTCAGAGGTTTAGGCTACAATTTCTAACAAACATCAATCCATCCATATAAACTTTCGCATTTACAATATTAGTAAGATTACACGATGTGTTTTCACATTAGTTTTTTTTTTTTTTTTTTTTTTTTTTTTTTTTTTTTTTTTTTTTTTTTTTTTTTTTTTTTTTTTTTTTTTTTTTTTTTTTTTTTTTTTTTTTTTTTTTTTTTTTTTTTTTTTTTTTTTTTTTTTTTTTTTTTTTTTTTTTTTTTTTTTTTTTTTTTTTTTTTTTTTTTTTTTTTTTTTTTTTTTTTTTTTTTTTTTTTTTTTTTTTTTTTTTTTTTTTTTTTTTTTTTTTTTTTTTTTTTTTTTTTTTTTTTTTTTTTTTTTTTTTTTTTTTTTTTTTTTTTTTTTTTTTTTTTTTTTTTTTTTTTTTTTTTTTTTTTTTTTTTTTTTTTTTTTTTTTTTTTTTTTTTTTTTTTTTTTTTTTTTTTTTTTTTTTTTTTTTTTTTTTTTTTTTTTTTTTTTTTTTTTTTTTTTTTTTTTTTTTTTTTTTTTTTTTTTTTTTTTTTTTTTTTTTTTTTTTTTTTTTTTTTTTTTTTTTTTTTTTTTTTTTTTTTTTTTTTTTTTTTTTTTTTTTTTTTTTTTTTTTTTTTTTTTTTTTTTTTTTTTTTTTTTTTTTTTTTTTTTTTTTTTTTTTTTTTTTTTTTTTTTTTTTTTTTTTTTTTTTTTTTTTTTTTTATTATTTTTTAATTTCACGCGGACGGAGTCGCGGGCGAAAGCTAGTATCAAATAAATCTCTATGCATTATTTCGTCAAAAGATAAATTAATGAAAACATTTTATTGCAACAAAGAACTCTACTGTGTCAAGTAAACCTCAAATCTTTTACATTAGAATCTCTAATAAAATATTGTTAAAGCCGTGATTATTTGTGCAAAACATTAACATTGACTGTGTGACATTGTGTACACATTTCCGCACTTAGCAGCGTGTTAATTTGACGATGACTGTCGCCCAGGCAGCCGTCACAGCCGCGGGCAACGCCTCGCCTCTATGACACCTAATTGTAAGATCATCCAGCGAACGGAAGGGGTGACTGATTGTAACTGCATGACTTGACAGATCTCACCCGACAACATTAAGTTTCGTTCTTGAATTCCACTCAAAGTGTTCACTTTAATTTTATTAAATAAATAAATAAAAAATCATGTGTCATCCTACGCAAAAACAAACTATAAAATCAAACACATAAAAAGTCACAGAAATTATTCAAATAGTTTCTATTTGAACAAGGAAGAGGAAGACCGAAGAAAGTATGGATGGATTGTGTAAAAGAGGATATGCTTAAGAAAGGAGTGGATTCAGATATGACGGCTGATAGAGATGTATGGAAGAGCAACACATACTGTGCCGACCCTCCGTAAGGGATAAGGGCAAGTTGATGAGTTGATGAGTTTCTATTTGAACATCCATTTAAAAATATGTCCAGTGAAATCTTAAACGTTTGATACTCGTATTAAATAATTGTAACTACATTTATTTTTAATTTCATATACTACATAGCTTTCGCCAGCGTGGAGTTAAAAATAAAACAAAAGTGAGTAGCCCATGTGTTGCCTTTCATCGAGATCCATTCAGCGGTTTAGGCTACAATTTCTAACAAACATCAATCCATCCATATAAACTTTCGCATTTACAATATTAGTAAGATTACACGATGTGTTTTTCACATTAGTTTTATTATTACCTTTAAGACTATAACCTCCTATCTATTATTTATTGGTAGACGCTTAACTTCCTTGGATTGGCGAATTACGTGTAATTAATTTAATTTTCTCGCCTGCCGACGCGGAGCGCTGCCATCGGAATTTTGGCAAGTAATTGCGAAATTTATTGCAAGGTGCACCTACAAGCGTGATGTTTCACTTTCAACACAATGATTTATTGTCTAAGGGAACAATTTTAATTGCTCTCAGTGACACGGTGTAAACAACTATTCGATTAAGTTAATTTCATTATTTCTGAGCGCTCGGCAATTTGTTTAATGGCCTGCTAATACGATTTTAAAGCTCCCAAACATTTCGAACTTGAATAAGATCGGTAGAGCAAATAATATCTTGAACTCAAATCATTTTTATTAAGGGTCTTACGTATTGGAAAATTGTAAGAGTGTTTTGTAAATGTATACGTATTTATATAGCACATATAAAACTTTAGAATTTTACATAGGCTTTCGGTTTAAAAAATACTTATGCACTGTATTCGTCAATATCCTGTATTCATCGTTATTACATTTTTATGGATCTGTCTATACTCGTACAACATCTATACTAATATTATAAAGAGGAAAACTTTGTTTGTTTAATTGTAATGAATAGGCTCAAAAATACTGGGCCGATTTTAAAAGTTCTTTCGCCGTTAGAAAGGTAATTTATCTGTGAGTAACATTACCTTTTAGAATAAAGATAAAGATAAAGATAGCTTTATTTCCCTTTTGATAAAATACATTTTTTTTACATATTTACACATACATATACTAGAAAACTAACAAAATATACTAAAATTACTAACATTTTAGAATGTTTTTTTTTAATTCCACGAGGACGGAGTCGCGGGCGAAAGCTAGTATACAATAAATTGAATGCGTTTTGCAATATAGAAAAAAATCCCATTAAAGAAAATATAGTAAAATGTAGGTACAACAAACAGTAGCCCAAACGCTTTAACCATATGAACTTCAGTAATTATAATATGAGTTTTAAGCAGGCCACCTCAGGCGATAAGATGTGCCGCGAAGCATGAAATAAGGCTCCGCACACACGTCCTGTTAGAATATGACAGCAGCGGTCCATGCAAATTCACTCATGCATTGCACGTGAGTCGGCTTTGCGCTCAAACATGAGTCGATTATGAGTTAAAATTTGAGGAAAATTAGTGACGTAGAGTCCATGGTGAGCTTTCAGGGAATTTATTGCCTTATGCCTTAAACCAGTTCGTAAGAAAATGGTGTAATTATCCAAAATCTGTTAGAGCATTGACACGACTTTAATAACATTTTAATATAAAATGAACATAAATTATATTGATGCTATGATGATTTTTAAAGCATGTATGAACATGATTGGTTTGAATTTTACTCAGAAAACAAAAGAAAAAGCTTAAAGCTTAAGCAGTTATTTTGTAGCATTATAATTAATGAAGTAAGCACGATAGCTATGCAGTAGCGGTAGGTATGCGGACACATTGTGCTCTGATTGCTACGAATGTTATTAGGAGCGTCTAATACGTTAACCGCTAAATCTCTCAGACTAGACTATTTGCGAAATAGCAGCAATATCGGGGCATAGCCGGCAGCTCTCTCGCTGACACTGCTCCTTACAACTTTCTCGAATATTCGCTAAATTAACAAGTATGTTTACCGGCGAGTTCTGCTTGCGCTTCAAATGGTTTTGGCTAATTTTATCATATAGCTAACTTGTCTATTCCAAGGGTTTTATTTTACTAGAGAGTGATTTTGTATTTTGGAAGCTCGTTACCACGGAAATAAACACTACTTTAATTATTGTCGATTCTTAAGGCTATAATACGAAGTTATCTTACTAATATTATAAATGCGAAAGTTTAGATGGATGGATGTTTGTTAGAGTTTGTAGCTTAAACTGTTGAACGGATCTCGATGAAATTTGGTATAAATTTGGAAGAGAATAGTCAGAAAGAACACAGAGACTACCCGCTTTTGTTTTTTTTTAACTCCAAGCGGACGGATTCGCGGGCCAAAGCGATATTAGCAGTTTTAAGTTTCATGCACTTGAATAGTAAGTAGACGATAGTAGTTAAAGCAACTTAACTATAATCTTACAGTATAAATAGATTACCAATTTCTATATGCGTCAGAAATGTATAGATAGCACTGTCTCATTGCACCGCGAGGGTACACTCGATGAAATTAATTTCCGAGTCTATTGCAGACGGGACCGATCCTAACGTTTGACCAATAAACTTTAGCGAATATAGTTTTGCTATGCTTGACAGACGAATTAATTTTATTCAGAGTTTATTTGATATTTATGAATAATATTCTAATTAAATTTATTTAAACTTATTGTAAAGACTTGTACAGTCAGCTACATAAATATGTATACATATGTTTTAAAATTTGGTAAATTGTATAAGACATCAGTTTAAAAGACTACCTATTTATTGGCCAGTAGCATGTAAAACCGAAGGTGATTATAACATTCTGAAGCTTTGTAAATGTGCCCATATTTATGCAGCTGACTGTACCAGCATGTTCACACAATATTTTTATTGCACACAGGATTATATCTGGCGCCGATCACTTTCAAAGAATAATTTATATAAGATTCAATAAGACGTAAAAAATCTAGGCCTGTCTTGTCGCACCGTATTACATTCTGATTTATTCGCCAGTGAGGCGACTGGGGTGGACAGGGTTTTTCCTTTGGAATATACATCACCAGTTAAGTGAGAGCTCCCCTGCCCCCGAATTACATATGATACTCTGGCGATAATGGGGTGTATTGATAGACCGTCGAGTATCAAATGGAATTGGTAATCTTGCATAGCCTTGAGAAACAAAGATTGCTTCGTCCATCCGATTGAACGCACCTCCCGGTACTAACTTCCCGCCCATTTAACGTGAATCCATGCAACAAAGGATCCCGCGCGCGAAATAACAAAACTACCAATCCTTCGATTTCCGACTTATGGCTGAATGTGGATTCTGCTATTTCCCCAGTCACGAACAAAGCCTTTGTACGAAGTTTTCTTTTTACTTTATTAACTTACTTGAAGATTATTTATTTTGGCAAATACGAAGAAATAAATGTGCTAAATGTGTATTTATAAATACTCAAATCTAAAATAAAAAATACTTATTTGAATTTAAATTTTCGCCATCAATTGTCTCAACCAGTTCATAAATACTATACTTAACTTGGTAATGAAATATTAATTTGGAGTGATATTATCTATTTGAAATAAAAAAGAAATAACATTAACCCATATTATGTACTTGTACAAAATTGTTTATCACAAGACAATACGAATAAAATACAATGAATTTTCCCGAAGCCCTCTGTTTGCAGTATTTTAATAATTACTTCTTCCGATTTGTTTGCGAGCTTCGGACTCGAGGGTAAAGTGAAAAGTGAAGCGGGGGATGGACGTCAATAAATAATAATACCAAACGCCCATTAGACCTGGACCGAAATATCTTTTGAATTTATTGCAAAATTGAACTTTGAACGCAAAAACTTAAAACACATTTTAATTTAAAAAAAAATCCTGTAAATTTTCAGTAGTGTTAAATTTTATTTACTTCAAGGACAACAATGACATTTCTATTGATGGTTTAAAATTTTATAATGAACATTGTTAAAATAAATTAATTATTTATTTTAAACAATATAATTTTAACACAAGATAAAATCCGGATCTCATAAAAGGCTCGATCGATCTTTAAGTTTGTTTTGTTAGGACACAGATCCCTTAGCTTTCGAATGATTGAATCAACTTGTTTCTGCTCCATTTAGTTCGCCTGTTTTGGTTTTGATTACGAATGTTTGAGTATAAATTCACTTACTTACGATTCTCTGTAACCTTATGATGTAATAATTTGAATATAATATTGTGTATATTATTTTATATCATTATTATATTTGACATAATATTTGTACAAACTTTTCTTAGTAAAGAGTTACAATAAGCTTACTCAATTCATAGTTACAACACACATCAAGCTGTTTCGTGCTAAGAAATATAATTGGCTGTATCACCAAGACTACGATCTGTTGACTTTTTCTCTAATATGTTAAAGTAACTTCAATTCTTTCCATATTTATCTCCATTACGGTAATAGGATCGTTAAAGCATATTTATTCGAAACGAAAGAATCAATGGCAATTAAAGATAGGTATTTCAATTGAACACGAGACAGAAGGAGATTTGGCTCGAGCGGGACGCGTCGTAAAGAATAGGCGTCGCGGCCGAAGTTTTCCCATGGAGGGCATAAATTGGATTCGGAAGCAGATCACGTAACGGTTAAGAGTTCACAAAACTGTGCCATAAATCGGACGCGCGGAGGTGCGCCGGAGACAAACGGCGCCGGCGAACAGGGGGCTCGCGGAGACGATATTCCATACTCAATTGTTGCTATAAAGATGTTTGTATAATAACAATTTTTAAAGATGACGTTAAGCTTATGTTTAAAAGCGTATAATGAGTAATTTCATAAAGTATATGTACTTAGTAATATTAAGTATTGGAATTTTTTATTCCATTTCTTATGGCTATACCAACAAAGCTATCAATTATTTTAAAGTATAAATATACTATATATTATTTTAAAGTATATCAATAAAGAATATCAATCACTCTGAAAGAATAACGTTTCAATTCCAAATCACTCCACGATTTTCAAAGTAAATTTCTGATAGATTCAACGAGGTCTATTTAAAAGATAGCAGTGTAGAATACGCGGCCCCCAACTCAGCGGAGCGCGTAACGAGCGAGTAATTCATGCCGAGTACTGACGAAACGATACACGAACCGAAATGCACGTGCATATTTGACTCTTTTTCTCCGCTGCCAAATTGACATTGAGATGTAGCACTTCTTTCGTAGCTGATCGTAGCATTGCTACGTTAGTACTACAAAAATTGTGGTAGAAATTCTCAGGAGCCCTGAAGATTACAAACAAATAAATGCATAACAAATATTTTTTTAGAAAATTCAATGGTTGTTCAATAATAATTTCAAGTGGTTGTTTTAAGTGATTGATTAAACGATGTCTGAGCGCAATAAAACGTAAGTTAAAGTCTGTGTAGGGCTGCGCGCTGGAGCGGGTAACGGCGCATAACTCCGCCGCCAGGTGGCGCCGCGACGCTGCGGTTTGTCTCCACGGAGGCATAAATGTCGGCTAATTCATGTAAATAGCTACTGCCTCAGCGAGCTGCTCGATTTTTGAACTAATTTAATACAATTCCTTGACACGGTCTGGTAATTCGATTGATGGAGGTGTCGAGATGAATGTTAAGTTTTATTGATCGTAATTTTTTTTGTCAAGTTAAATTTCCTTTAGCTAAAGTAGACCAGAAGTGTCTTAAGACGCGTTTCCTGCAAAATGAGATAGATTTTCGTAGATAGTAAATCGTGTCATAGTCGGCTGTTGAAATATAGTTATAAGATATTTCTTACTAATATTATAAATGCGAAAGTTTAGATGGATGGATGGAAGTTTATTATGTATCTACAGAACGGCTCAACGGATCTCGCTGAAATTTGGCATAGATGAATACAGTCTGGAAACGCACATAGGCTACTAATTTTTTTTTTAAATCTGCTTGGACGGAAACGCGGTCGTTAGCTAGTATTTTATAAAAATTACACTAGTAAATTCCCTAGTATTTTGCTCTTGAAACACCGCTAAAGTAAAATAGTTCCTAACTATATCAAAGTGATTGGACAGCATTGGGGCCCCGCAATTAGTCCGCCATTGTGCATTTGCGTCTGTTTCTATATTCCACGTCGAATGTAATAATCTCAAGTCTATTAAGATCCCCTCCGTCAGCACACGCGGTATCATTGCTACATCTACGTATGCCTTAGGAAATCCTATTTCACGCGCCTAATACAAGCCCTTGTTTGGCGGACTGGCTATATTTAGGAGGTCGGAGGCAATCTAAGAGGTATTCAGCCTTGAGAGCCGGCCGACGACATGTCGACGGAGCCCCCGCGTAGGTTTTAGTTCCCAAGGGTTTAGAGGCCATTGAAATGGATTGCGGAGATATTTCTGTTGGATACGGCATGTTTAACTATAGCTTTTTTTTAATAATAAATTAAAAATTATTGTTAAATTTTCCGACTTTAGTATGTTATGTATTTAGTGATTTTTGTTTTGATACATCATTATCAACTTGGCCTTAGGTAGTCGGCACAGTATGTGAGGCTCTTCTATACATAATCATGACTTTTTTGATGTTTTAGGTGTGCAAATATTTTTGTTTAGGATGTGCAAAATACTAGAAAATTCCAACTTTTGTTTGTTAAATAATTTTCACCAACTTCAAGATTTTTTTTATTAGATATTGGCAATTTTATGTCACATCCGAATTACTTTACATTTCTGGCTCCATTGTCCATCCTCTCTCATTATTTACGAAGGGCCGCTGGCTGAAGTGTGTGACGAGCGGCACGTTCGGCCGCTAACGAGACGCTTTGTGACCATCTCAAGCCTCCGCTGTGGTCATCGCTTGTTTATTTTTTTAATGGACAAATTATATTTACTTCCAAATCTCGAAGGGATTGCGTGCTCTCTAAAATACGTTAGCCTTTAACAGTCTTTAGGGACAAAGCTCACGTGCAGTAGGTGTGGTCGAGGCTCTAGTGAATTGAAACTTTTCTGTTTACTGCAACTTTTAAGTTTGTTTCTTTGTTTGTTCTTGGCGATTCTATAAGTAAAAAGTTTTGATAAATGCTACTTTTTGTGCCTTCGTAATTTCAATAAATTAATTGCCGGGCAAAGGTACGATTTAATTTAAAAAGATCTGTACACGTTAAATTATATCATGCATTAACTATTCTTTAGACAAGTTCAATTACAAAACCTTTAAATCATTCTGCATACAATAAAGAGCAAATAATGTATTCATGTAGATCACAAATAACTGTTAATCCCAAAACTAAGTCAGTCCCAAAGCGAGTATAAATTAAAGCACGTTACATTTCATATTTCCACACATAAGGCACTACCGCCGTCCGCCGCATCCACTTACACGAACTGTATAATCGAGCAGACACTGCGAAAACGTTTTGCTCAGATTCAGTCTCACAATAGCTCATTTGTTATAACCAACCCGATAGCGCAGCGTTATTACGACCAAACAAATTGAGTCGAGCCTTCGCCACCTCAGACTAATGTAATTCCGGAGCGCGCGCACCCAAGAATAGATATTTAGAGTGGATTGTTTTCGACAGACCGTAATGAAACTCTGATGCCGGGGCCCAAATCAGTTTCGGAGGTGAGCGCGCCGCAGGGGAGGCGGCTACATTGTAATAAGACGTGGAATAACCTAAAATAAACCGCCGAACGTAGAGCACAAAGATGGACACGCCGGGGTCGATTCGGCCCCTTACTGCTTAATTTGCCTACCGTAATTACTGTCCTCTCGGGTTGGGGAAGGACCCCGGGGCTCGACCCGGCCGTCTTCCAGGTTATATTGCGCTCGTGCGGGCGCCGCGTGTGTGTTTAGCAAATACTACTCCCCAGTCGTTAAGTACGAGCCCGGGTGTGGACAAAATGTATTAGCTTAGGCTGAGATTCGGACCGTGTTTGCTCGGCGATGATAGATTTATTGTAATTGTGTTATTAACGTTATGGGATAAGGGTTTTACGAGACTTAAGTAATGAAAGCTTCAACCTAATATCCGAATTTATAGTGAAATCTCACACGCGGCGCAGCGGACGCGGAATTGCCGAATACGACCTCGTTTTGTGAAATTGTAACAAACTGTTTAATTAATTTCATTTTATATTTTGCTTTATTAGATTACATTTTATGAGAAATCTATAAAGACATTACATGAAATAAAATAAATCTTTGTATTTAACCACTAAGAATCATATTCATATTTCCGTTTATTCTATTACCTTTATTGATTTATCGGCAAAGGTTGCGAGTAACAACATAATTGAATATTATTACAATAAATACTTTAAAGTTATTTTACGTCGTTTCCCCTCCGAGGAGTCGTTACGAGTTGGACAAAAACTTTTTGTCTCATAACGACAACAACATGGTTTCTGTTCTGGCCTGGACTTCGATTGAATAAAACATTTATTTCAATAGACTCCCATTAGAATTCGACGAAGTTTTCAAAGTATTTTTAATGCTCTTATTCTTTGCTTACTCATTATAGATTTTATTTGGAATATCACATCCTATATTTGTTTTTTAAATTCTTTGTATTTATATCTCATTTAAATCTTCTTACAATAAATCTTTACAAAACCTCTGCATTTAGAGTATAAATCACAATAGTTTCTGCAGATTCTGCTGATGTTTCTGATAATATCGTTCAATTAAAAAAATCACATATCGTTTTATCACAGTATCGGTAAAACTAACAAGAGAAGCATAAAGTTTTGGAATGACGATTACAAAAAAGCAAACGGGCTAATCAACATTGTAGATGTCAATATTATTGTGGGAGAGGTAAATACTAAAAGTGGTCATTCTGTTAATGGTGATAATTCTAAGTACCTACTAATACCATTGTTGTATTCATTAAGATAGTACTGTGACGATACTTGTTAAAAAAATGACAAATAATCCGTTTCCCTTATGGAAAACTGTTCATACGTCAAGCGAAAATAATGTCCATTTTCTAAAACATAATTAACACTTTTACGGCGGCGGTTGGTCGGGATGATCCCGTAATAACCTTGTTAACCCTGGCGCAGCGAGCGAGTCGGCTGGCCTTTTAACGGCCGTGTACATGGGCATTAATCCGAAAGCTATCGGCCTTTGTCCCTTTCGCGCGGTGGCGTCGCGCGATGCTTTGTCTCTCGTCTCTGCGGGTCCGGTCCGGGGTCCGGCGCCTTTTAGTGTGAGGTTTTCGCTCGCCTTAACGAAGGGAAGCAGAGCAAAGGTCGTCATTAGGGCAAGCGCGGTGTAAACAAGGTCCGAAGCGCCCGCTAATGGCTAATTCGTGCGTCCTTCTCGAGGTGACCCCCAGGTCCGTCTCAGGCCGCCGCCGTAAATGGGCTTTTAATTGCGATTTTGATAGAGCGGGATCGGATTAGTTTTGTGTTTTTATAGTTATGGTTGTAAGTGTCTTTAGTTGCCCCTATATAGACAAAGTTGCAAAACAGTCTTTATTCCTCACAATGATAACTTTTAATTTCAGTTTTGTCAAATTTACAAAATCATTAATGTAATAATACTGTACACATGTAATATAGTAAATATATGGTAAAGTAAACTGTTGTAACCTTCGATACATTTTTAATCCACTACATCTGTGATGGTAGGAACTGAAACAAGGAGTATCAGCTTATATCATCTTGAAGGTGTAATTATAATTTTGTAAAATAACTTTAATTGTTACAGCCGTGGAGTGTGTAGCTGTGACGTCACCGCAGCGTGTCGCGCGACACGTGCTAGTCGCGGCGAGTGTTCCCGCTCTTGTTCGGATGTGAAATTTAATTTCCGCTATGCGGGAATCTGTCACGGGGCGCTGGGGAAGGGGGTCTTGCGGGGTACGGAGGTATAGCCGCGAAGAAATATGCCCCGCTCTAAACTTTGTCAATTTGTTTGTGGAGCGAAATTAACTCGATCCAATCTGCGGCCGTGTACTCCGACCTGCGTTCTGATATCGGAACGAAGTCGGCCGACACGTTTCCGTTACCGACTACCGACTGCAGATTGGAAAGGTGAGCGGAATCATCTGAGTTTATTTACACCAGTATATCTTACATGAAGTTATATGTCTCAGAGTAACTATTTAAATTGGAAAGAACGCATACCCTACATTATGGTTTTACGGTCATAGAACATCAAGTCCGTCTTTCCTGTTGTCATAAAAAAGATAAATATTAAACTATTACACCCTAATAATTACTGGCTGAAAGATAAAAAAATATGTTTATTAAAAATAACACATGAGTCGGCAATATAACTTTTTAAAAATCGTTGGTATAATTACGCAGGTGCTCCCTTTAACATAAATTTATAACGTTCAAAAAATTTTCCTTATTTGAATTACAGAGGCAAAAGTAAAAATACGCATTTTCAACTTCGTTATCCATATCACGGCCGCGAGTCTCCGGAGAGTGCGTTATTAAAATATATTGTGAACGCAACCTTCATTTGCAGCCTCGACCCGCCGACGTAAGAGCGAATAAATTAGTTATGCCCAATATTTTGCACCCTAAATGATATTCGAACGGGAATGTATGAACACGCGGAAATTGGGAGGGCGTTTATCAGATGAACGGTATCTAAGAATCGGCCCCCGTTCGCGAACACTTTCGCATTCTTATAATAAGGTGTAGAAAATTTGGGAACCGCGCTCGGATTTGCATACAGATGCCTCGTTCACAGGTGACGCCGCTGTAATTACATTCGAGAAGTTTCGCCAGAAAGTTTATGTTAATACCAAAACAAGTTTTCACAGAAATTAAATGCAACACATATTTTTATATCTTTCCAAAATCGACGCGGCAAATAAAATCATAAACATAAAATTATAAAAAATTAATTACTTTTTTTGACTAACTTGCACGAAAATTTTAAAGATTTAAAAGTACAAAAAACAATATTCTTCAAAGAATTAAAGTAGCAAATTAGTTTCGGCAAAAACATTCCATTTTCCAATTGTAAACAAACATAATTATATCATTAGCACCAGAAATAAAATAAATACAACGTTTTGATTTCGCAATGAGGCCTGGCGTTGATTTATTAGATGTAAATATTGACAGTGAAATGAATAAACACGGGTTCTTTTGAGAGGCGTAACCGCCGCCGCATCTTTCATTACGTCTTATATAAATAGCGAGGCGTGTTTAATCAAGAACGTATCTGCATGCGGATAAATGAAAGCTGAAGAAGTCTCCAAGAAACTATAGGAAAGCTCCCTGTTTGCTTTGCAGAGATAAATACGCCGCGGATCGGAGCAATGACGCTCTTTCAAATGGAATTGACTTCGACTTTGTGTTTTGTTACGTAGATAAGTCAAGAGTTAAATTGTTTTGAAAAGAAAATCATGACTGTAACTTGCAAATCTTTCATAAAAAATACATTATCAAAGTAAATAAAGTGAGATTTTATTTATCTACTTTTACATACTGGAAAGTTATCGTAGATCAGGGCAACAATCCAAGATCATTAAGGACTGGAATTGTTAAGGTGATAACGTAACAAATTTACATTGTATTCATCTAAAGAAAGGCGGTGGCATGGAGCGCATTAGGAAGTGGAGCAAGTCACACGTCCGCGTCCCTTCCAGTTATTCTTAGTTGAGGAGTTGCGAAGTTGGCTCGACAAAGGCCTCGAGAGGAAACCATTATGGCACTCGACGTCGTCGGCAAAGCGGTCGCTTCATTAAAGCAAGGAAAGAGTGAGGAATTCCTCTCTTGTGTAAATCTACTAAATTTTATATGGAGAATGCTCTAAGATCACATTTATGCTTGAAGATTAAATTTAATATTAAGTAATCTAAATGATTAAAAATCCGGGAGCACAAAACTGTTTGTTGCCTAAAGACGTTCGTTCACTAATTTCTGATTATAAAGATATTGTGTAATTACTCTTAAAATACATAACCAATTAAATGACGTCATGAAATATAAAAGTATCAGAAGATATTACACAAGATTTCAATAGAAAGCTAAATTAGTGGTAATGTTGAAACGTAAAACTTTCATAAAAATTAAAGGTTTGAAGACTTTGCAAGGCTTCTCTGACGTCTTTCGTACTGCGAAACATGCGTATAAAAACATATTTTCTTCTCTCTTATCCTCGTTGAAATAATTGCGATAGCTGAGAAAGATTTGTAAATACGATCGTTAGGTCACATCAACGAGCAATACAGGCTTAATATAAACCGCATTGCGAAATACCCCTTTTATATTTGCTCAAATCAATTAGTAGTGCTTCTAAGTCATTTTAGGTTAATTTCAAATATCACAGAATTACGACATACAACGACGCTTACCACTAATATTGACAGTGAGAGACTCTGTTAATTAATTTCTTCATAAAGTGCACATCTATGTTGGAGAGAAAGATCCATTTTCATAGCATTGTTTGTAAAGATTTAAAAACATCAAAGAAACGTATCGGAGAGTTTAAAGTCAAAGACTTAAGTAGGTCTGAAGACTAAAGTGAGATAAACGCATATACAATCGATGTAGTGCAACTATTCAAACGCCCTTCAGAAACGTAAGACGCGCGTTAATTGTAGCGCGTTCGTCGACAGCGACGGCAATGAGCGGCCGCAGAGTGTCTTATTAGACACGTAGCGAGGCGTGCCTCCGGTTAGCGCCGCGTCTATCGTCAAATGTGACGAGCTAAATTAGTGGGGAACACATAAAATTCATTTATACCACCAACTGTTAAAACTTGTCGTGTATTTTGCTCGGCAGAATAAGTAAAATCAGAGGAGTCTACGAGTAAAAAGTGTAATCTTTTCAACTTGCAATAATCCCCTTGTGGAATAATCTGTCTGATTTACAATAATCAAATTGACTGGTGTAATAGGTATTCAACTTGAGATATATTTGTTTATATATAATACAGTTGTTAATGATGTTAATAACTTTCTTATTGTATTGATATCTTCTAAGATGCAGGGAGTGACACGGCATCAGTCACGTACAATGCTTGAGGAAGATGGGAAATCGATGTCATTATGATAGATTATAGGCTAGGGATGTGTCGTGCCCCTGATTGGCTTTGTTAGGAATGCCCGTCTTCGGCACCTGAGAGCTCTCGATCGGGCGTCGGCGAGTAATTTGACGGATCGATGGGCGCTCACTGTCAGTCTGAAATGACCTTAAAGCGCGCACACCATTGACTAAACTATCGCACAACTATTTAGTCGCGCTTTGATTACTATGAGCTTATATAAAATGCAACTCTAGTTTTAGTTGTGCAACTAAACAGTTGAATAGGTTGCGAAACCATCGACAATCGTACAACAGTTGTGCAATATTTTAGTCAAAGGCGTGCGCTGTTAAAGTCTAGTTGTTTCAGCGATTTACTGATAGTACCTTTAAGTAATCTTAAGATAAGACGTTTGAATAGTTTCGTGTATTAGATATTTTGAATTGAGAATTAGTGAAGATTGATGATAATAGAGAAGATATACAATAATTGAAGATACAAAGACTTTTCGATATCAGAGTTATAATAGGTTTATCCGCCCATCGTAAACGATAAAAAACCTGCAACATTTTAAGCCTCAATGCTGCAAAACTACTTAAGTTTAATTTATATTCAGAACGTTAAAATTATTATAATGCGTATCCTAACCTCGAAATACGCAGACATCCTGAGGGAGCTCGGTAGTTACTATCCAGGGTGCTCACATGTGCCCACGTAACTCGACAACGTAACGAGTATGCAAATTAAACGTGTTTCATCTTGGCATTTTCACGGGAGCATGTCACTGTCAAGCCCGTATGTCTGTTTATTAACTTTTTGCTAATTAGACGGGCCCGGGGCACGTCTGCAGTATGTTGGCATTTTTAATTATGCGTGATAATTTTACGCGTCTACCTATTGCCCCGCTGTCGGGTTTGCGTTTAAACCAATTACCTTTTTCATTGTTTGAATAAGTGCTTTATTGAACATGATCTGTTTAATTTAATCTTATCTTACTATCTCACTAACATTATAAATGCGACAGTTTGGATGGGTGGATGTTTGTTAGAGTTTGTAGCCTTAACTGCTGAACGGATCTCGATGAAATTTGGTATTTATATAGAGGATAGTCTGGAAGAACACAAAGTCTACTTACCTTTGTTTTTTTTATCCACGCGGGCGGAATCGCAGGCGAAAGCTAGTTGCTTGTAAAGGGTTGCTGATCTAGGGATTATTTGTATTAAATCTAGGTTGCAAGCTACAGTATTCTTATTATAAAATGTAAAAAAAAAAAAACATTTTTAACTTGCTTATAATCATATTCAAGACCAATTAGACTCTTGCAATCGTAAGAGAAAATAAACTGTGCTTGTGTTACTTAAATAATGGTAAATGGATTTTTAATTGCTTCGCGTGTTAAAAATGTCACAAATCAAATTGCATGGTATCAAAACAAACAGAAGGAAGGGTAAGGTTATGCGATGTAATCACTTCGGACTGTCAAACACACGCAGCGCAACGCAGATAGGAAAGCTTACGGGCGCATTTAACTTAAAATTTTCACTCCCCAATAGCTTTTTACTAATTCGCCAAGTGAAAAGGGTTCGCCGAAGTAATACAGTTTACTGCTTATTCAGTATTTATACGTTTAGGGGGCTGCCACTCGTCTCTAGACATCGGCCGGTGTAAGGAAAATTTGTAAAATTTGCTTCAATTAGCCCGTGCTGCTCGATGTACGAACACACGCTAATGAAGAAAGCGGATGAGTTCAACAAACTGGAGATGAGTATACTTACTTCAAATTCTACTACAGTAAAAAAAGAATTAAAAAGTACAGCGCGATATAGGATTAGGAGTAAATGACCATTTTTGTCTACGCATTCTCTACCTTGTAGCGAGCAAAATTTGGAGACTTTGTTGATTTCTTATACTAAAGAAAATAATGTAAAGAGAGTCGATTACAATTTTGGGCTAATCTATAAGGCCAACAATTCTAACAAAGAGAATTATTGGTGAAATGTATTGATGGTACGCTAAAAAGAGAAAGGTAAGAAGTGTTAGGAACGTTACTGAAAGGATGATTGCCCCAGGCAATGTTCAAAGTTGTAGTCTCGAGCATTCAAATCCAAACCGCGTCGTATTAACATGTAAACATAAATTCCCAACGATATATTTTACGTAGAATATGTTAGCAATAAAGTAAGTAAACATCCCGTACCGAGTAGTGCGTAGGTTTGGATCGAAGTCGGTATATTATTAAAATCCGTCAAAGTTAGATAGGCAATAAAAGCGAAACGGGAGCAGAGAGGTGCCTTGTTTACGAACCGGCTCCTGTCTCCAATCGCGCGTAATGTATTTATGATTATTGTCGAAGCCTGCGAAGGGAAAATTCGCTAAAAGAAACCAGATTTTTTTACAGAATTTTTCTTTAGCTTTTTCTTTATACGTAAAGTTGTTTAGACTCCTACAGTACGAGCATGTAAGATCAAAAATACTTTTTTAACGTGTCATATTAGTGTAATTACTGTACTTATTTCATTCAATATAATTACACTGGGAAACAAAAATTATTTAGAAGTTACTAGCTACAAAGAAATGCATTTACTTCAAGCTTGAAAAAACATGGCGATTAAGGAACCCTCATATAGCGGGAAATCCGAACAGCCACAGAATCCTAAGCATTATTCAGGCAAGAGTATCGACAGCAAACATTGTATATTAGCCGGCGATGCCCTAAATATAAGAGCCCCCGTCTTAATCCATCGGTGGTGAGACTGAGCCTCTTCTTAATCCATCACGTAACCGAGAGCCGTCGAGAAATCGTGTTACATCAACGAAAAATGTATTAGAGGGGGGTTTGCCCCCCTCTATCGGACAAACTTTGCTAATACCACCCTCTAACATAATCGCAGAGCCTTTTACGAGAGGAATTTATAGGGATGGTCCCGATTTCTTGGTGTATTTATGTTTGAACGTGGCCGTTACGTGCCGGCATGCCTCGGTAGTTAATTACGAGAAATAAAACGCTCCAGACGTTATCGAAACAATAAATTTCGCTTTAAAATATTGTTGTTAGTTTTATTTTGAAAACATGAACGTAACACTTATGACAACGCTGAATTAATGGTTTGGATTCTTCGATGTACATCCTTTCGTGGTTTATAAAACCAAAAAGATACTTTATAAATCTCAAACGGTTCTAAAATATAATCTTTATTGTTACATTAAACATTAATTTATTAACAAATCATAACACTAATACAGAATAGAAGCCAGGGCTTATTTATTGAGTCAGAGTATTCCTAAGTTATCGATTGTGAAGGTCTTAGGCGAGTGTTTGAGGCGGGCATTGACGGCGACGTCAAAGTTGCGAAGTCTTAGCAAGTCGGGCCCCAGGTGAAAATGCGCTGCATGCCCAACGGCTAGACAACTCGTGAGTTCTCTATTTGATACTATACTTGTTTATTTGGGTAGCAATTTTATTTCAGGAAAATGTATCAAAATAAACTCTCGACTTCTATTAACACGCATTGATATTGAGACATTTTTAGACTATTTAATAAGCTTACTAATATACTAGCTTTTGCCCGCGACTCCGTCCGCTTGTAATTTAAAAATAATATTAAAGAAATGAAAAAATTTAGCCTATGTTACTCACAGATAAATTAACTTTCTGACGATGAAAGAATTTTTAAAATCGGTCCAGTAGTTATCATTATAATCAAACAAACAAAATGTTCCTCTTTATAATATTAGTAAAGAAAAAGTGCCACGTTCAAAAGTGCATAACTAGCTACATCCTGAACTTACACATTTTAATATCCAATAAAATACGGCACGTAAGTGAATCTGACAATACAGGAATAGGTGTACTTGTGTAATAAGTAGAGGACGTAAGTTGTGGCTTTGTTCTGGAAACTTCGCCCAGTATTGTGATGTATCTAATTGCATGCGGCGAATGAAGGTAACAACGTCTGTGCTATGCTCCTCTTGCTACACAATAAATCATTTCACATAGAGTTCGAATTCCATTTAAACATAAATTATAATCAACATTTCCCAATTGTTTTTCCATTCAGAAACTTTGAAACCGAATCCATTAAAAATATTTATTTTAAATTTAATTGAAAAGTAATTATCATTGTGGAAAGTTTGCGGGGCCGAGTCAGCCTATACGAGATCTTTACGCTTCAATTGAGCCAGTTTATGGCAAAATTAATTACTGGCTAGAGAGGATCGACTATAATAGTTTCCCTGCGAAATTATTATTGTGAGGGGTCCACCGCCGACGAAATTGTGTCCGAACAAGAAAATTAGTGAGCGTAAAACGGGGTGCGAATTTGGAAATCAAAGAGCCTGCAAAACTTATTTGGAGTCCATTGTGTTGGCCCATCATTTACATGGGACGATACCTATACGAAATTTGCACAAATTGTCGGAGCTGTGCGTCCGCGGTGGCTTTTGACGATGTGTTGCCGCGCGGAACCGGGAACACTTCTAAGTGATTTCATTTCATACATTAACATTTCTGCGTAAGATATGCCCTTATAGCTTTGGTAAGGTTTTTTCATTCCAAAGTACTTAACTGTCAGTGTAACATTGCCAGACTATTGACAAGTATTTGGTAACTATTAACATGTACAAGTATTAGTAATAAATTATTTAAATTAGGGTCAATCTCGTAATTTGGAATTTGTGTAGATTTAACTTGTGGATATCTACCCTTGTTTATCATATCAAATTACAACAACATAGTCCATATCATACACAACTTATAAATTAACGCGAAGACATTAGCTAAATATATAATATATTTCTGTAAGACGTAGCAAACGAGAGTCAAAGTACGCGGCAGTCTCTGTGGACGCTCCCGCGATATTGCAATATATGGCTGCCAGGGGAGGGTACAGCTGAGATTCGCCCAAACATCAGATTTATGGCTTACCTTCAAGAATATTAATCAATTTCCAGTGTTATTTCACGATTGAATACAGAAATGCTTTTTATATAAAAGTGATAAGACCCTGCAACACAGTGGTTACAATACAACGATGGTTTTAGGTTCAATGCCTATTCTACGTTTTGTTTAAATCATAGATCTCTTCTCTCTATTCCCTTTGGTTTAAATTAACAATAAGATTAATAACTCCTATATTTAAATCTCATAGTTGCATTATTATACAAATAGCCATTACTGTTTTTTCTTCTGTGTCTTTTAAAATTTACTAAAAAACAGTCCGTTTTAAAACATCTAAATCCCAATTGGTACTTAGTGTTATTAAATAGAAGTAAAAAAAACAATAACAAAAGGTACAAAATTCAGGTGCATATAAGCTACCTAAACGTAGCGGTAACTGACGGCTCATAAAATACACAAAGAGCTATGAACCACGAAAGAATTAAGTATGAAATATGCGTACCTCTGGCGTTCTTTGATTTATGAGACGGCGATTTGGTTTAAATAATGTTTTGTGAATCTTAGAAGATGTTCCGCGGAGACGAGGGAGACAGTGTATTAGTAATTTATTGTATATTTAATCTAAAATGACTTGATATTAGTGTTAAATTAATTATTTTAATCAAAATAGTAAAATGTTCAGAAAATAGATGACCGAAACCCAGAAGGTAAGGCTCAAAGCACAGGTGAAGAAAAGATTTTTGTTACCTGGAACAAAGGATGATTAAAATTTTGCGTTAAAAAATTACTATTTCTATAGGCTTTGTTGTAAAATCGTCAGGCAAATATTTCTCATCTTGCAATTTTTAACTCATGTTAATTAACAAATCAGCGACAAATTGACCATCTCTAGTAGAACGGTCGTGTGCCAGTAAATAGTAGGATGAAGTAACTTCATTGCAAATGTTACATTTTAGCGATGCATACATTTCGAGACAAAGCTCAATGCATTCAGGAGACTTAGCAGCGAACGTTTAAAACTGGTAACTAATTTACGTGAGTTTGCATTGCTCGAGTTAATTTGGGCGTTCGCTATCTTACCCGCTCACGAATAAAGCCTGACCGTAAATCCCCGCAGACAAAACTGGCTCACCTGCACTCATTATATTTACGCCGCAATAATAAAACTTTCCAGCACTCGCTGTGAATATTGAATTCGTTGCGGCGTAGAGTGAGGCGGTCGCCTTAGTTATTGCCGTCAGTTATGCAATATGCTCCGTAGGTTTTAATAAAGGCCCGACCGAGGGCATTTGGAAAAGTTTTCGTTTCGCGAAGGCGGCCGCTGTTGCGCCGACAATGAGCCCCGCAAAGCCGTGCTGGCTCCACTTCAAGCATTTTCGTTCGCCTAATAACCCTATGTAATATCGTACTTTTGCTGTGGTTTTATATTAATAACTACAAACTATATATGTAAGAAGTATTAGATATTAAGCATAAAGTTTTTAAAAGAGGAGTTTATTAGAGCTGTGTCGTCTAGAGATTTCTATAACGTAAAAAGCCGACACATAACTAAACTAACATTTAAAATCAACTAAAACAGGTAAAATATAAATTAATAATAACAGTGTAAATGTAAACAGGACGAGAAAGCATCTCGGGTGTAATCCAGCCATCAGCATTGATTAAACAGAAGCCGTAGTGAGGCAAAGTGAAAAGTTCCTTCATCATTTAGCGCGCTGTCTCGCGTCAGACAAATGGGATATCAAGCGATGCGTCCTGCAGGTAAAATGCACGACTTAATGCGATCCCTTCAAACATTCGAGAGAGTAAACACTCGACTATAGAGTTAGGAATGTTTACTTTATCCGCTCGTGGTTTTGTACAATATTTGATAACTTTTAATACCGTTTCTGTATTTAGAAAATAAATAAACCTGGTTGTTTAAGCTTTCAAATTTTGATATAGTTTTTATTTTAAAATTAAAAAAGGTGTCTAAGGGTGTCAACAACAGATGCGAGCACAGTATAGGGCTTGCAGCGGAAATTTCATTAGCTTCATCGCGCGGTTAGTGCGCTCCTGCTCCCAACTCATCTGTTTATTTCTCTAGACCGTTCCACTGACACGAAATAGCCATCTACTGAAATCTATATACTTAATGACTTTGATGCAAGTATCATCCAATTCGTCTAATATCGAATCAACAATCGCAGTTTCAAGATAGCAACTTACTGATTACAACACATCATTTACAATGCACTACTTTACATCTCTGATCCTGATTTCTCTGTTTTATTTTATCCTCTAATACAATATCAAGCTACACACAATATGAAGGTATCATCGCATCAGTACTTTTCAATCCGTTGTTAACATTTTCAAACGAAATTGTTTGACATTGTTCAAATACAAAGCATTCGTATGACGTCACAAAGCGATATTCTGTTTGCTACAAGCGTAGGCACAAAGGTGCATTGGGTGCAACGAATTCCATGACGAGGTTTCGAAAGTTGCCGGATGATGTCAGAACTAGCGGAGCGCCGTCTCAACCAGGAAATTGAACTCACCTTCGCATTCGACGTACGAAACAATGCTTTGTTAAAGAACTTCTAATTTATTTGTTCGACTCGCTTTGTGGATCGTATTTAAATTGAATATCGATTCCTTAAAACAATATAATATTAATATGTGGATGTCTCTATCAGTGAATAGCTGAGTCTTTGTGTTTGACAAGATATGCTCACGTTAAAATATTCAACGAAACTACTTTAATAATACGGTTTGATTGTAGAGTCTCGATAGAAGCCTCTACACCGCTAAGGTGATGTATCCGCCGCTCGTACGACGTACGCCATTGTAAATATTAGTTCGCGAAACTCATCAATTCCGCGCTCGAACTTAATAAAATACTTGGAGCTTAATTGAAAATGAATACTGGCGGAGTCGATGCGATCGATGGAATATTCCGCAGCCTTAATCCGCGATAATGAAGCGGCCCCGCGAAGGGTTGCGAGGGGTCCGGTAATAAATGTTGCGTTCCAAATTTAAAATCAAAGTGCGGAATAAATTTTGATTAAGCGATTAGCCGAGAGCCCGTGAGGTGTTTGTGTTTCTTCGCTACGATCACTTCTCGTCGTATCACGTCGTCGAGGCTGTTGACATTACTATAAGGGTTTAGTACACCCTGTATATAGAAGTGTTTGACAGATTCATAGGAAAGTTTATGATGAGAATTTATGATATAAGTGAAAAGTTTATAATTGATATGAAATCTGTCAATTAAGTAAATATACAAGAGTTAAGTGTATTTATCAATAAACATAGTTGCATACAAAGTATTTACACTTATAAGCTTAGAAAGGTATCCATAAAAAGGTTACCATAAAACATAATCGGCAGATTGCAAATTACCTTCAGCACTTAATTACTTGAGTTAAAATTATGAATAAACTTCATACATTTAGTATAAACAAATTCAATTCAACAGTGCGCAATCTCGAGGTATTATCTGAATAATTGAACTGTAAATCATAATAAAACGTCGGAAGCGAGCATAGCATGCAGTTAGCATGGTTCTGAGAGAGGCTATGATGCATGCGATGCATATGCACCGACATTTGATCACCGCCAAGGTAATGCACCGAGCGAATTCATTATAATTTTATTCATATGCTAGTCTAGCTTTAACTTATATCTGCTTAAGAAGTAAGAGACGATTTGTTTGTTATAAAAGAATTAGAATTGTGCGTTAGTTCAAGTCAGTTTAACAAAAAATGCATTCGACTCTTCCTTCATTACTCTGAAGAATGA
Source organism: Papilio protenor (assembly GCA_029286645.1). Lineage (NCBI taxonomy): Eukaryota > Metazoa > Arthropoda > Insecta > Lepidoptera > Papilionidae > Papilio > Papilio protenor. The sequence goes on from JAGSMZ010000022.1 coordinate 2,815,150, forward strand.
ATACTGAGAGAGCTTTAGACTATGTTAAAAAGAAGTTTTTTAATATATAAGAGAGCATAGGTACATATCTCGACATTTTATATGTAATTACCCCGACTAATGTGTCTAACACATCCTCTCAAAGAAAGCAACGAAACGCCATTAAGCAGTTATTACGGCGACATGCAATTTTAGAGCGTCTTCATTTATTTCAAGAAATTTTGAAGCGTAATTAAAAGACAATGTTACATATCAAAATTTTGTGTATTTAATTAAAGAAAGGAGTTTATATAATGGAAGTTAAATAGTCAAATCTAGTAGATAGTATCTTATTAAAGCTATGGGTCTTGGGTTCGATTCTCGTCATGTACCAATATGATTTTCGATTCATATGTAGATATACAATTATAATTGTACACGATATAGTCATTTCGAAACATTGGAACATGGCGGGATTCGAACCCGGGACCTGTGGGTTAAAAGTGCTCAAACCTAAGCCACCGACATAATTTACCCGTCGTTTTTACGATGAAGGAAAACATCGTGATGAAAGATAAAGATATGTGTGAAGTCAACCAACGTGTACTAGGCCAGCGTGGTTCTCTATGGTCTAGTCACCCGTTACATAGGATAGGAAGGGGAAATATCCTCTTTATGTGCGTCTACTCCTCCGTCGATTAAGGGTAGGCAACGCACCTGCTATTGCGAATGTCTATGGGCAGCAGTCGCTTCGCCATTTTGGCGGATTCGGGTGGACGCTTGCTCGTTTGCCAACTCATAATATAAAAAAAAAAAGAAAGATGGGATAGTAGGTATATTCAGTATTTGCCTATGTAAATTTTGTAGTGTATTCAATTAATTAATTTTCGAATTCAAAAAGTTTCATAAAGTATTGCTTGCCCGATCCGTGGGCGTGTTGAGTTTCTATTCAGTCTTTAAGCTTCGACAACGACTAAAGAACTTTTAATATGAATATCTAATAATTTAACTTCTTTAATATCTTACATCTGCACCCTCTATGCATAAAAGATTTGTATAATCGTCATGAAAAAAATTCTATTCTTCCAATTATTATCGTTTAAAGTTTGGAAAAATCACAGGTTACGGTAACTACACCCACGTAATTAAGGCCCAATGACTACTGACTTACAATTTAAATCGTTTTTAATAGTATAAAAAATTTAATAACATACGTTAAGCTATCATTAATTCTTTACTAAGCGGCGGTAGTTAATTCTGTAATTAAGTAACTTTTCAAGACGTTTTTGAAGATTAAAAAAAAATAAGTTTATATGAAACTATTATAAAAACACAGAAACAATGTACTGCAAATGAAATAAATTGAAAAGGACCTAGTTAAGTTGTAACATACTGTAAGAAATTTTAAAATTAAGAAAATGTAGCGATGGTTGGAGGGATAGATTTTTGTTTGAGTTTGTAGACTAAACGGATATCAATAAAATTTGCACAGATATAGAACATAGTCTAGAAGAACACATATGCTACTTGGTATTGTTTTTGTGTAATTCCACGCGGACGAAGTCGCGCGAACTAGCTAGTCTTATATAATGTTCTTCATGAAACGAATGCCTGTTGAAGGCAGGCAACCTTGGCTAATAAGCAAAGCACTCAGGTTAATGAGTTTACTGCATCCCGGAGGCGGTAAGTTTTTAAAAGTGTAAAACTTGAGGCGCTGCGCTTGCCTTTGCGCCGTTGGCAATTAAATTGCTTGCATTCGACGTTCATATTAAACATTCGTTTTGCAAGCTCTCTAGCCCAGTTTGATCGCAAATACTCGACTCCTGACCTATATACGACTTGTGGTTTCGAGTATTGCTCTTGTAGTAAAAATTACACTAATTTTAACTTTGTGCAGTTAAAAATTATGTTATTTACTAATTATATTTACATTTATCGGTTTATTTATTTATTTTACTATTTTTAGGAATTATTGTCGTATGTCTATGTCTTTTCTAATTATTGTACTCCTATAGTTTATGCGGGTCGACTGATTTTAAAGACTGAAGTGTGATTTATGTTTTTACAGGTGTCTTAGAAAATTTTTTTTTTTTATTATCTACTGAATTTAACGTCTAAATTGTCACGTTAACTTGTTAGTTATTATTTTACAACGAAAAAAAAATATAAATGGCTATAGCTAAGGCGTTGTAAAATAGACGAGTTCTGCTGCCAAGATGTGATTCAATGCATAGAGTCGAAAGTTAGAAGATAAATAATATTAGTAGCGCTAAGATATGGAATGGCATCATTTGGCTAGTTTTCAACAATATTAAAGGTGATATTTACAATGCCAGAAAGAGAAATTGAATTAAATTGAAAGTAAAGCTATAAATAAGTATTTTTAAATAAATAACTTCTTGCGATAAAATAGGTAAGTAAAAAAAATTTAGAAATCATTCTTTTAGGTAAAATTTTTTTATGGCCAGTACTATGTTACAAAAAAAAATACCCAGGGTCCATAAATATTTTCACTATCAATGAACGAAAACAAAACATTTTTCATCGAGGGCCGTTCCTTAATCCAGTAGCACCGGGGAGTTGTAACGACGTTAACCGGTCCATTTCTCAATTTTCTCGTGCATCGGAACCCCTTCGTTCTTGAGATGGACGCACAAAAGATATACCTACTGGTAACCCTTCACAGCCCGCGGCTAGCTCAGATACCGTAGATCGACTACTGTTTTATTGCTTTACGAAAAATTTGAGGTTAGAATTAAACTTTTCGCTTGATTATTTAGACTACAATAACGAGGAACGATGAAAAATCTGAACTTATATTTTTGTGAAAAATCTACTATTTTCTTATAATATAAAAAGTGATATTAAAAATTAATACAGTCTTTGTTGTTTTGTATCAAGTAATTGTCTAATTTAAAAATACCTAAATTTCGAAAACACTTAACGAAGCTTTCCTCACTTAATTCCCACGGTAAAATCTCATGCTATCTGCCATTCGTGGTCGCATCCGTTTCCTTGCGGTATTATATTAAATTTTATTATAGCCCTGGACTAAGTAATGGGAATATCGTGTAAGGAGCGGTCGTCCGGAGCCCTAGGGCGGTGGGGTGTCGAGGGGGTGGGGGAGGGGGTGATTAAAATTTCGACTACCGCTGATGACACAACAGTACTGCCTAGCGGAAGGATTAATAGAGGTTTTATGAGTGGATTACATTACTCTGTAGTGTTGCGGCGAATAAAGACATTGTTATTTAATTGTTCATTTTATTATTTAACTTTAACTTATGCAAAACACTAATGAACTTTTAAAATAATACATCTCTATTGATATATCACTAATACGTGTAATATTCGGCCATCTTTCAGAATAAAAGGAGACTACTTAATTTTAGCGCAATTTCAATTTTTAACACGTTATATGTATAAAAATGTTTAAGTTAATACAAAGTTAATATAAAACTTAGGCATATTTTTATTCGACCACATTCACCTCTTATACTCCAACGTTAAACATTTGTTCCGAAATGATTTTATTTAAATTATGAACTAACACGAATTAAAACAAAATAAATCTGATTTAACGTGCAAATATGAGGTGTTTGTCCCGCGACCTGCAAGCCTGCAAAGCTAACTGATTGCATTTTAATGAGACCTGCTCCTGTTGTATTACAAAAGGAAATAAACGAGGAATTTCTACTACTACTAATGATACTGTTTACTAAAGCGATCTGTTTAAATTTATAGCCACTATAAAAAACAAGGAGTGTGATCTTTGTTGCTATAATTCGACCCATAAGGTGACTACCCTAAGCGTCGAATATACTTGAAATTAAAACTACGTATAGTTGTGTGTTAATATAAGTGAGTTATAGACACAGATCTGGGAAGAGCTGATCGTACTGAGCTAAAGTCAGTTAAAGTAATTACTCAATAAATCGCGAAGCGACCACTTGGCGCGTTGATCTTTCAAGTGTGAAGGTTTATTTAAAAAGGCGGCAATATTTCTTCCCTCCCCCGACCCGAGCTCACTTCGTTATATTTATTAAAACATCGCCCGAGATTACAAAGAACACGATATTTTTTTTACACCGAAAGATGTGAAAACCAATTAAGGAGATAAAAAGAGAATCCAGCGAGGTGCCTGCATTAATTTCTTTTTTGCGAGGATTATTTTAAAATTGCATTATATTCTTGTTAAGACGCCGAGCTCTCGGTTAATGATAGCACTACCCCTTCCTTTTTAATTGCCCCGGGCTATTGCGAAATGAGTAATCCAGAGGTGCTCGACCGGCTCGACAGATAAAACTTTTGCGACTCCTGAAATCTAAAACGCATATTAAGTCGGCATCACGAAATCTCAAGGCGACATTTTCTTATCCCTCTTATTGCTTCTTGTATAATTACTGTTTTTCTCCGCTCACACTTGAGGTACTCAATAATAAATATAACACAGATTTCTTTGTTGTTTTGTATCAAGTAATTGTCTAATTTAAAAATACCTAAATTTCGAAAACACTTAACGAAGCTTTCCTCACTTAATTCCCACGGTAAAATCTCATGCTATCTGCCATTCGTGGTCGCATCCGTTTCCTTGCGGCATTATATTAAATTTTATTATAGCCCTGGACTAAGTAATGGGAATATCGTGTAAGGAGCGGTCGTCCGGAGCCCTAGGGCGGTGGGGTGTTGAGGGGGTGGGGGAAGGGGTGATTAAAATTTCGACTACCGCTGATGACACAACAGTACTGCCTAGCGGAAGGATTAATAGAGGTTTTATGAGTGGATTACATTACTCTGTAGTGTTGCGGCGAATAAAGACATTGTTATTTAATTATTCATTTTATTATTTAACTTTAACTTATGCAAAACACTAATGAACTTTTAAAATAATACATCTCTATTGATATATCACTAATATGTGTAATATTCGACCATCTTTCAGAATAAAAGGAGACTAGTTAATTTTAGCGCCATTTCAATTTTTAACACGTTATATGTATAAAAATGTTTAAGTTAATACAAAGTTAATATAAAACTTAAGCATATTTTTATTCGACCACATTCACCTCTTATACTCCAACGTTAAACATTTGTTCCGAAATGATTTTATTTAAATTATGAACTAACACGAATTAAAACAAAATAAATCTGATTTAACGTGCAAATATGAGGTGTTTGTCCCGCGACCTGCAAGCCTGCAAAGCTAACTGATTGCATTTTAATGAGACCTGCTCCTGTTGTATTACAAAAGGAAATAAACGAGGAATTTCTACATTGTACATGATACTGTTTACTAAAGCGATCTGTTTAAATTTATAGCCACTATAAAAAACAAGGAGTATGTTCTTTGTTGCTATAATTCGACCCATAAGGTGACTACCCTAAGCGTCGAATATACTTGAAATTAAAACTACGTACAGTTGTGTGTTAATATAAGTGAGTTATAGACACAGATCTGGGAAGAGCTGATCGTACTGAGCTAAAGTCAGTTAAAGTAATTACTCAATAAATCGCGAAGCGACCACTTGGCGCGTTGATCTTTCAAGTGTGAAGGTTTATTTAAAAAGGCGGCAATATTTCTTCCCTCCCCCAACCCGAGCTCACTTCGTTATATTTATTAAAACATCGCCCGAGATTACAAAGAACACGATATTTTTTTTACACCGAAAGATGTGAAAACCAATTAAGGAGATAAAAAGAGAATCCAGCGAGGTGCCTGCATTAATTTCTTTTTTGCGAGGATTATTTTAAAATTGCATTATATTCTTGTTAAGACGCCGCGCTCTCGGTTAATGATAGCACTACCCCTTCCTTTTTAATTGCCCCGGGCTATTGCGAAATGAGTAATCCAGAGGTGCTCGACCGGCTCGACAGATAAAACTTTTGCGACTCCCGAAATCTAAAACGCATATTAAGTCGGCATCACGAAATCTCAAGGCGACATTTTCTTATCCCTCTTATTGCTTCTTGTATAATTACTGTTTTCTCCGCTCACACTTGAGGTACTCAATAATAAATATAACACAGATTTCTTTGTTGTTTCATTGATGGTCATAATTATACGGAAAAAGCTTATCTTGCAACTGTGCTTAAAACCTGCGCTTGATTTTATTTTCAAAAATAACAAAACCTTCGTTAAAATCATTTAATTAATGGTCTTCATCTCTTATTTTATTTCAAATCATTATTCTGGATAAAACATGAAAGCGTGGCGTTTTGTTATCACTACAATTCAATATAGCATGTCTACGTATCAGATTTTCTATAGCAACATGAAACACTGATCGAATAATAAAAGCAACGGAAATGAAAATGAAGAAATAATACCTTCCCACGCACAAATAAATTATGCGCCGATAGTTCCTACGTGAATTCTGACACGGATCGCTCAATTCGGGCCATGAGTTCCCGAATAAGTGTTCACCAGAAGTGGTCACGATTACAAGGTAAATTTATTTCTCTGATCGTGCGTTTAAATTACTCAAAACTGTTTCTTAAAACCAACTGCATAAGATACAAAAGGATCGCAACTGTAAAGTGGTAGTAAAAGATTGCGATTACAAAAGCATAGATAAATTTACGCTAGATTTATGCGATTATAGACGTTATTATTAAAGTAGTAAGGGCTACAAAGGGTGTAAGATAATATAGATTTGAGGCAGTCTCGGTTTATTAGTCATCGATGGTGGTGCGATAGGGCGGTGCCAGGCGCGGGCGGCGCGCACGCATGCACTGTCAACACTACCCTAATGAACGGCAGTTACCTAACGCACGTCATACTAAATGTCGCTATACTTCCTGCAGTAATTTCATTGTAATTTGTGCGTATTTGTCATGTGATGAAAATTATGACTCTATCGTGGAAATATGAAATTTTAACTTTAATCGTTACGTTACTTTTGTATCGTGATCAAATGACATTTTTTTTAAATATTGTCTAATATTATACAAACTGCATATTTAATTTACGTAGCAAAACTCTTTTCAAAACATGTAACAAGGAAGGTGCCTTTCCAATCCGGCAATAATAACGAAGTAACGGCTTGTGCTGAGGCTCCTGAGGGAGCCCTCGAGCTTTGTTTCTCATAGACGAGGTTTAGGCTAAGCGCCATCTGCGCACGGCCACCTCAAGCCCGATGAATCTGTAAATGCCTCTTCTAGGCAAACAGAGGCCAATCAGTCACAAAAACGAAGGTACCTTTCGAACAATGTATATCAAGAAATTTTACTTCAAACATCTGTGATAAAATTTATTTTTAATTGAACAAATTGTTTGCAGTTGCATTTAAAATAAAACACAAAAAAAAAAGATTGGCAGTCACGAAATACAAGATACCGTGTCAGCCTTGATAGTTGTCACAAGAAGTAAAAATTAAGGCTCTACGACAAAACGTCTACGAGGAGGAATGCTAATTACAGTTCATATTTATGCGACTGCAGCGGTTCGTGACAACGCCACCGTACTCACAAAATAAATCGCGCTAATCTACTAATCGCGTTGCGGCAAACGGATTAGATACTAAAACGAATTTTACTAAAATAACAAAAACTGAAAAAGGTTTTAACTTTATTAACAGTTAATTTTAAGAATCGTGAACAAATGTAGGTTTAAGTAAAATGGAAATACTAACTGAGGCTCATAAGTTACTAGAAATACTTAGGTTAATTCAATCGTGTATCGGTTCTGATGTTATTCACGCAGCCTTTTATTTAACGTGTTATTTTTTCTACTTAACAAACATGGGTGTCAATTCTAGAGACATTAATGAGAATATCTGTGAAATGTGAACCATTCGGTTAAGCATTCGGTAAGCGCATGTGACACTGCCGCAGTGGTTTGGATTTTCTAGATATATAGAAACTAAGATAGGGGTTACTATACACAAAATAACAATTTTGTAATCAATGTCATGTATCTAAAACTATGAAAAGGGGACTATTTTTAAATTGATTATCTTATAAACCTCTCTCATAGGAATATTTTTGTATTTTTTAAATTTTGTAACACAATACAAATGTCAACAATAATTAGATCACAATAAAAACGTTCCATTAAAAAAAAAACACTTCATCGTGCCGTTATCAAAACATCACACCCTCAATAAAACCAAATCGAAAATCCTTCAATTTTGTTATCAAAACCAACATTGTTAAGCTTTAAACGTTTGCAAAATCCCTAAAACAACAAAATAGAATTTGTGCGAGCAGCTAGGCTGTAGACAGCCGCGCGGGCGGAAGTGGCGTGCGTTTGGGCGGCCGGAAGCCAGGCGCCACATCCGAACCCAGCTCGACACACGAATGAGTACGGATCTCGTCGGATCGCTTGCGATTTGCGACGTTTAAAATGAATCATGTTTTTGAAAAAAAAAACTAGTTCTTTATACCTATAATGCATAAACGTGAAGGAAGGATTATTTGGTATTTTAAGACAATTGATTTGTTCTTAATACTATAAGTAAATTTTCAATAAATTTTGAGATATACACATAAAATGAAAAAATATTCATGAAATATTACTTAAAATTTCATAATAAATTTCCTCTTTCTAAAACAATCTATGAAATGAGGGTATAAAACAATGCCTTCATAATTTACGGCTTACATCGCGGAGAAAAGTCCGAGCGCTCGGAAATTTAATGGCAACTTCCATTTGATAATTCAACGGCTCTTGAGACGGAAACTAAGATTAGAAGCAAAATCGCGTTAAAAACTATTACTATTCACTTAAAGTTACTATAACCATATGAACGATTTTTTTTTGGAAATTTCGTACATCCCTATTTTTCTGTCGCTTTAGAGAAAAGTTGTCAAACTTGGTCATAACCAGCGTTAAGTTTTTAAAATAACTATTCATATGCACCATATAATGTTTATGAAATTCACACTTACAAAACAAATGAAACAAGAAAATTCAATTTTCGAACACGCTGTTCGAAACATAAATTAAAATTTGAATGGGCGCGCGGTAATTCGACAATAAAACGCAGCTGAGTCGCGCCCCAATCAGATGGCGATCTTGATAAACGACCACCGTGAGACTGCATTCTCGCCTTACGACGTATACCGGTCTCGTAATCCTATACACATCTATAGCTCGAATAAGAAAATGATAGACGATTTACCCGTAAACGAAATTAAATGGGTCTTAAACATTTAAAAAACTGTCTATAAAAAAAAACTATATTTGTACACCGTTGGTTTCAAAACGTCCGCACTGGTAACTGTAAAAAAATTTGTGAAATGTAATTACACCTTTTAGAATAATAACACTAAGGACCTGTTCCACCATAGGCTGATAGAGGCTCAGAAAGCTTAAAAATGATGACACTGTCAGATAAGGGAACAAAATCCGATATTTCCATTACATATTTTACACGTTGGATTGTTATCAGACAATTTACAATTTGGTGGGACAGGCCTTTAGTTGTATATGATGTAAAAATTAGTTGAGGTTGCTCAATTAACGAACGAAACATTCTTAAAATAGGCTAGTTACTCAATCATTTGTAGAGAAGGCCGAACGTAACTTTTAACCCTTCCCTTGAAATTTCAGCAGTAATCAAGCTTCGCTGTGCTGCAACACACAAAATGACGAAAACACATAAAAAATAAACGACAATGACAGAATGGAAATAATTATTTCGTATCCCGGGCAAGGCGGCCGTATCGCTTCTCTCGATACTAAAACAAAATATAACCGTCCTGTTCTTACACACGGGTGAGCGTAGCCGCAGAGAGAGATGGTTAAATGTAGCCTAAATAAAACATTACGGCTGAGAACACGAGCCATATTGCCTCGCTGGAAAAGTTTTAAAAAGTTTTCTTTGCGGGCCCATTACAAGTACAGTACCTTTGCGTGTGTGTGTTGAAATACGCGCCATACACTCGGTCGATAGACCTTGTACAAGTAGGATAAACAAAATTATGAGTAATCATTTGATATCTAAAAGAAATAAAACAATTTAGAAAAAAACATAAATTAGACTACATAGAATTTAATAACAATTTACAAGGATTTAAACTTCAACAACTGGACGTTGGATATCTCCCAACGTAATTATAATAAAACCCACATTCTTGGTCAAATCCTTCTCTGCTACAAACTAAGTAAAACTTCATTAACATATTAGTATAGTAATGTATTAATTTACTAATAAAATCCTTGATATTAAGTCTAATTCATTCTATGAGAACAAGCCTGCGTCTAAAACTAAAACTGAGAGATTCTTTGACTCATCACACATAATATTGCGAATACTATTTAATAACTACGAACTTGTCGGTTGTTTCGGTAAGGGCCACAATTACTTCACTTTTGTTTCTAACGAGTTATTTTATAGTGGCTTTTGAATATAACTTTTTTGGTTGTTTATTTATGCTTTCTATTTAAATATAGGAGGAAAGGCTATAGACGGAAAGTATATAGTAGGATAATACGTACTTTATTTAAATTAATGTTTATTTAAATAATAAGAAAATACTGCATTAATCATCGATCGAGGTCGTGTGGTGTGACCTCGAAGCAGACAGTGTCTGTGTGAGTTATCACACACACATCGACAGCGGCGCGTACACAACGAAAGTAGGTTTATTTCCATGAAAAAGTTTTGAAAATCGATGGCTTTAGCTCCTACGCTCCGAAACTTTCCCGTCATATAACCATAAATACAGCGTACGCCGCGCCGAGCCGAGCCGCGCTGTGTTTTGCTCTCTCCAACGCTCGTCCGCAGTAGACGCTCGTCGACGGAAAATTTCCTGGTGTAATTTTGTAATTTGCCTTTTTAATTGTGAGAATAAAATGTAAGTTAGAATTTTGAATAATCTTCGCTTTATCGTAGTTAATAACGTGTTAATTTTAAGACATAGAATTTTTATTTTCTTTGACGTTTATCGTTGTGTCATTGACAGAAGGGTTTTTTTTTGTTAACAGTTAATTTAAAGTTATAAGTTAATTAAATTAGTAAAAACTTGGGAAATTTGGAGAACATATTGCGATGAGGCATTCCAAGGTTTGTGGTTTGCGCCATCTTGAAAACATCTCTTTGATATATTATTGTTTATAAATAATGACTCCGCGACCCTCCCAATTTAATTGCGGCGTATCCTCGAGAATGGCTTATTAGGCGACCGGTTAATATTTCCTTATTGGGCTGTAATTAATTTTGTTAGTCAGGTGCGACGCCAACGCCGACGCCGACGGCGGTCGCTCGGGCGCTGTCTAAACGACTATTATCCACCGCATTATTTTGCCGCGGCCAATTTGTTTGAAGCCTTTGACGTCCAATGGAAATTCGGTTTATTAAGTCGACTCGGCCCCGGATCAGAGCGGGACGGCAATGATGTCGACTTTTATCGACTTTTAATCGAAAATGATTTAAACGATGCCTTCCAATCGGATTATTTATTAGCAAATAATAAAGTCTGCTGTGAAGCAGGTAATCATAGCAAAATCTTTTATAATAAAAATACCATTTAATGTATTAAAAATCGCGGTATCGAATTACGGTATACGGTAATTCTTACGTGAACGCAGCGATAGAACATATGTGTGGTCATTTTGAAAGCCAAGTTCCGCTAGATGGCTTTTATAGAAGAAAAAGAAGGTTCAAATCAGATTTAAAAATGTATACCACTTCGTGTAACCCGCGACAACAATGTTCGGTCATACGTGTTTACAATTATTAACAATTAAACACTAACTTCAAAGTTGAGTAGGCAAACACGAGCACGAACTAGTGGGCAAGGTCGAATTAGCGTCATGACCTTCCCACTGCAGCCCTCTGCTGGCTGGTCCAAGTAGTTTGCGAACAACTGCCATAACTCCGGAGGTACTCTGAAACTGGGTGACGGTCTAACCGGCCGTTGACTCCGAGAAAAAGTTCTCTTTAAATATCCCCACAACTTCAGCAACTCAAATTTAGTTTGGTAACAAACAACAAGCTTAACAAATCCCTGATGGAGAGAGGCGCGCGAGTCGTTTTCAAGTTCAGCATCGCTGCGACATGCGTCGTTCATCGTACGACACACATATCACGGAAACGTTTTTTTTTTTTAATGTATCAAAACGCTAGAATTACTAATTCGTACTCATAGGTTTCGGTAGGTGGACTAAAGGCAAGTTAGAAAAATTTACTTCGATGTAATTATACGAGTAAGTGTGAAATTTACAATTTTCAAATTAATCTAATTTATTCATATTTTATTATAACATTGGAAGCTTCCAAAGCTTTTAATGTTTTTACTGGTTGTGTATCTAACATATTTATAGAATTACTCATTCTTCATGATAACCTACTAAATTATGATAAGCAGAAATAGAGCAAATCCTCATAAGTTTTTGTTTTTTATGATTGATATTAATTAAAAAAAATCTATGATAAAAACCGTGGGATTGTAAAAAAGTTACGTAAAATGTGTCGTGATTTTGTAAGAAATGAAATAAAGCCTTGCATCCATCTCAATGTCCAGAACAGGACTAGCACATCAGCTATGCGGCTGGCAGCGCGCGCATGCGCCCACCCGCCCCCCTCTGCCCCCTACCCGCAACACGGAAAACTTTTCCCTGACATAGGTATAAATACAAGCTCTCACCCGTCGGCAACACTTTTTGCCCCCCTCCTTTAGGGTGGGGAGGCAAAAGTTTTGCCAGCCCGGCTCAGTACTCCGTACACAGCGCTCTTCCACTTTTTCCTGTATATTGAAATGGAGGTGCGGAGAAAAGAGTAGAATTTAGAAGCTGTCGTACAAATTTTAATGAGGAGTGAGAAGGTGAACGGCGTGCCGTGTAACGAGTCCCGCACGCTTTCTATAGCCATTTGATATTTTAATATGCACGACGAAGTTGTTACTCCGAAACGCTCAGTTAATTGAACAGAATAAACACGGCATAAACATTTTTCGAAACATGTAAGCAAAGTAGTTCAGCAATTTCCATACATCGGAACAACTCAACATATTGATAACAGGAAGGGAATCTTTGTCCTGCTGACTAAGAATTCATCATCGTCATCAAGTAGCCTAATAGTCTTCAAACTTTTGAGCTGTACAATACATGCTAAAAACATAGACGATTAGAAGTAATTTTTGTAATAAGCTACCAAAAAAGACTAATGTCATTTGATAGTGCTCTATTTTAAAATTTAATATAGAAGACAAAACCTTTATCCAAGGGGACTGTCTTTGCACCCCTGAGGTAATCTCAATGTTTAACAGCATGGGTTATCCAAACAGTAAGCAGGGTGCTGTCAACGGGCATATTTGAGGTCTGTTTGGGGCACATTCATCACCGACCGGTAGTTAGTGCATCGTCTGACCCCACCTTATCTTGCCGAAGCAGTGACGCGACCCGAGCCGCTCAGTGACTGATGACTTGCCTTAATTAAATTTTATAACCTTACCCACTTAAATATTTACTATTCAAAAAGATCTCTCATCCTTAGCTAAACTACTGATCCACTTTGTGGCAAGCCATCTAATGGCTTTGTCACAAAAGAACCTTATTTGTCTTAAATTAGGTTACTGGATCATTTCGAGGACTTGTTTAAAACATTTATGATTGTGATTTTTATAACTATGTACAAGCAATAATCTTATTTATTACTAGCTTTCGCCCGCGACTCCGTCCGCGTGGAATTAAAAAAAAACAAAGTGAGTAGCCTATGTGTTCTTCCAGACTATCTTCTACGTCTATGCCAAATTTCATCGAGATCAGTTCAACCGTTTAGGCTACAAACTCTAACAAACATCCATCCATCCATCCATCTAAACTTTCGCATTTATAATATTAGTAAGAAGTAAGACTATGGTAATGCTATTCGTAAATTGTCTTTATAATTCAGCAGGTACAAAATTAACAGAGTTAGCGGGATCTAAATCCGTAGCTCGGATGCCGGTTGACGACATCTGTCAATCACAACTTCCAATATACAGTTGGTCGGAAGCAACTTCTCGTTACGAACCGACTGTCCAACTTACATCCAACCAACTCTGACGTAGTCCATCCAAAATTCAAGGAATATATCCGGCAGGATATCAAACTGTCCGACGAACGTGGTCAGGTTAAATCATGGAACAAAACGAAATCAAATTCCAAATAAGCGCGAAATTACTTTGACAGTTTTTAATTAAAACATGAAAGACAACGGATGGTGTCAAATATTAAATTGAAAAACTCTGGCTCACACTTTTTGTTGTAACTTTTAAATAAATAGTTCAAACGATGAAGTAAATTAGAAAAATGGTATCGTCAAAATACTATATAAATGTATTGATTTGTAACAGGAACGATGCACATTGTGATGTTTAAGTCATTAAAATAAAAAGAAAATGTATAAAGTGGATTGTATCGGCAAAGGTATTTTCGTTCCAAGACGTTTTTAAGAAAAAGAAAAAAGAATTATGGCCAAAACACATCAATAACATTCCAATTAACCATCAGTATTCGAATGCAAGAATAAAATTAACTGCGGTCTATGATGAATTTCCTTCCAAAATGTGAATAGCACTATCGAATTAAAAATAGAATGCGCTATGCAAACTTTGCTCTCAGACAGTCTGTGTAAAACCTTTTGTTTAATAGAATGAAAATGGAACTTTCCAATAAAATCGCTCCCTCCAATCAATGTTTTCGATTCAATTTTGTACTAATTAAAATTTATCATGTCCCCAACTTTGGCTGCATTGTCATTTACAATGAAATGAAAATAGATTTTCTGTAAATGGAATTTAGACTAGTTAGACAGATATGTTATTTAAAATAAACCGATAGTTTCAGTGAAAAAAATTGTTACTGATAGTAGATAAAAATGGCAAACTAAGGGATTTACAATTTAATTTAAAATTTTAGTTTCAATCACTAGTATCGTAAATTTTAAAGATTAAAAGTTGAAGATTAGTTCTTCTACAAATAATAACAACAAAAACGCAAAAAGAATGTAGCATTGTTTAACAGGAGACGGGGTCGTAACTCAGCGGCGGCGCGGCGACTCACACAGATTTATTGGAGCAATTGACAAAGTGGCAAATGGCCCATTAGAAATTAGGAGTTCCGAGAGTATCGCTCGCCGCCGCGGAAAAATGTGCCGCAATATTTTCAACTGTAAGCAAAATTGTAAGCAATAAATAATGCCGACTCCAGTAGCGAGATTTTCATTTAATGTACGTGTGAATTATAATGATAAATACTTGGTTTTGTCTCTTACTAAAATCTATACGTAAATAAATGTAGAAAATGAAAAACATTTTCCATCCACATTTAACATAACTGAATTGAGTAGTTAAATCACTATCATTATAGACAATGAGACAATCGCATCGCTTTAATCGATTACAATAATCGTAATAATCGAAATAATTCCGAATGATACAGGGGAACTGATTCTATGAATGTTTTCAGTCGATAGCTTACGACATGTTTATTGTCATTGGGCAATAAAAATGCGTCTAATGACTCGGGAAACTCTGCGAATGCGAGACGAGATTGTCTCACTATTTCATATATGGGTCAATAAAATTTTATGTACAGTTAAACTTTGTTAAACTGTCTAGGAAAAGGAAATTAGGCTCAAACCTTAATATCTTGCATAATTTATTGTTTAGGAAAACAAACAATTTATTACCTCTTTGTAATAATATCTCAACGTTAAAAAATTGTAATTTTGTTAGTAAACCACTTTAATATACAAATTTACGTAAAAAATCAAGTGCAAATATTCACATAGGGTGTTCGGTGTAAGACGATTATTTTGTAAGAATGGGAAGAAAATAAACAGATTATAAAAAGACGTTTGGCGACGCTCCCGCGATCCCTTCGGGCTAATGCGGTGGTAGATTCATACTACACTTGATGGTTACTTTTTGACAAAAATTAAACATCCTATAACGAAATTTTAATAACTCACTCCCGAAAAACTGTTAAATAAATATAAATCCAAATAAATATATGTTTGGTTTTTATACCATTTTCTATATTCTATCTACATTATACGTAGTAATAGTTAATAGTTTTTATAACAGTTTACAATGGCTTAATTTTGTATGTTTTTAAGATTTCTTTCACATATTTTTTGATTCATTCGTTAAATTTATAAATGTCAAATGAATGTATTATTAACTGAAAGTTACAGTATTCTTAAGGAAATACTCAGAAGCCAGATTTAAAGAAAAAAGTTTAGTTTCGTTTGTTTTGCAAGCATGTCGCCGGATTCCCGCGGGTGCGATGCGTCCTTCCCCTCTGCCAATCCCCGCGACCCGGCCACTCGTGCGTACCGATAAAAAAAATAATTGCTTCCACCTCTACAAAAATTTTCAAATAATATTTAAATAATTCCTACAACTTTTTCTATCACAATTTCAGAATATTGAATTAAAGAACCGGAAGATATCGGTTTATCAGGTCTTCAATATAATTGGACATTAAATAAATCGTACATCCTAATTTACCTCGAAATTACTTCTAAAGGCAACAGTGATCGTTATTATCAACAAACTTCAGAGATACAGAAATAG
The DNA here is from genome assembly GCA_029286645.1 of Papilio protenor. NCBI lineage: Eukaryota > Metazoa > Arthropoda > Insecta > Lepidoptera > Papilionidae > Papilio > Papilio protenor. Next base: position 2,831,614 of record JAGSMZ010000022.1, read on the forward strand.
ACCAAGGTTATTTGAGACAAGATGATATAGAAAATCCAAGGAATTGACTATCAAAACCAATTGCACAAGATATTTTCTCTTCTAATACAAAATTAAGCTCGAATTCCAATTCCATACAAGCTAGTCGAACAAAATATACAATTACATCTAAAATATCCCGGAGCGAACGTTTCTAAATCGATAACTCGCGGCAAAGTTTCCAATTGTTAATCTCGGTTCATTCTCGATTTGCTCCGAATGCGGCTATCGGCTGCAGAACTCACAATGGGTGCATTGGACTGCTTCTCAATGCTGCCGTTCATATTTAATACTACAAATAGGAATGTACAGACGGACTTTATTTGCATTAAAATTACAATAGTTAGTCTGATGAACAAAATCTTAGTAGTTATTTAATTTTAATTTGTTATTATTCTGTGATACGTATCTGAGGCTATTTTACTTAAGCATCAAATAAAATGGAGATATAAAATACTCTGGTACTTTGCTGTTTTAACAGCTTTAAATCCGTATTACTTAATTAGTAGTAACTTACTACACAAGAATTCCTTAGGTGTAGGTTATCTACTTTGATTTTAATTAAATTTTCTTTTTGATGGTTCTTAATTTGTTACTTCTAAATTAATACTCTTCAATCAGCCATTTGTTGTGTTACAAGAACAACGAAGTAATCAAGCAAAGTGACGGAAATTTGAAAGGAGAAGTTTGTAACAAATAAGCTGAGTGCACACGTGAGGGGTCCCATTCAACAAGTCAAGTAACCGCATTGTGCTCCGCTGCGCGATCAATCATAATCACTGCCTCTTTCACCTCGACTAATGGTCCACAAAATGGTGGAATGCGTTTAAAATCTGCCATAGCTCGACTCCCAAACCTTGTATTAGAAGGTAACCGTTCGGAAATCGAGCACAAAGCGAGAGCCTCCCGCCTTATCCATCATGTGTCTCCGGAACCACAGACGGTGAACACCCATTTGCAACAATTTACGAACTAAAAATAATATAGTAAATTAAATTTTGTTTCGACACATTGTGGTTATTATTATTTGATATTTCATATTTAATTAGAATGTCCCAAACCTTTAAGATCTCGCGTTACAATTTATACCAACCAATAGATTGTTAACATTTTGGTAATCAATTACTTTGGTTAATTTATGAAAGATGTGATGATAATAGTATTTTAGGAAATGCTTTCTTTCAAAACCTACGTAAAGAGGATTAATTCTGCAAGTATTCCGTTTTATTTTACTTACATCATCTAAAGTATGCGTCAAAGAATTTTTTAATTTTATCATCGTCTTCCACATCAGCGTATGAACTATTCGCGCATCATTCCCGCTCTGTCGTCGCTTCTATTGTTCGCTTTGTTATTTTAATTTTTTCCCCGAGCGAGGAATGTCTTTGAAAGTGATCAAATGACGCGTGTAATATCAAGGTTTGGATTCGTCGTTTGATGTACAATGATTAGGGTATTTGTGGAGATGAGCCGCTATTCCGTATTTTTCCCTTAAATAAAGGGAACAATAAAAACGTCGACGCGCTGTTGCCTGATCCCCTTTTGCGGTGAAACGAAGTACATTAAATATGTATTTTGCGTATTGCAATATTCTTTTTAATTTTATTTTAATAAATTAAAGTGAATATTTGTTTAATATCTAAATTAAATAAACAATAATTTAATTTAAACACTTAAATTGTGATGCTTGTAAATATCAACAAAGTACTCAAAATTGTTGGTAAGTCTTGTTGCAGACTTTTTAAACAAACTCTTAGGTGTAGAGTGTTGGTCGCAACTCTTATTTGTTTTCTTCAGAAACCGAAAGTGAAAGTGTAAACTATTTAGCAGACAAAAACAACTGGTAATTAATATGTTAGCAAACATTATAAACTCGATGTAAATTTTTAATTATTAATGAAACAGAAGTATTTTAAATCTTTCTTTATTAGGAATTTGAAATCAAGTTCAGGGGATCTGTCCAACGCAATACGGTGGACGCTAAGCAGAAAATTCCATCGTCGCAAAGTTTTGATTGTCCGAGGCAGCTGGCATTCTTGGCCGACACATTCGTTTCGCCGAACGAATAGAATGCCGGATTTCATTGTGCCCGTGTCTATACCGAGTTTATTTCGGTCAACTCATCACCAAGTGTCGTTAACGACAACGGTACAGGGACACGCGTCATATTGCTTATATTGTCAACATATATAATACTTTCTTTTACGTTTGTGCTGAAGTTGTGTTCGATCAAGAGGAACTCAGCGTTTGTGAAAGGTTCAACCTCATGCCAAGAGCATGACAAACTTACTTCAAAGACATCTTTTGTCAATCTTACTTCTTACTAATCTTACTAATATTATAAATGCGAAAGTTTAGATGGATGGATGGGTGGATGGATGGATGTTTGTTAGAGTTTGTAGCCTAAACGGTTGAACAGATTTCAATTAAATTTAGTATAGATGTAGAGGATAGTCTGGAAGAAAACATATGCTACTCATTTTTGTTTTTTTTTTAATTCCATGCGGACGGAGTCGCAAGCGAAAGCTAGTACTTTATAATAGCTAGAAGTACATAGTTTAATTTTAAAACAAAATAATATCACAAGCAACATCCGCCTGTCCGTACTACTACAACAAACTGTAAATGCAACTTCCTACCCTCAGGCAAATTTTTATCCCTTCACTAATTGTAATTTCATTGATAACACAGTTTACAGTTTGACCGGTCCATTAGCGGCAAACAAGGTGGCGTCCGCTCGGGGCCTTTCAGGGGGTATTTATAACCTTTACTATAGTTGCGGCAATAATTTCATTAGCGGGGCACAACTAGAGGCCGGACAAGACAAATGGTGGCCATTAGGAGCCCTAACGACGGCCCTCGTCAGCCCCCCGAACTTTTAACGACGAGAATCAAAGTAAATACGCAGCATTATCTTGTCGAATCGGCTCCATCATACCTCCTAGGCAAGGGTTGCTTGCACTAATAGGATCTGTGACGGTCAGCACCAGCGCCCGTTTTAATTAACACAGGTTACTTAGTTACCTTTGTTGATTCGCTTAACAAAGAGATTCATTGGTACACCTTTTTAGATCGTTAAAATCTTTTATATTATGCTCTATGCTTACACACACTTCAATTTTGATTTAATTAGTCGAATGTATTGGAAAATAGTTTTTCTTGTTTATGCAAAAGTAAATCAGATATCGTGAGGAAAATTAATTAACGCAACATAAAACTTTTTGAATTTAGTCGCAATTATTTGCATTAGCGTAATCATCACTTTAAAAGTATACCTTTTCTGTACAACCAAGTCAAATTATATTCTGTGAACTCGTCATAACTTCTTATAAGGCCGTCCTCGTGGGAGTGGAGAGGGAATCAGTCGCGAGTCTCGCGGCGGTCGTATGTTATTGTCCGGGCGGGTCATTAAGGCCCATTCGAGCCGGGTAACTTCTTCTGGCTGACCGTAATGCGGCCAACACTATGTGCGCCAGTAAGAACCACTGACATTATGTTAATGTCCGCTTCGTATTTTGTTTGCGGCGAATCCTTGCAAATGCCAGGTTTTGTAAACATGCCTTAAACGTAAGCAATAAAAACTAACGTTAAATAATCTAAATACATTGAACACGTCAAAGTATTATTAATATAAAATTCTTATTCCTTGTAGGTATTTTTATAGCTAAAAATCCCCTAATGTAAAGGCAAATATTAGCCGTGCGGATCCCGGTTTACCGCGGATCTTCATAAAATTACGCCGAGTGTCCGTCAACTGTATGAGTTGCAGTAACTCGTTTGCACGCAATGCTCTTGATGAGTTGATATACAGGATGATGCAAAAAGCCTAAAGAGTAAAAAAAGTGATTGTTATCTACCGTTATCGTTATCTTATTTGGGATTCCTTTCAATGGAACTGTGATGAAGTACGAAAAACTGCTTTATCTGTTATTTATGTTAAATACAAGGAAAAATACACTATAAACAAACGTTTTACGTGACATTAAACCTGTACCAAACCATTTTTTGGGAAAATAATCATCGATACAAAATTCTGTAATCAAAACACTTGACACTACAAGAATAAAAAGGAATTTTAGTAAATACTTCATTTCTAAAAATTAAACATTGTATAAAAACAACACGCTGTATACAGAAAGTATTTCATTTCGCAGATATTACTAAAGTACAAACCATAACGTATTAAGTTAATGAGACAACGCGCGTCATATTCTAGCGCTGGGGGAGAGACGGCCAGACGAGTACATCCTGTATTCGGAATACGAATTTATTGTTTCATTAACACGGGATTAGGTGACATGTGTGCACGGAATTCTATCACTTGCTACCAAAATACTTCACACTCATATTGGTGTTGCTCACTCTAATAAATTAGCTATACAAACAAAAAACAGAGAAAAAAAAAGAACATATTTTTTTACTCTGTTTTGAATCATGTTTGTGCGCAATTTTTTCGACAAAATTTATTGTGTCTATCGAATTTAATATAATTTTGAATAAAGCTTATAAAGTTATAGCATCCGTTGATTAAACAAGACGTAAGTATGATGAGAATGGAACATAAGGTCCGCAATTTTTTTTTATAAATTTACGAAATAAGTTATAATCTTGTTAGCGTCCCGCCGACTCCATTGTGAGGCGACGTTACCTGGACATTGTAATAGGATCAACTTATTAAACACTAAGTATACAAACATCAAAAGCGTTTTACTGAATAAAAGAATGGGCGCTTCGTAAGAGGCTTTGTGTCGCGTGCTCTGATATTTTTTTAAATTAATTCATTTCTATTTAAAAAAAAACGAAATAGGATTTATTTCATACAAGAAATGTACCATTTATTTTAGAGATATATCTGAAAAATAGATTAAACAATAATAATATTTTAGTTTTTTATTTTATTTAAAAATATTAGTCGATTTTTTTTAATTTACTAATATTTCTTTTAACCATTCCAACTAAGCTCTAGGCTTGTGCTAGGATATGGTTCACGACAATAGTCGTATTGCGGGATTCGAACCCTCGACCGCAAGATCGGTAGTCCGTACCCCAAACCATTAGGCTATTGGCGCTTTATGGCTAGTACTTACAAAAATAATGTTTTGATTATAACATTGTTATAGCTTAAGGTTATTTTCAACATGAAGGGAATATTCAGATAATAAAACAGATTTATAGGCGGTAAAGCAATAAACATGATAACGTACCTAAACATTTGGGAGCTGAAATATTTGAGATCCATTTACCAAGGATATTAGCCGTTAAAGAGGTGCTCGAAAGGCAACGGAGCCTTTACCTTGGGTCCTTTGGGAGGTTCTCAAGGAGCCGGCGAAGGTGTTGTGCCCCATCCTAAATACGATCTAATTACGAAATAGTTTCACTTCTTGATTTATAGATTAAGTTCGGACCGGCCCCGGGTCGCACACGCGGCGCACTGCCTCGCTCCTGACATATTAAAATCCTTTATCGTGCATGCAACGACTAAACAATAGATTTTTCAATAATGTATTAAGTTTGAAAGAAGAGAAACGGAACACTTTTCTAGACTTTTTAAACAATTTTAAATTACTTAAAACTGCGGAACATAAATTGGAATAAAAAGGATTCAAACAATACAAATTCTATTTTATCTCAATGCCCACTTTAAAATATAGAAAGCAATTAAACGTATTGAAGTTGACGCATAACACGTTTATACATGTAGTACAACTTTGAAACGACATATTCTTTAATAGAAATAGGAGTGTATAAGCGGCGGTATCGAGAGGTGTTAAAGGAAAGACGGGACAATCTCAAAGGCATTATCGGATTCCGCGGGTGTACGTCCCACAATGGATGTCTCTGACCGCGCCGAGCTTACACCGTGGGCTCACTGCTTTGTAGCAAATCACTTCGCGTAGATTTATTGCCGAGTACCCCCATTTACCCCACTCTCCCCCTTTCTATAAATCGTGGAATAAGTGTTGCCATATTTACTGGTGACATATCGCTAATCACAGGCACCTTCTGCGCTCACCAGTTGCGAGTAGTAGTGATTAATCTTGGCCTATGACGAATCGGAATAATTTATATTTTGAAAATTTATTACCGTGGTCCACAGGTCAACTTGAGACGTATACGGTACGGTATAGTTCTTAGCTTAACAATTTAACTGTAGCAATTTCAACTCAAACAGAAATGTTCATATTTATTACACAACATCGTTTGATCAGTACTTCCAAATTAAATACCTATCAAGATCTTCATTAGTTAAATCATTAGTAAATTAAATCACAACGTCGCTCTTGAACTGAATAAGAAATTGAATTTGTATCGTTGTTTAGAGATGTCCAACAAACCTCACCACGGTTTCTCTAATCAATCGGCCGTATCGGGACTACGGTTGTCGGTCAAACGGACCACGAAAACAACCTAATTACTCGGACCAATTCGACCGATTCCAAGTGACCGATGACAGGTGCTTAGTGCAATGTAATTAACGCCCCAAACATTCCGAACGGTATATCGGATCAGGCTAAAGTGAATTTGTAATGAGGGTCTTGAGACTTATCTTGGACTTAATAATTTATTAACTTGGAAATGTTGCCAGTAATTTAATAAGGGTTGATTTGTAATGGCTCTACGTCGACCCTGAAGCAAATAGTTAAAATACAACATTACAGAAAAAAATACAGAGTTAATATTTAAATAGAGCAAATAAATGAAATACTATTTAGTATTCCTAATACACATTAGTTCTATCACATGATGTATTATAATAGAAAATATGATTTTAATATTATGAAGTTAGAAATACGTAGTCGAATAAACTAGGATAACATATCGTCTATGACAAAGATAACAATTGTGAGCAATTCCGTGTGCGAGTGTGCGTCGCTAATCAACTCAGAAATCTGCGACTGCTCAGCACACTCCATATAGTTAATTAATTAAAAGAGTCCTCGTGTAGCTCGGAGGCAACTCCAATATACATCCACATCGGTGTTTACCTGCTCCCGTGTTTGTGCAACTAACGAACGAATTCATCTTAATTATTTATTTGACTTACAGTCGATGCTTTCCAGCATGTTTGCAACATCTGTCCAATCTAGTAATGTATATTTAACTTCGTCTTTGTCCTAACGCAAAATTAATCATATTCTGATTCAATTTGACAACATAATTTACGCAAGACCCTGACAATTATCTAATTAAAATGGACCACATATCGCCGGGTTACGAGCGTGATAAGAAAATTATATTAAAGGATCTTATTACCGGGTTCAATTTGGGTGTTAAGTAAATTTGAATGTAATCGTGTTAAGCCTTTTTCCCGGGGCGGGGTTTGCGAGAGGTCCGGGTTGAGAAAAATGCGACGGGATTTATTGGCTTGTTACCAGGATTTAAAAAAGGAACGGAGACGGAGCGAGGAATGCTACCGACGAGCGGTGAGCGGCGCGCCCCATCGGTCGGCGCGTTTGATGGTTTGAAAAAAAAGGGGCACTCGGTCTGATGTTCATTTTTGCAATCGTTCTGGTCTTTGATTAATTTTCTATTTTGATTCATGAATTGTCGGAATCGTTTTCTTTTAGTGAAAATTTATTAACTAGGATATTTTTCTTAATGTAATTCAGGTAATTAGCTATGAAAGTTATTAATCATTTATTTCACAAGTTAAAGGCAGTATTCATTTATCAACATATTAGTAATTTCACCAAGAAATACCTATTGACTAAATTTATTTATAAACATTTCAAGATCAAAGGTGAAATTAAATAGTCTTTGATTTGTATGAAGGCAGTGTCTATACGTTACTGTCCCTAACTGGATTGCTCATCAAGAATTTTAAGTGACTCTCGCGAACCTCTTGAGACTTACTCGAGAGGTCTTCTTAAATATTCACGGGACGTAACTCTCGATCGTATCTTTCAGTCACCGAAACTTTTCTAAGCTGCCGGCCTGAGTGTTATTAGTTGATTTGAACGATTCCGCTTTGAGGCGGCATTTCATTAAAATTAGACGCCATTTTGATACGTCTTTACTTGGTCAGAGTAAAGATATGTTGATACCAATACATAAGCGTTTTTTAATGAAACTATTGTTGTTATCGACTTTAAATTTAGTAAGTTGTGTGCGATTTTTGCAAGTATTTTTCAATTAACATTATATTTTAGATTTAATTATTCAATTATAAATCAACTCACATTTAGCTTAGTAAAACTTTCTTAAGACATTATAGTATTATAAAACATGGCTTAAGTCACGTGACAACTTTTGGTGTGTTGTATTTACTGACACTTAGCATTAAAAGAAATCACAAACAATATTTAACATTCGTACTCTCGTATCGATTAAAATAATGATTTCCAAATCTATTAGGATACAAGAAAATATGTAAATTATTGCATTTCAAATCAAATAAAATCATTAATATTCGTATAAACAATTGCGAAGGAAACCCAAGATTTGTACGCGCTTACAATACCATGAATATTTTAAAGGAAATGTCGACTTTTTTCTTACTCTTTCCTGAGACGTGACGTCGGGGGAGTGGCAGATATAAATGAGGTAAATTAATAAAGGGGGCGGTTAGTTACAATTACGTTTTTAAATGTAAGCAAGCCGGCTCCTTGTTACACTTTGATTTTTCTTACGCGACACGCTATTTGTCGGCGTGACACTTTGGATCAAGAATGATGTAACTCAAAACTTTAAACGCAATAAAAAACATTATTGCAATTTTAGACGATGGTATAGGAAGTTTTAACATTCATTTAAAACTGGCCAAGACGAATTAAATTTAATAGTATTAGTAAAACTTTTTAAATTCTGCGTTTTCATGTTGTTTAAAAGAATGCTTTTGTTGAAAAATAATTAATAAACTCACATCATGCTTTCTACTATTTTTTTGCTCAATTTTTTTTTAAATTACATCTGCTAACATTTTCAGTTGCACCCATTTATGCGTGAACCGTTACTAAGCTATACTTTCGTCGCAAAGCAAAGGGTTGCTGGTAAAAATCGCGACCCTCCTTAGAAAAATCGTACCGCGGAGGGTAACCTTTAAAAGAAATTCCCATCAAGCCGTTGTTTTCTCCGAAGACGGGGGTAACCAGGTAGAGAGCCAAATGAATTGCAAACAGCATTATTATTTCCTCCAGGAAGTCGTATATATTCACGGCCGCCTTTATTTTAGCGTTTCTCGCTTTATTCATTTTTTTTCGCTACCCCTTTTTTATTGCCGACAAGCTCGTAATATATTGTAAAGGCGCAGCAAGACACGGCTGTAAACAACTATTACAAGTTAATAGGGTAACAGCCTGGTTATTTATATCTTTCATTTTCCTTAAACGAAGAAAGTTTAAGATCACATTTTATATTTTTATCCTGTTTGTATATTAACAGGAAGAATCTATCTCATTTAATTATTTAACAGAGTTACTTTATTTTTCCCTTTAAATCGTTAGTCTCGTATGTTTTTCTCAGAATATGTAGACGTCACTCTGTCGATGAGTAGCCAATTAAACCAAGATTAGATTAATGTAACTGGTACTTACACCGCTCATGAAACGTAAACGGTATGGTCACGTAATTAGCTTTAACAAAAGCTTCAACGGATAAGAACAAGCACATCTCTTGGCTGAATAGTTTCGCTCGTAAAATCCGCTATAAAAGGGCGATAAATGCCGATTATGGCCTTCGTAACGGCTCTCTAATAATGAATTGTCTTTAGTATATCGCTTCAAGGAGATTTTAATATGCCTGTTATGCTTATAGTTTATTTAGAAATAGAAAACTGTTGGTAGACATTTTTACAATATAAAAATATAGTGCAAAGCAACAACGATAGTTAACTGATGTAATATTTAAAAAAATGCTATTTTAATTTGTACACCAGCAAAGCGATTATAGTAAGTATAAACCCCTTTTTACTACTACTTTTAGCTTCATAAATACTTCTATTGCTTAAATAACAGAGTTTAACCTGCCTAGTCCATTAAAATAAAGAAAAAAATACCGTTGAAGATTTATCCTTAAACATAGGAGGCACGTAAATATTGAAATAGATAATAACATATATCGGAGAGAGTAATAAAGCCCGCGAACGGAGCCAATAAACGTAGATTATCGGGAGTTATGATGCGATTCTCGTTAATGCGACACGACAATAGGCCGCGGGCGGGGCGGCCGCCGACTGCGAGGATACACAAGTATGGATAACATTGAAAATCATTTAGATTACCTCAAGTTACATTTAGGCTAAACAAATATAAAAATTACATATAAATATTGGTGTAATTTTATTAGACGCAGCTTTAACAACCTTACCAAAATTAAAAGAGTACCATATTATATATTTAAGTTTTAATAATTGATGTCCGTTGGTGTTGATGAAGTCCGAGCTAAAGTTTAATGATCACTAATAGTTAGAATGTTACATTTTAAGTACCAATAGCTATTGTAGTTTTGTTTCTATAAATTCAATCATATAATTATTGACTATAAAAAAATACTTCTTTCTAGAACATAAAGTCCGTCTCCACACTATCGAGTTTACCCGGAGGGCGCATCACTCAGATCGCATAGACAAAAAGAGCGCTGGTTCATGTTATGAAGTCAATTTATCATCAGCAAAGCGAATAATTGCTCAGTGGAACGCTTTGATCGTCCTCAGCGAGACTTATGTTTGATGTTAGACATTGTACATATTGATGGATTGATACGCTGGACAATAATTCTGTCAGAAATTATTAGTATACCATAGTTCTGTTAGTATTTAGGATAAGCTTTTTATATTATTATTTAAAATTACTTACATAGCGCATTGTTGATATAGTTTGCATTGTAAAATCCTTTTAAATCTTATAAGAAAAGAAGCTTTCGACACAAACAAGCGATTAGGTGGGAAACACTAACAAACATCCATCTATCTAAACTTTCGCATTTATAATATTAGTACTAGTAATGTAGAATTAGTAAGATATTTCATGCATCGTTAATAATTTAATTTTCATCCTGCAATATTAGTAAAATTTGTATAATTGGGTTGCTAAGTCGTACTAGCTGAAATTAATAATCAATGTTAATCGATGAAGTTAATAAAAATATAATCAACGGCTTTCATCGTTTAACCGGTGTATTGTGGAAACATCCGAAAAGAACACGCCAATCCGGTCCGCTACTGTGCAAACACTTCGACACAAAGTCAATGTTGACTGTGGCCCAACCTCCCCTACCCTTCCCGTACTGGGACAATAAATCGTATAAATAAATTACTGCTGTCAATCTCCTATGATCTTATTTGTTAGCCGCCGTGTACTATAGAAGCTCTTTTGCTGGAAAAATAAAGATATTTACTGTTATGTTCATTGTATTTAACCTTTTAAAATAACGTGTGATTAGGTCTTTCTTAGGGTGGTTCAAATTTAAAAAATAAAGTACTAGACAATAAAGAAACCATAATCCCAAATTTACTAAACTTGACTAACGCTGGGTTTCTGAAGTTTCCATTTATTTTATCATTGCCTAATGATTCATTAGTGTTAGGTTGGACTGTGTTTTAACGCAGTAAAACTCAAGTTACGTAGTTCGGAACGCATTTCATGAAGTTATCGAATCAAAAACATTATCGTATGATTAGGTAATTATAACTGGCAAACAGGCCATAAATAACTTAATTTAACTATACTAATTTCATTTTAACTTTACTTAAACTCTACAAAAATGTTTTTGAAATACAATAAAGGAAAATTATTTTATTTTTCAATAAAAACCTACTAGGCATATCTCAATAAAATAATAGAAAAAGACAAAATGCGTGGGGAGCACCGACAGATAAAGATATCAGCGAACGGGAGAACGCAAACAAAACGTTACGCCACCGCGCGCCGGCGTCGTAAAAAACACGTTAACATCCATTCACATTTATGTCCCCTATTTGCGCACGACGACCACTGGCCACGGATACAAAGTAACTGATTGCCTGCAACAAACTACGCTATTTGCTTTGTCCGCAACGTTCTTTGCGTAAAAACAAAAGCTTTTGTAGCAGAAATATATAAAAACCTTTTACATTTACAAAAATCATCTAGAAAATTGAATCGAAAAGAAATTAGCTTTCAACAATGGAAGTTATCAGTTAATGGCCTATCAGAAGTCATTTTATAAAAACATGTTTTTTTTATTTTTTTCAAATTTAAAGTGCATATAAAATCTCATTTTAAAAACTCGAACATTTTTTTAACAAAGCAACACTATTTATTGTTTCAAAAAAATAATAACACCTATTCTTCCGTATCCTTTGTAGCTGTGTTACTTAGTAAGGTGGACAAAACAAAAGTTTTTCGTAGAAGTTTCATCACGACTTTCCCTCAGGGCAGGAGGGTCTTTTGACCTATTTTTCACACCATGATCTAAGTTTGCAATTTTTTCATGTAGGGGAATTATTACACTGTGAATTATTATATTTATATACACATTCTATATATAATTAGAGCGGGCACGCACCTTTGACTAAACCATCGCACAATTATAGTGCGAGTGTCGATTGTTTCGCAGTCAATTCAACTGTTTAGTTGCATAACTAAAAATCGAGTAGTCAGAGCACCTCCATATAAGCTCATAGGAATCAAAGCGAGACTAAACAGTTGTACTATAGTTTAGTTTGAGATGTGCGCACGCTCTTCTATACTTATTATCATTTAATATTAAGTTTGTGGACGATAAAATTGTATTTCAATTTATGAAAGAGACATACATAAATCCAAGATGGCAGACAGCGTCGTAAATACACGTCCGCGGGCACAGATCCAGTCGCAGCGGACTTGCTTATTGAGTTATCACAGTCCCATCCTCGCGGACGCCATATATTTATATTGATTACATACGAGTAGTTCTACAAAATATAGAGGCTACATTACTCGTAGATAGTTTTTGATCACATTGAGAGATTGGATGTCCTTTGAAGTGTGATTCTTTTGGCACGATAAGAAAGTAAATTTTTCGCCACTGTAGATAAACGATTTAACCGAATTTTAAAAACTAATGTTATTTGATCAGTAGACAAGACAAGCGACATTGGATAGTTAGTCGAGTTTATACATGTTTGAAATAAAGTCTGGTTTCATTTGTAATTATAAAAGCTGACTTATTCACTCACGACAGAAGATTTCGGTTTTTTCTTGTTCAAAAACCGTCGATTATAATTTGATGTAAAAATTAAATTCAAATGATTAAACAATGAAGGATAATAGGCCTCCAAAGTATGGGCGAGTCGGATTCCATTCTCAGTCTTGGTAGTTGTTTATTTTCTCGACTTTCCATCGTCTTCCGACCCCGTTTAATGTTGATTACATTCCACTTTCAAGGTTCGACTTTGCGATGGAAATAACTTGTTCCTTCTATTAAGTAATTAGTCTGTATAAAGCGATGCTTAAGTAATGAAGCATCATTATAAGAGAGGACACGTCTTAGGAGTAGAATAATTAAATCAATCATCCCCTTCCCCCGCGGTGTATAATCTTTTCACTGAAATTAAGTTTGAATTAAATACTCCGCTCAAAATTGTTGGATGTTCAAATCAAATTTTACTAATCTAAAAATCCAAGCTCTTCTATTTGTTAATACATTTTACAAATTAATATCAAATAATCAAACTGTTTTAAGTTTTTTTTTATAACAATTCGACTGAGTTTTAGGAGGGTTCTTTTTTATGTAATGTATTTCTAAATATATGTATTTAGTTTCCATGTTATATTATATAGACCTCTATTATATAAAATTCAAGTAGCTTATCATGTTAAAATATATGTACTCGTATAATGTTTCGGCGATTTTTTTTCCATATAACAATTTGACAAATATTTCTAAAACATATACTTTGATAATTCGTCTCTTGAGCGTTTCGTATTAATAATATTTGATTGCAAGCCAAATTTAAAGAGCACGGCGGCCCCCCTGGGAAGACGCAGGATGCGGGGCTGCCTAACTTTTAAAGATATTATCCAAGAAGGGTTGAGGCAACGCCACGCGTCCTACGTGATCTGGCCTGCCATCTGTCTTCACGATATACAAATTTATGTTTTATTCTTTCAATTTATATTGATAATAATAAATAATGTTCTGTAGATTTTAATAAATTGATTAAAGTCCTAATAAGCGATTGAGTTTACTAACTTTTATGAATAGAAATAAAATCATAGACGTGTTAAAAACTAGTTTAAAATACTAATTATAGTTTTAAGAAGCGTTAGTGTACTTGAAATATAAGAAGTTCTTTGTAAAGAGGAAAGAAAGAGAAATAGATTATGCAAACGTGCCGCAGTAACAATAAAAAAATCAAGTCTCCGAAGACGTAAAAATGAATCGAGACAGGAACTGGACGCCTATAAATTTATCATTTTCCACTGCATAAAGCATAAATTCATTGGTCTTCTCTAGAGGGTAGAAGATATAGAAAATCTTTGACTCTATGTTTACGAAGTTATCTTTTATGTTCTTGGGAAATTCTACAAGTCTCATGACCTTCATTAAAAGCCTAACTTCGGTAGTGAGTAATTTGACACTATTTGCATCAATTCAAAATAAAAATATAAAATTCAGAGAGTTTGTAAAAGTAATAAGCCTCAAAATTGGACACATTTACAGATTGAAAGGAATAAAGAATAGGTCCAAGTGTACAATAAAAGCGTTGCCTTTAGCTATTCACTTGGCACTTGTCAACGGCACGGTCCGAGGGTCGAATCTACATAAAAATATCCATATTTTTAAATTTGATTTCGAAGTGGAACTTCGTAGCGGACAAATGTTTGCTATTGGAAATTGAAAGGGGGTTGCGGCGACGCTGAATCTCAATGCGTCACATACTGCTGCAAGCGAATTACGTACATACATGCCTGTAGATATTTGGCGAGAATAGTTTAATACTGATCGAATATTTTGTAAGACATCACTTTGTATGAAAGATTTTGTTAAATGTATACGAGTTTTTTTTCATTAAACATAGACAACTTTTTGAAAAGTTCGATAATTTCATCCATTTATTATATTTTTTAATGCTCGCGACTTCGTACGCGTGAAATTAAAAATAATTAAAAACATTGCCTATGTTACTCAGTGAAAACATATGTTTTTAATGATGAAAGAATATTAGAAATCGGTCCAGTAGTTTTTGAGTTATATCAATATGTACAAAAATACAAATCTTTCCTCTTTACAATATTTGTTATTTATTGTATCGATTCGAATATGCCTAGTTTCAATAAGACGCGGTTATCCCATATTAAGTAAATAATCATGTCATGATTGTTAATAATTTTAGGACGGATAGGCGCGGTCCGCCCGCGGCATTCTCTAAACTTTGGACGAACTGAGATGTACAGAACACATCTGCGTTGGCCGCAGACCAAGTTCTGGTACAGATGCGGTGCTGACGATTCCCAGATATGTCATATTGGAGACCTCCCGCTCCCCACAACCCCTCTAGTTGGTAGCGGACATTTTCCCGTTTAAAGTTTTGAATAATTGTGATCTTACTAATCCTAGTAATATTATAACTAAACGCAAAAGTTTAGATTGATGGATGTATGGATGTTTGTTAGAGTTTGTAACCTAAACTAAGTAGATGTGGAGGATAGTCTGAAGAACACATAGGCTCCCTTTTTTTTAATTCCACGAGGACGGAGTCGCAAGCAACAGCTAGTATTAATAATAACTTAGAACTCATCATATTCTGAATATAATAATAATAATATCTTAAGTGTACACACGTAGATATATATTTTCTAGTAATGTATCGGTTCGAATAATCGCTTTAGCAGCGAGAATCCGTCTCGTGCATTCTCAATACGCTCTCAAAGGGGTCGTGTTTGATTTGGGTCCGTCAGACCCACATAGTAGTTACAAATTGCGTTCTCAACTCGTCTGCTTGTAAACCTTTGTTTTTCCGCAAAGGGCATCATTCCGAATATGGGAATAGGTAAAACTATTTTGGGATTAGGAACAAGACGTAATACACTAGTTTTCATTTGTAACAATAAATATTTACGTAAACATCCTAAATATAAATATGAACGTATGAATGTACCAATTTAATACATAGTATAAAATCAAGCACTTATATTATAAAGTGAAAAGATTTGTATTATTGTATGTATTGAAATAACTCAAAAACTACTGTAGCTAATAGGTACATTAATACTTCAATAGACCTCAACAACTTCGACGCTTAAAATCTTCCATACGTATAACATTTTAAAAGCAAGACTGGGGAGAAATTCCTCAGAATGTATCCGACATAAAATTACAACGGTGCTCGAGCTCAACCGCTCGGCATCTGCATAAAGCAATTAGCGCGTGTAATGTGGGCGCTGGGCAGGGCCGGACCTGTCCGAGTATGTCTCAGACATCAGGCAAGACGCTCGCAAACCGCCTGAGATTCTTGAGGGCGGGTGGAGCTCTGCATACCGAGGCAGGAATGTGTAAGTTTTATCGTAGTCAACATTTTATAGCCCGCATTCTGTGGTCTGCAAGACAGGGATCGACGATGTTTCCTCTTTTCTATTAGAGTTAAATATTTCACTGGGATTTTAGACTTCTCATTTCCTCAGCATTTCAATTTAATACTCTTTAATCTCTTAATTAAATTCATAATTTAACTTACATAAGATGATAATCAACAACAATGAATTTAAAGAAGAAATCGGAAGGAATCGGAAATTGAACTAATCCATAAACTCTTTTTACATTTTTAAACGTTTTTACAATTTTTAAACATTTAAATGTGCAATCACACAATTTTTTAAGGCATTTTTATTATATTATTATAATAAAGTTTGTTTAAATAATAGATCATTAAAATTGAGCAGAATAATGACGCTAATAGCATCAAAGGCAAGGACAAAGTTTATTCAAGAGAAATGAGCGCGGTTTACGTAACCCTATTCTCGATAATCTCTGTAATATAGGTATGGATAATTTATTAGATCAATATTGCTGGTGAGGTCTAGCCGAGGCGGGCTATAATGGTTATCGCCCCGAACGTTTAATTACCCATACCCACTCGATTCCGAGACAATGGTTAATAAGAAACGATGCCTCAGCACTATCCCTTTGATTTATCGAGCAGCACTTGCAACTTCGGCCGGAGATTAGATGAATTACAAACTACAAACAACTTATAGTGTAAGTAATTTGTTAGTTAATGCTTTAAAGGTTAGATATTTTAGTATACGAATACATATTTAAATTATTTGTAATGTTAAAATGTTGAAAACTTATTTATTTATCTTGTGTAAAAACGATAATATGGTATTATTATGATATTCATTAATACAAATTGTTAAAATTTCAATATCTACTAATATTATAAAGAGGAAAGATTTGTATTTTTGTATGTATTGAAATAAATCAAAAACGACGGGGCAGATTCCAATAATTCTTTCGCCAACAAATAGCCACTTTATCACTGAATTAGGCTATATTTATAAAATTAAAAAAAAATCCGCGCACGAAGACGCGGGCAGCAGCTAGTTATCTTTAAATTGGTTATTAAAAAATTGGTTTCAAGTCAAATAGTTTTCCCGTGACAAATAAGTTATTAAAACTGGTTAATATTTATACTTTTAGGTATTATAAACCATTATTTTTATAATGTTCCACGTTAAATATAGCGTTAATAGGAAGTACAAAGTTTGCGGAATACATCCATGAATTTGTGAAATGTACACATCAAAGATGTCGATTGAATATTCAGTGAGATCGGACGAGGCATTATGTTGTGAAACTATCGGGTCCGCGCGTCTCCTCTCCTTCTGCTAATTGATTGAAATTTATTCAAAGTAACAATTTGTGCCGCATTTCGTGTAGCCGAGACGTATCCTATATCTTATTACAACTTAGATAAATTCATTACTTACCACAACAGTTTCCTAATTTTGCGAGTGACTCTAGTTAGTCGTAAAGAAATATTTAACTTTTTCTAGATACGGTTTTTAGGATGTTTATGCAGAGACAGGACGTGCCAGTGTCAAGATTCGACACCCCATCGTCCCATTCCTCAACTTGCTTGTAGCTGTTACAAAATCAAATATAGTGCCAGTTACTTGAATACCAGTTAGCAAGCAAATGCAAGTATGCCAGCTCCTGTCACATGTATTCCCGTCATTACTTCACGTGAGTGCAAATAGAGAAAAACGTCGCTATAATTAAGAAGAGATTCATGATAACGTTGTTTGCAAGTTGATATGAGAGGCTACAAGCAATATGTCGTGGACGCAAGCTGCCTGCGTAATCTAAGATGTAATGAAGGGGGCAGCTGACGCCACGACGGTCAACTTTTCTTATCTCGTAAACACTTCTCGCTACCACTCGACTGTGGGGTGAGTGCTCGAATGATACAAACAAGAGCGGTTCAAAATTGAAATTTGGTTAGCAATACATGCCCACAATTCAGAATTTATTGTCCTTTACTTATTAGTCTAGCTTAGTTAATGTAGAAATTTTGACAGAATTTCTTGAGATCGTTTGGTATTTTGACTTTTGTTTTTTTTTATCTATTTCTAGTTTCTGTAATAATGCTTCTCAAAACAAACATGTTATCATCTTCGATTTTATTTCTACGATCATCAAAAATAATTTAACCCCAAGACAAAGTTATCCAACAAAGCCGTAATGGGAGATAACGACCACTTCCTTCACAAAGGGCAGCTCGCGTTGTTTACAGCCGATCGCTTATTAGCGATAGTGCGGCGACTAGAGATAAGGCACATACACACGATACCAAAACGCAATTTCGGACGATTGTCTTTTATTTCTCTATTCGACCACCTCAGCAATCCATGGGTATTGGAACTTTTATTCCACTCTCATTATTTAGATGCAATCCATATCGAAGATGTGATACCAAAGAGAAATTTAAAAATAATTGGAGAAAGTGGAAAAGGTTCTTGCTGCGATTTAACATAATAATTGCTCCGTCGTATGAAGTTAGGAACCGAGCTCATTAGTACTCAACTAAACACTAAGATCCGTCTATCGATACGACGTTGACTAAGTCGTAAACATAGACATAGATACTGGAACGTTCGACAGACAAAGTGTGGCGGCTTCCCCTCGCGTATTAAATTTGGTTATTAGCCTGCAAACTTTGATCAGCGGAGTTGACCCGGGCCGGGTTCATCGATCCGCGGCGACTTTCACCCGCATCATAAACTGAGCCACCCACTTTCGAAACTTGTAAAAAAAGACCAGTTCCCGACTCACTTCAGAACTAAGTCTTTCTAATCACGCGGCGCCAAAGTTCTCGTCAAGTTTTTTTTCAAGTTCAGCTTAAGTTCATCGATGTGGGGATCGTTCACCCCGGTAAGGACACTTGCATACGACACGGGCCTTTCTTCGGGCCATTGAAACAAAATGTGGAGCAAGGTTGGTCGGGATTACTTTCGTCGAGGAACTTTTTGCAGATCGATACGGAAGTTATAAAGTTTATCAGGCGCGCGGCCGCGTGCGCTCGTAAAGCAAACTTTGAGCGACGCCGACCGGAGAATATTTAATGGCGTAGACGTTTTTAATTAGGTCCTCCGTGACGAATGGTTCGCGTGTCTGACGACCGGCCTGGATTGGTAACGAGCGCGCGGAAGGTTAGCTTCATTACTCGAACGCTCGCAAAGAACCTTTATTTACTTTACACATAAGCCCCGCAGCTAACGAGCGGGGATACCTGCTCGACATTCGTATTCACAAAAGGTTCACGCCACCTAAGGCGGGCGTAAAATAGGAGGCGAATCGGGAAGGAGGCATAAAGGAGAAAATAAAATAAAGACGGCGCCGGCGAGCGGATGCGAGGTCCGCGAAAAAAGTATGAGGAGAGCAGGCTTAATGGTGAGGCGCAGGTGAGGTAGGCGGGGCCGCTGGGTGGGCTGCGGCGATTGGTCGACGCCGCCCAGCCGCGGGCACGCCCCCCGGCCCCTCCGCCGACCCGCCACCCGCCACCCGCCACCCGCGGCCACCGGCTATCGGCCGACCACCTACATCCACCCGGCGCGAGCTATGCCTGTGTCGTGAATTAGTTTGCCAACTTTCTGTCTATGGCGGAGCTCCACCGCTGTAAGTATGGACGGCGGGCTGAATAATCGATAAAGGTGTTTATTGAAAACGGGTAAGGACGAAGCTCTTTATTGCTTCTTTATTATTTAAGCCGAGACTAAAACGGTCCACTAAGCTTTTACCGACGATTGAACTTTTATACCTAGAGTTATTGTAAAGTAGGATATTTAAAGTTAAAAAAGATATATCGGCACAATGTCACTAAACGGAAAATTTCTTATACTATCGGGTAAATAATATTTCTTCACAGTTATTTCAACGACGTTATTCAGACAAATAGCAACGTAAATGAGATTAACGCAATTCATACACTCTTACAATTGATGTATAGAGGTTAAATGTAGTGTGAAAGAGGAAGTGTCATAGGTGAAGGAAACGATTTACGTCCCCTCGTCTAATGTTGCCAGTCACACAAGTAATCGTCATTTGCGAGACATTAACTAACGGCATTTATATTCTCTTAGCACTTTGTGACAAATAGTGGCCTTACAGGTTACAACGATGAAATAAAGAATTATGTGAGCATGATAGCCCATTGACTAAGCAGCCGGCATGCCATGCTACGGTTCTAGGTTTGATTATTGTGAAATTTATGACCCTTTGGATTACCAACCTTAATACTTCCTGATTACCACAAATTGGCACTGCAAAAATAATTAAAACATAAATGTCAACCCTAAACAAAATTTCTATACCAAAAAATAACAAAACAACCTGTGACGACAGCCATCGTATCAATTCCACAAATCAGAATTAATAGGAGCATGACGTGTTCCCCGACACTTGGAAAAGAGTAAAAATCCAAACAAAATGAAGGAGCGAGTTAAAAAGAAAAAAAAAACTTGAAATACCCCAACTCATTGTTCGACGTACACAATACCTTTACGACACCGGGTAAATAACGTTTGATAAAATGTAAAAAAATAAACCGGTCGTGCAGTTTGCGGGTTCCGGGTAAACACGGCGCGGCGCGGCCTTATTGAGTTGATCTGGCCATTTGAACGCCGCCGCCCTTCGCAGTGAGAGAAAAAAGTCGCTCGGCAAATTCAATTCTCTCGATATCCATTTTTGACGTGAGGTGATTAGAACGCAGTTTGGTCGTTAGCGGCGGGGACGACCCGTCGACAGCGCGTGGTCGAGCGACGCGTTCAAGTCTCATACTTTAATTTTCACCGGTTATTGATTTCAAGTGCGAATTCGTGCGTATGTTATGACGTACCCTCTCGCCCTTGACTCTCCTGGTTACTTTCTATATTTTTTAATGTACTTGCTTAAATTACAATATCAACTTTCTGAACATAATTTTATATAGGATGTTAATAAAATGATTTGTAGAATTTTTTTAATGATTTATAGTGACAAAAATAATTAAGTTAAATGGGCAGGGAGACAATATAATACATCTCGCGGGTGTCTTCGAATGGTCTTAGTGTAATAATAAATATATCATAGTTATTCTCGAGGGACGAATAGAAGGGAAATAAAGCAAATCGGCTCGCTGCCTCCCGGAAGGGTCGCGAAAGAAAAACGATTAATATTAACTGGAATTGTTATTGCCCATTTATTGCGACTATTTCATACTTTTACTGCGATGAGAAAGAGTTAAGTTTTTAGCGAAATCGATACCCGTTATATCTCATAATTGTTATTGTTATTATAATTTGACTAGCTGTTGCTCCCGACTTCGCCCGCGTGCAATTAAAGAAATATTAAAAAATGTATCCTATGTTACTCCCTGATTTAGTTTACAGCTTTTTAATGGTGAAATTATTTTAGATATCGGCTCAGTAGTTTTTGAGTTGTTTCCATACATACAAAAAATACAAATCTTTCCTCTTTATAATATTGGTATAGATAAGTGAGATTGTAAGATAAAAGATTATTGTAGCTGTTTTCGTTTGAACTTCACTTAGTAATATTTTAATCTTGCAATGTACAATTTTCGTGTTTGCTCTACAAAAGCATTTAACCTTTAATTAAGAAGAAATTATTAAATATTTAACAACAAAGACATGAGAGGTTTTGCCTTAATCAAATCTCATCTGATATTAAAAGGGAAAAGAGACATTTTAAAGCGTCCATGTTCGCGGGCGAGAAATGAACCCCTTAACGAGCGCGCAGCACCGTCGCGGCATTCTTACATTAAATTGTAAACATTACCCCTTTCCAGCCAAGTCGACGTAGGACCGAAATCGTAATTTGTCTGCAACATTAGAGAATACAAACGGGCGGTTCAAACGCTAGAAAAACGTTGACTTATTTCATCAATAACAAATGTTTAAATCATTATCTTTTTTTTTTTTTTTTATTTGAAAATTTTACAGAAAAACACAAATTAACCATATGCACAAATAAAGCCCCGCAAAAACCATATAATTGGTTTGTCCGCGGGTTATATCTTATTATCTTATTTAATTCAGTGAAATTGTTAATTAAATAAAACTGATGAACGGACTTCTACCGTCCAGATTAGGCAGTATTAAGAGCAAGAAACCGACGTGCATAAATACGTAGATGTAAGAATGTAGAATAAGCTCGAAATTTATGCCAGGACCGCTCCAAATGCAGGTCCTAGGTCTCTGACTACCCCCCTGGATTACGGCCGTGAGTTACATTGTTTTTTTTTAATACAATGTGTTATAATTTTCTGCTACTCGTTTACAAAAACTTTAACAAAGCTACTTAATATTTTTATTTTTATTTAATTTAGTTTATACTTATTTCTTTATTTACTAGTTTTCGCCCGCGACCCTTCCGTGTGGAATTAAGAATAAACAATAGTGAGTAGCCTATGTGTTCTTCCAGACAATCCTTTAAGTATATACCAAATTTCATCGAAATCCGTTTAGCCGTTTAGGCTACAAACACCAACAAACATCCATCCATCTAAACTTTCGCATTTATGATAATAGTATAAGTATATGATTTAATACATTATGCTAAAATATTATGACAATAGGTATACTAAAACTATTAACTACCAGATTTATCTTGTCTAATAACCGCTCGTTTGTGTTACAAGGCGGCCTCATCTAAGTGTCGAGTACCTTTAGAGCGGTCATCTCAGCTGGGATCGCTCCCGAGGGCCTCCTAGACCCCAGGTCTCTGGATTTATTCCATTTGAATACTATCGTAACAACGACACCTCTGTGGCGCTGAAAGTTTTATGGTGGAGCTGGAGATGTTTTTAGCTTTGATTATATACATAAATTATATTTGCGACGAAATTTTCATATCATCCTAGGGGTAACTTACTGTCTCGTAGAAACAAACCCAAGTTTGATATGAACACAATATGGATTTAATCCTCCTAAGATTATTGTAGTAGAGACCATCATAGATACATAAAATGTACTAGTTTTTTTTTCTGATTTACATTATAATTCTCAATACATTGTTGTAGATCTTGTTAGCACGTAAGCGCGCGTTCACGCGTCTAGACAAAATTGAAATTTACATTTATGAAGTTTGGCAAAGGCAATAGAAGGCTGTCTGTAGTGCAAGCGATGACTCCGCGGTGCGACAAAAGCTTTTAAGCTTTCAACTTTATACCTTGTTAAGTACTATTTCATTCGTACGTATTAATTTAACTTAGATGTTTCGATATAATTACATGTGTGATATTTTTACAACAATAATGAATAACTTAATTTTTATATATAATAAATTAATTTAGATATCTCGTTTGGAAGCCAAATTCTATGCGATAGAAGATATTTATTATCCTTCGTACCTAGAAGTTTCAAGCTGGTTCACCAACAAAAAAGGGGTTTTGAAGATTTTTTTTTATTTCGCGTGATATCGTGTATTATAGTAAATTGGTGTATTTAAAAGGGAGTGTCGTAAAGTTTCAAGCAGTTCCTTTAAATCAAAATGACTGAGTAACACGGAGCGGTTTCTTAATTCCGTCTAACGACTGTGAAGACGGTCGAATTCTTTAATTATTTAGCTCTAATGGCAGTCGAGCTTGTCCTTTGACGTCGCCCGCTTTAATTTGAGAGATTCCTCCCCCAAATTAAAAATATAATGAGTCTCAGCTGAGGCGCTGTTAATTGGAAACCGATCCGATATCTGCAAAGGCGGGAGTGTTTAACTTTAAAGTTCGACTTGTCTCTGAACAGTGGCTTATTTGAATTTTCCTCGTAGAGGTGTACTCGAATTTTAAACTGTCCCATCTTTAGTTAAGAGCTGTAATTTTCCTACTGTGTTCAGTAATAATTGAGTCACATTAAACCATCTTAAATCAATTGTTCAAGTTACTGAAAATTATAATCATTTCCTTTAACTATGTAATATAAATTACTCTGAAAAAGTCCATGGCACAAATATCTGTTAACTTTATAAGAATTAAAAACATAAAACTCTTTACATTAAGAGCAAGCGCACACCTTTGACTAAACTATGGCACAACTGTTGTGCAATTGTTGATTGTCGATTGTTTCGCAGACAATTCAACTGTTTAATTGCACAACTAATAATCGAGTAGTGTGCGCACATCCATATAAGGAATCAAAGCGAACCTAAACAGTTGTACGATAGTTTAGTTTTGGGTGTGCGCACGCTCTAAGATTACGTTTAAAAAGAAGGGAATTAATTATTTTTCTGTTCAAGGTCTTTTTGTAAGTAAATAATATAAATGTTTGAATATATGGGAGGACTAAATTGTTGGGACACGAACTGCGAAAAATAAAAAAAAAACTGTAATAGATTCAGAGAACAAAATCCATCACAGTGACATACCGTGACGTACCATATACGGCTGATACATGGTGTTTCATTTAATACGCCTGACTTTTTATTTCATTTACGTACTATATCGTGATGCTATTTTATGTTATAAATATCCTGAAATAGTATTTTGATATCATAAACCGAACTTTACATTTGTAATTATGTTACTACAATACGCGTAATAATTTAAATGCTAAAAAACTGCTACGGAATCTACTGAGCTACGAACATCGTAGCTCTATTTATTGAACATGAAGCATGTCTTATTATTTTATTAACTTACTAATTATAAAAATGGGAATGTTTCGATGGATGGTTGGATGGATGATAGATACTACGTGTCTCGCTGAAATTCGGGATAAATGTAGAATATATTATAGGCTGGAATAACACATAGGCTACTAATTACTCGTAACTTTTGTTTTTTAATTTCGCGCGGACGGAGTTACGGCTGACAGCTACTGTATTACAAACTAATCATTTTTTTCTATAATGATATTGCTGATCACACATAAATTCATCAACATCCTGTATAGTCGGCTCTGTGTACTTTAGCGCTGCAATATTTTGCCCACCTTTGGGGTCTCCACATTATGCATAACAGATAAGCCCCATTCTGTATGCATGCGATCCTTAGCTCGGCTCCGTGGCCGTAATGACGTCGACGCCCCAGAGGATAGTGGCAACAGTTTTTGTTCACCAACATTGTTCATGTCTTAACGAATTGATAACAATAATGAAAAGATAAATGTGTCTACATACGAGTATGTTACCAATTCAATGTCAAGTTTCTTATCATATTAAATGTTTCATACCTTTTTTAGTTTTTTTTATTTGTTATTCTAAATTCATAGGTGTTACGATCTTTAAGGCCATCTCATTCTCAAGATTATTTTTACGAAATAAGGTATTGTATTAATTGTCGAAAATTTTAACGTAAAACTACTAAAATCAAATCCACAAATACTATACTTGAGAAAAATAATTGCTTTAACCAACTATGGAACAGTACATGTATTAAAACATTATTTATGTTTTCGTGTCTGACATGGGATATGTTTAGAAAAAGGAAAGGCAGGACTTTCACTCTTGTCTCATGCCAATCACGCAACTAACCCTCATTCATACCGGATATTCAATTTCTGGACATGTCCAAACTGGAACGAAACAAATATTTATCAGAAGCTGTAAGGAATACGTAAAATGACATAAAACATGTCCGCCCGGGACAAACAAATAACCGCCGCCCGTGATGGATTATTGCGACTGACCGCCTCTATTTCCTATTGCTATAAGGAATTACCATATGCGCCTCCTAGACATTGCGCACAACGATACCTTACTGTGGAAACGGACTCGATAAATTTAAATATGTTTATTAAAGCTGGCACCCTGAAGTTTCCATTTATTTTATCGCTATCTAGTGATTAATGTTAGGTTGTACGAACTTTCAACAGTGGAAAACTCAAGTTACGTAGTTCGGAAACCAACACTAACGAATGGTTAAAAGGAGCTTGGAAACCGGCCATAAGTGATGAACCACACAATGTTAAATGACTTTTTATTCAGTAGAGTCAAGGGCATTCTTACCTTAACTTAACGGTTCTATTTAAACCTTAAGTATCAACATACGGTGCTTTGTATTATTATATTTTTTATGATGTTTTAAGATTACTACGAGGTCTTTAATATTATAATAGGTTGTAGCAAATATTAATGATTACATTTAATTACATATATTATATCTTAGACGAAGCGCTTTCACTTTTTATCATTTTAAATCCTAAATAATGAAGCCGTTTCCATGCAATCGCAGCGTCAACGTAGCGCGTGGCCAGTGGCGTCGCGCCGGCGACCGGAGACCCTTCAAAAAGTTTGATAATAACAGCAGCAGCGCCGGGGCGGGTGGTAATGTGACAGCCGATACGTCGCCAGTCGCCAGCCATCGCACACTGCCTCCGCTAAAGACATTTTAAATTCCCAGCCTTCATTTGTCAAACGTATACAGAAAACCATAAGAAATAAACAGAATCAACTATGATATAAAACTTTAAAATGTCTAAATATAATATGTAATAGCAAAAAAAGATAGATGAATAGATGTACTATATGTCATGACCGCATCTAAAAAAAAACAATATAAAAGAGCAGTTAATGTGACAAAGCAAAGATGATGGTCGTTATGATTAATGACACATTCATAAGGCGAGGCGACAAGCGCGGCTTACATGTTACGGTGAGGTAATGCCGCGAGTGGAGCCCTCTGACGTCACTGAATTATTTACTTTTAACGGAAAGAAATGGTAAGTTAATGGCTATTGATCATTGTGAATTTTATCATTCAGACAACAACTTCTCTATCTTTAAGCTTCGATATGAATTAAAGAGCGATATTACAATATTTAAATAACAAATTAGACAATAATTATAATGTAACAGATGCTGTAAACTTTTTGTTAATTAACGAATATTAACAGTTGAGTGTGGAAGGGTATACCGGTAGAGGTAGACCTAGAAAGGAAGGATGGATTGTGTGGAAGGTGACATGATCAAAAAGGGAGTGATGACTAAGATGACGTATGATAGAGTTATTTGGAGGACAAAAACCTGTTGCGCCGACTCTAGGAGAGTAGGATAAGGAGGATGATGATGATGGTTATCGTTATGTGAACCAGCTAATAAAGTATAAGAAGTTCAAGAATAACTGTGAAAATAAACAATATATTATCATTTGTAGTACATCTCTTTTAAAATCAACACTAAGATTC
This sequence comes from Papilio protenor, assembly GCA_029286645.1. Taxonomy (NCBI): domain Eukaryota; kingdom Metazoa; phylum Arthropoda; class Insecta; order Lepidoptera; family Papilionidae; genus Papilio; species Papilio protenor. The sequence goes on from JAGSMZ010000022.1 coordinate 2,859,210, forward strand.
CTTTAGTTACCATATGTCAATTCTGACTGCCTCAATGTCTTAGTAAGCATTAAACTTGAAATTAAATTTAGCAATAAACCGTATTTATTTCACTTGAAATGTTAACACCAGTCAGTCGTCAACAACAAAGGTTGATACATTTTGACAAGTCAGATGCTAATCAGTCAACCCTTCAGGTTGACAAATCGGAAATTAGAGACGCATGAGCGCTCGCGGGTTAACCCCGACTGTGTCCGAGGGTGTCTCACCCGGGAGACTTGAGTCTTCCTGAACCTTGAATATTTAACAGGCTATATGTACGGGTTGGACAGGTAGAGATGATTTTGTCATAGAAGTCTTAGAATAATATGAACTGCAGTTATTCTATATATCTTAAACTAAAACATTTCTCAGAAAATGTAAAACAGTTTTTAGAGTTCGACGTATTTTGTAAATTAGAGGTTCGTATCGGTTTGATCATGTTACCGTCCGATAGATAGGTTGGCTACTATTGTACTCGAAGATTACACTCGAAAATAGCTCTTAACCATATCGGGTTAGGACACATAGTATTATGTTAAGTAGAAGTAGAATAGACCAACAGTGTAAAGAGGCATCGGCTTGCTTAGAGCGTTCAAACTTGCACAGCATTGTCAGTAATTTGAACGTTCCAAGTCTTAAGTTAATCTGATATAGACTACCGTGTCTCGGAACACGAGTATTACAAAATATCTATACATTTTAACACCTATTTATAAGGCTTTAACAAGTAAATATCAAAAACTATGACATATAATAAATATTTTAAATTTCATGAAACAATTTACTACACTATCTTCCGCAATAATAATCAGTGGTTAGTTAATGTATATTAAATATGATAAATCTAGACTAATGTTCTCCCTTAGTGATCGATTAAGCACTCTGATATCAGTCGTTTTTTTAGGGGACAGAAGCAAACGAGACGAACGCCCATGGACATCCACATCACCAAAGGAACTGCAGACGCGTTGCAAATTAATCTATTTTTATCAAAGGTAACTATTATTTCAGTACGTCTGAACACTGAAGAAGTAAACACATGTATTAGTAATAAATAATTAGAGCTGCCTGACCCACGCCATACATTCCTCGGCTACCAGATGACGGCGACATCTTAAAATATGGCCGCCCTTTCTTCAGCTGTTGACTTCGTAACCCCTCGCCACACTCTTAGTCTCAATATAATTAATTAATGACCCACACGGTCCCTTAAGGCCAAATATGTTGGAATATGCAACAACAAACACGAAGTATTGTTTACATTTTATAGTAAACATTGTAGTTATGCATAGGTAAAATACATTAAATTCATGAATAAAATCACATAAAGCAGGTAATTCACATAGGTAACTAGACACGGAAAATTCGCCTCAAAGTCAAGAATATATTATCTCTGGTTCATTTACTTAAACGCCAAAAGTGGCCACAAAAAAAATCTCTTTTTAACTTTGTTCTTTTTGTAAGTTCACTAGTTTTTATCTTTGAAATATCACTACACATGTTAAAAGTTTTTCAATAGTAGATAAACGTAATCTACAAAGAGGTAATTTCTTAAGAAGAAGCTTTCTAGATGCTACCGATTTCAATCTTAGTAATTGAAGTCTTTACCGTAACTTGAGTAATGCCTTTAATATAACCCGCGTGCAATTAACAGCAAACGGTCGCTTACTATAATCGAAATAACGGGCGACCGTCCAGGCTACACTCGCGGCACCGGCTCCCATTAATTACTTAAATTTAATTCATACGAGACCCACGCACCACTATTTACATTCAAAAACGCACCCCCAACACCCTACCCGCATCTTCGCAACCCTTGCCGTCAAACTTGGCCGACCCTAAGACGCTAACTCCTAAGTAGACTTTCTTTGATAGTGCGCTCCGCTGGCTTTGAATAAAGGCCACCGGGTCGATAGAGTTTTGATCTGTAATTTTATAGCATTGAGACGGCCCCCAGCTCACGCTCTAAGGATTGTGGCCTATCGATCTTAAACTTGTCTGTTTTTGTTAATATCATAAAGAGGCTTCGATAAGCAGATAACTTGAAACGCGGTTGGGAAATACAATCAAAAAGTTTATCCGATCACAACCTTGATACACGAATTTACGGTCAAACGATAAGATTAAAATGCATTAAACTTATTTAAACAACATGTAATTTGAACACTTTTTACAAGAAATGCTACCTTCAACTATGACACGAAAAGGTGAATTTCTTAAAAATGGAAATAACATAAAAGGTAGAGAGATCACTAAGAGTGAAGGATTAGCCCTTATCACTGTTCACGTAAGCGGTGATACTTATATGAGTGGCCCTTTTATTGCATTAACGGGAGGAAGGGTTGCCCTCGCGGCCCTCCGTCTTAGGGTAACGTCTTACGAATACAAGAATTTATAAATAAGTTAAGGCGGTCCCGGCCTTATTCTGCGCCTCGTCGTCTCTCTGTTTTATCATATTTAAATTATTATAGTAAGATGTGGAACGTGTACCTAATTGCTGTACTTTGTTAAGATAATGTACCTTTGGCGCGACTCCACTTTTGTTTTCTTGTTTTCAAGCGATATAAATTCACGGCGGAGGACGCCGTAACGCCCAACTTTCGTGTTCCGTTTTTGTACGGACGCTCCTTTTCGAGGAAATAAAATTTGTTATGCAGCCATTTAGAGGCCTTCGGTGCTTTGTAATAATACACAGAGATTAAGTTGAAGAAACGAAACTTACAAAGTTTTGAGACGTAAGAAAAGTTACAATTAACGCTACGTTACTTATGGGAAAATAAGAAACGGGAATGCAGTTATATTCTATTACTTGGATCCATAAAGTGATTTTAAGTAAAAAAAAAATTACAATGGTATAAATATTCATAATATAATCAAATTATCCGTTCGTTAATTAACTTACATCTTTGAACCGCACGTAGAAAAATAAATATGGTTAAAACTCAGGTTATAAATTATATCAAAGTATCTAAATTAATTCAAGAAAACAACGTCTTATTTATTATAGAAATAATATTTTGATCTATAAATCACATTAAAGCGTCGTTTCATTTCCTACAGAACCCTCGCATGCAGCACACGCGTACTGTGAACGAGTAATTGAAATTTTGAAATGAACTTTTGATTTTACCGTCTTTGCCTCCGCGCCGAAATTATTAAGGACATCCGTTTCTTCCTGTAATGGGGATGATTTTACATAAATTATATTCGGTTCTTGTGTTATAATCATACCTTTATAAAGGCAATATAAAAATATATTTAAGTGGACTTGTGTTGATTTAAAAATTAATTTTTATTCAACAGATTAAGATAGCATTATATGCAAAACTATTTAAATTCAAAGTGTAATTAACGTAAATTTCCCTCATAATCTGTACAGTAACTAGTCACTTTTTAATATTGTAATATTTAATATGACAATACTAAAATTCTCAACATAGTAAGTTTACGTCATGTAACATGTTTCGGAACTGAGATTGCCTGCGGTGACAACGTTGTTAGTGTAAACCCTTCGAGAACAACATTTAATACTTGTTGACGTCACTTGATATTTGTTGACAATGCTAACAGACATTTACACAAAATGTAAAACATTTATAACTACTAAGAAATATAGAAATTGGAATAAATGTAGGATATTGATTACATTTAATGAGTTGTGGCGTTCTGCTAAAATAATATATGTTATTTTAAATGTGGAGTTTAAGGTAAATCTTCTTTAACATAGTAAAGAAAATAACAATGCCAGCAACGTCGTTAATTCGACCATTAAAATCTGCATGATGTTCACAACGATAAACAATGGGTGAACGCGAGCGCGAACGTGGAAAGTTGCCGGCGCGGCGAATGTACAGGACTCCTTAATGAGGGTTTGAAATTTCGGCACATTGCGGGACCAAACCGCACCCGCCTTCTTGGCTTATTATTAATTCCGTAAGACGTGTCCCCGATGTCCAAGACGTGCCGAGATTCGACACAAAAGTCACAAGGGCGGAAGCCTCCCTACCCCGAGCCACCCCGCTACGTGTGCCGCGTCCGCAACGCAATATGCAGGAGTGTGGGATTTACAGGTGGTTTTAATAACGGCCGAGCTAATGTCGCAAGATGAATACTTAATGTATGGATCATAGCCGGATTACGGAGGGAAGACGGACGGCTTGTACTTCAAATGTATTGTTTAGATACAGCTGGTAGCGACATCTATAGTTATACTATTGAAGACCTTCAAGAGGTCGAAGGTTATAAAGTTCTTGTTTTGTATATAAACCTATTTTTTGATAAGTCAACGGTTCTCATTTCTATTATAATCCGCCAATTGAGCTATTTTAATGTTTGTTATTTTTTTCTTCTGATTTCAAATACAGTATAAGTAGATTTTTTTAAATATACAAAAGGTATTCATCAAATTATACACTAGAGGTTTAAGGAGTGAACAATACAACAATAATCTCTGTCTTATCGTATCTATTTTAGAGACACCAATATACTTACAAAGTGAAAATCCCTTTACGATGAGTCCGTTGTCGGAGGCGTTCAAAAACTCGTTAGGATGCTGCCACACTGCGGTGGAGGGTCACGTCTCGTGAGATCGCGCCTTGCGACAAAATGTTACTGCCAAACTTTGTACTCTACAACTCTACAAAGCTACGCCGCGTAATGAAGCGCATTCACAACAAACAAAAGATAAATATCACACTTCGAATTGTTTTTTTTACTGAAGAAGTATCAGAATACTTTACAAAATTATTCAAAATATTTATTAATCTACTTTATTACTTTTGGGCATCTATTGAACAATGATCCTCTCAAACTTCCCATTTGAAAAACGTGAAATAATTGACCCTAACATTTTCGTCTGTGACTCCGGCCGCGTTGAATTTAAAAAACAAAAGTAGGAAGCATATGTGTTCTTCCAGACTATCCTCTATATCTATGCCAAATTTCATCGAGATCCGTTCAGCAGTTCAGTCTCTAAACCTTGACAAACATCCATCCATGCTTCTAAGCTTTCGCATTTATAATATTAGTAAGAAGTAAGGAGTAAGATATGTTTATTAAGACGTTACAGCATATGTAAACAGTATAAAAACAACAATCCTAAGGGTTGCTACAGATAAGGCGTGAGGAGCACGCGTTACGAGCGTTTATCGGCAAGTGCTCGCGCGGGGATAATAACGCGCTAAACACGACGTAACTTATTGCGGCAAGACATATTGCTTGTAGACGCGACGTGTATTGATTGTACAATGTACAATATATCTTAAACAATAAACAACAAATGAGATGATTCAAGGTCATTAGAATCATTCATAATTTCAGTTTGTAATGTCCCTTAAGTTGCAACTATTGAATTCAATCCTTCAATGCTTATTTCGTCTTTCACTTTTTCTACAATGATTTTTAAGAATATCAGAGTTTTAAGAACGGTAACAATTTTGTTTGGTAGTTTAAAATCAGTTTAAATTATCTGTTATATTCTCGTACATCTAAATTCATTAAATAGATTCTGTAAATAAATAACAATTAGTTGTTATGTTTCAATCGAACTGTACACATTAAGGGCAGGCAGTAAATTGCCGGGAGGCGCGAATGTTCTCGGCGATAGAAAGAAATATCACCCACAACGGAAACGGCGATTCTACTAGTGATTGGACATTGGACGTATCGATATTATTGTTTGAATAACTTCTAACAAATAAATCAACGACTGTCGATAATGCTGACAAGGTTATAAGATATGGTACAATTTCATTAAATAGTAATTGATTGAACATGACTTGCTATTTCTACTATTGACCATCTAATGCCCAAGACCAGGCTTGCAACTGAGAGTTTGTAAGAAAAGCTTCAATATATAGCCGCGTTTACTAACATTTAGTGACATCGAGTCACCTAGTTACGGAAATTACAGCACTATTTAATTAACGTTTATTCCAATGATTAGTTTAGATTATAATTAGGAGTATCGATAGAAAGAGTACATCACTATGTCGACAGTATAGAACACCTAGTTTAACAAATCGGCGTGTAAGAGACCGGCCAGTCGCCCGCTGAGAGCTTAATCACTTAACACTCGCCAGATTAACGACAAATTTATTGTGCAAAAATGCCCTCCCCACACTCGCTTAGATTTACCGACGAAAAATACAATGCTAACCTTCTTTGTGTAGAGCAGTAATCAAACGAAAGTATTTATCTTGAGCCACTTTAATGTACTTTGTCAAAGAACAACTAAATTATTTAAAAAAAAATCGGTAATTAAATATGTCATTTTGTAAAAGGAATAAAAATTAATTATGTACAATTTATCTAAGTGTGAGATAATATTTTTTGCATTTGTATTTTAATTAAATAAATTATATCTGCAAAAATATTTGGAATAAGTATGATAAACTCATACTGTAAGAATTTCCACGGAAAAATAATTACAGACAATAAATATGAAAAGCGCCATCTGTGTAACATCGAAAGAACTAGAATGTCCTTGCCTCCTCCAAGAACGCCGCTACGGCAAGAGTTGTTTACTGCAATAAGTTTGTTCTAAATCCGTCATTTCTTTTTATGTTGGCGTTTGATATTTTTTGTTGAAAATAATATTTAACTTGGATTATATCCCTATAATTAAATATCAAACTTGTAAATTTAACTTGAAAAAAAGGTAAAAGTAGAGAAAAAAAAACAGAAAATCCAATATCCTGAAAATTTAAGTAGTACGAACTAAGCTACAAATTAGAAAACACTTCTTTGTTGTTGATAGATGGCGCTGTAACCAATGAAAACTTCTTACACGATAAAGCAGGCGGGGTGTGAGATAGAAACTACAGAACGCTTCAAAGATAATCTTGTACTTTGTACCCTCGAAACATATTCGCTACGGAACTCTACGGAATGTGACGTAATGCTACGCTGCAACTGTAGACTTTCTTTGCCGCCTTTAATATTCTCTAGGACGGGAAGCTATTATTTATTTAAATCTAGTCGATCGATGCTTCATTGTTTTGTATTTCAATTGTTTTCTATTTAGCTATATAGAAGTTTCTCGATGTTTTTGTTAATTAAGTTATTTGAGTTAAAAATATTTTGATTTTTGTTTTATGCTTTTTCTTATCAAATGTGGCACAACAATTTTTCAACGTTATTGAATTGTAATAAAGTATTAAATGTTATACTAAAATAATTACAAAACCGTGGCCAAGCTAAACTTATGCCCGCGACTCTGTCCTCGTGAAATTAAAAAAAATAGCCTATGTGTTCTTCCAGACTGCTCTACATCTATGTCAAAATTCACCCAGATCCGTTCAGCCGTTTAGGCGACAAACTCTAACAAAAATCTATCCATCCATTCATCTAAACTTTCGCATTTATAATATTAAGTATGAAGTATGATTTAAGTTTACTTTATTGACACTTAAATGATAATATGTCATTATATCGAAGTAGACAGTGACCAAGTCATGGTTCTTATCTTTACAGTCGGGAGCTGGTATCTGTACATGATCTGACCTTGACTGCGGGGGAAGGCGCGGGTGGGACGGGTGTGTGCGGGGCGTGCGCTGTGTGCGGGGCGGGCGGGCTGCGCGGCGCCCCCGGTAGCTGCAGCAGGTGACGAATGCTGTAGCCTTGACGAGATTTGCGGGACATCCTGAAAAAATATATTGTTACTCATTTTATTTAATAACACTGGCTGTGAAATACTATTGTAAATTCATACCTTTGGCCCTATCGCAGATTTATGAAGTGAATTCAACAACGTAATGATTAGATTACAATTGCTACTTACTCGTACATCTATACTAATATTATAAAGAGGAAAGATTTGTATTTTTGGATTTTATATTTATTGAAATAACTCAAAACAAACACCATTAAAAAGCTATGTTATCAACTGAGTAACATAGGCTATTTTTTTTTAATTTCACGCATGCGAAGTCGCGAGCAACAGCTAGTTAATAAGGTAAAAAAGCATCGACTTTACATTCACAGATATTAAGAAATTTAATATTTTGTTAGTTCTGTTTTATCTATTATATATATGTAAAAGCCATTATGAAGTTTGTTTTAATTATAGATACTTCTAAACGTGACAATGTATCAAGAATAATGAAAGTTCGTGGAAAGGATATACGATCGCTGCGAACAATGAAACGAAACAATGTAATTCTAAGGCTTAATATTATTGTACTCGTATTATATTTTCCTTTATTAGAAGACTAATAAATCAGATATTTTATAAAAGGAAAATAGTTACACAATATAGAATTCACTGAACACTCGTCTTATATTCCAAGAAAATGTTCCTAATTTGTAACATATTAATAAAAACTAGCTTTCGCCCGCGAATCGATCCGCGTCGAATTAAAAAAAACAAAAGTGAGTATGTGTTCTTCCAGACTATCCTCTACATCTATACCAAATTTCAAAACATCTATCAATCTAAACGTTCGCATTTATAATATTAGTATGAAGTATGATTTAAGTTTACTTTATTGACACTTAAATGATATGTCATTATATCGAAGTAGTCAGTGACCAAGTCACATTCATGGTTCTTATCTTTACAGTCGGGAGCTGGTTTCTGTACATGATCTGACCTTGACTGCGGGGGAAGGCGCGGTGGGACGGGTGTGTGCGGGCGTGCGCTGTGTGCGGGGCGGGCGGGCTGCGCGGCGCCCCCGGTAGCTGCAGCAGGTGACGAATGCTGTAGCCTTGACGAGATTTGCGGGACATCCTGAAAAAATATATTGTTACTCATTTTCCTTAATAACACAGATTCCAAATACAGTTGTAAATTCATACCTTTGGTCCTTTCACAATTTTATGAAGTGAATTCAACAACGTAATGATTAGATTACAATTGCTGCTTACTCTTACATCTATACTAATATTATAAAGAGGAAAGATTTGTATTTTTGGATTTTGTATTTATTGAAATAACTCAAAACAAACACCATTAAAAAGCTATGTTATCGCTGAGTAACATAGGCTATTTTTTTTTTAATTTAGCGCGTATTTTGAAAGTACCTGAAATCCTAAAAAAGATTGTCTGTCTGATGACAAGTTTGATCACTAATGATTCAGTAAAAAGTTTTGTTTGTTAGATACAGTGAATCTTTATTGAAATTCGCAAAATACGGCATTCACCTAAAACGATTTTATAAAACAACAATACGTACACGAGACAAAGGCATTTGCGTTAACTTAGGTATGAAAAGTAAGGGATGTCTCACTAGACTTTATGAACGCAAACATTATTAATATCAATCTCGGACAAAGTTCTCAATCGATACATATACCTATTAAGACAGCTGCAAGAGACGCCATTTTGAAGTGCTTATTTCCATTATAACATTGTACTAACTACACTGAAATGTTCTACAAAAGTTCGCGTTTTGCTTCGTGAAGTCCACAACTCCCAACTTCGCAAAGTATACCAACTCCCCAATTGGCATTACGCGAAAACAACATTTATTACAAGCGCGCACAGATTGAATTAGCTCGCGGTAGAAGTCCGCTTACAACTTTGCGCAAATACACCAAGTTCAAGTTATCTGAAAAGTTATTTAACAAAGTTTCATAGCTTTCTTAGCTGTTATACAAGTTTGCACTTTACACTGTCGGGATTGGGTTAATTATTGTTTAGAGATTGGATTGTACGTGGGACCTTTCGCTTCCGAATAATGTTTGCGTTATCCCATCGAGAGCCGTGACTGTAGAAAGATTTTCCTTCTCTACAATGGACTGAGACTAGGACCGGTTACCGAAATTACTTTGCAATGGCGTCTTCAATAAAATTACATTATTATCTATTTGTGATTTGATTAAATATTTCTTAGTAAGACAATTTATTTCTCAAATGTCAACATAAGCTGTAAAAGAATCTATAAGTTTATTTAATGAATATATACTAATAATAATATACTAAATAACTATAGATAAATACTATAGTTTGTGGGATATCAAATCGATATTTTACGACAAAGGCATTTTATCGATATTTATTCATATCTCGTTATAAAGTTACATCACTAGACTCAATTTGAAATTTCACATTTATGCGACTTCTGACTGTAATCGAGGAAAATAACAACAGGAATTTCACCTCAATCGTATTTTCCAAATATTTTAAACTCCCCTTTATTTTCCGTTCACATTTAATAACTTCATTTTCATAAATAAAATTTCCTTTGTCGTTGAAAAAGTTATTTTTAAGACAAAATCATTAAATTAACAATCGATGTTCCCATATTTTGTAATATTAACTCACTTTTCTTAAACAAACTCTCGTAACAACTTATACGATGACATGTTCGTAAATACTTTTGACTAAAACTTTTCATAGACACAACTTTTATACTGTTAAAAGTAGTTAAAGTAAGTTTATTTATTATTACCTGTCAATTTAAAAGGCTGTCGATGCCATGAGCAAGGTCAGGAAGTGATCACAGCGTCCAGCTGTACACTCCAGATGTAAACAACAACTACAAAGACTTCATCTGACAACAGTTACTTGGAATACACTTCAAAACAATTCTTTAAATTTCCACAAACACTTGTTTATGTCTCTAACACTGCCACAAACACATTAAAACAACAGTTTTTATTCACAGTAATACATTTCGTCTTTAACTATAACCTCAAAACATCTTACTGTCACTCCGCGGCCCACAGGAATTAATAAAAAGTTTCTTTATAAAACAAGTGGGTTGTGAGCATGTTCCAAAATGGCGGAACTTTGCGTTAACTTCGGAACGTTGAGCGGCGTGAAGTTGTAGGGTGCGCGGCGCAACGTTTGCGCACTCACTACTAACTTTTCTCATAACAATCCATAAAAAAAACTTGTCAATAGTTAGTTTTTCGGACGGGAAACTTTTAAGATGACTCATAAAGTTATTTGATGGCTCTTTTAATTGATGAAAGTACTTTTTTAGTGTTTTATAATAAGTTACAAGACGATATCGTGGTGCAAATTGTCTTACCGGCTCGCGAGTCGCGTAGTCGTCGGGGTTCGGTCGGGGAAAATCAATAACTTACGGCCGACTCTCTCTGCCGCTCTCCGCGTTTAATCATACACTTTGTGAGCAAAACATTAAAACTTGTCCGTTTATTTGCCGGAGGGGTGGGAGGGGGGCGGTCGCGGCGCGGCAACGGGAGCGGGCAGCGGGTAGCGACGCGCACACACCAACGGAACGCTACCAAGTGAGCTACACGCATTCAATAGTTAGAGTTTTCTTCAAACTTTATGAGGTATACGATTTTGTACTGCAATGTGTGAAATATTAGGCGACTGCCGCGACCGACTAACTTTTCTGCTTTGTTATCGGCCGCAAGTTCAAATTAAAAGTTTGTTCAACATAATTTGTAAAGTTGGTAATTGCTTTGGCTTTGTACTATAAATTGCTTTTTAACTTTTACCAACTAAGATATGAATAAGATCTTTATGTTATAACTAAGTATGATATAAGTAACTTGGCATAAAATATAAGTTATTCAACAGCGTGTTTTCTTTTTTATAAATAAGATAATTTTTTTTTATTTTTAATGTTAAATTGTTAAAACTATCACTTCGTTGTTAAGCAATAATAATGTAATTATCCACATAAACACTTACAATCTTTCTGGAACTAACTTGTAACACAATTATTCTAATTATACGATAAAGCTGAAAATTGCTGAGAACGCCCGAACACAGAATATCGACTGAAGTGATTTAATTCTTTAAGTAGTGTAAACAAGTTTGTCTATAAATGTTTCCCGCTACCCCGCCCCCCAACATTCACCCTCTAACTAACAAATTATTCGACAATCAATCCAACAAGAAATCAAGAAACTAACATGAATAGACCCTTATAACATCTAACAATAGTATGAAAAACGAGCGATCGAAGTAAACATAAATACCCGAGCAAAGGTCACGACAAATTGGTTTAATGTAAAATCGTCCAACTGAACGAGCGATTTATCCAGTAGAATCGAAGCCAGACTCCAACCCACCTCCGACTCCCGGGGGTTGAGTATTAACAAGTACTTTACGAGATAAATAAAGTTAGCTTATGAAAGACTGTTGACGTTTGTGAGGATTTTTGAGAAAGTTAAACGAAAAGATAAACGATATAACGCGGCTTATTATTCTAGTAAATGTATGACAAAGAAACAAGGTTGCGGGAAAGGTCGACGCGTTCTTGACTTTTACGAAACGGAATCTATGAATTTATTATCATACTTGACAAGAAATTAGCTCAGGTGGAATCAATACTTATTTATAGAACCTCACGGAGCTTTGCGATGAAATTATCTTTGATGTTCTCATTATTCAGAGAATATTTGCTATTGAAAAGTATACATTTCTGAATATATACTTGTATTCGCCGATTTTCATGGAAATTTCTATATTAAGAGTTTGGAATTTTCGTCCGTTACATTTTTTTTATTTCATACGGTAAAAAATAAACTTTTAATATTTTCATAATATGTTAAATATGAAAAGTGAGAAGCCTATGTGTTCTTCCAGATTATCCTCTAATTCTATACCAAATTTCATCGAACTCCGTTCAGCCGTCCAGGCTACAAGTTCTAACAAATATCCATCCATCCATCCATCTAAACTTTCGCATTTATAATAATAGTATGATTAAGTATTAAGTATGATTGGAAACAAAACAAAATTTGAATTTAACGTTAATACGTGTCTACGCAAGTAATCAATTTTAGTTCGTAGCATACCTCTACAGAGCGGCATGGGTCGCGTAGCACATGCCATGTCCAATTTACGGTGTGGTTCCACTACCGAAATGTCTTTACAGATTGAGATCCCAGACCTGGATGACGACACTTATTTTCTAAAACTTTAGTGTTATATGATTAGATAGTACTCGTTTGTGATGTAACCGAATGGCCATTAGTTATCCTGTCCAATTACGGTCTATCACGCGCTGAAGTTGGTAAAAAATACACCACAGTTCACTTATTTTCACAAAGCTGATTTTCACATATGTGTTGGAGACCACTGTCAGAATTACTAAACAAATATTGGCAGACAATGTCCGTGGGCCGTTTTCGAAGACAGACGATTTAAAGTTGCCAAAAATTTGACTAAATTTTATTTTTATTTTCTAATGCTTGATTTTTATATATTACACTCAGGGGCCTATAACAATACCCCCTGCAAGAAGGCAGACATTTCTGATGAGGCAAACGGCGTCCCAGACACTTTTAGTTGCGCGCGGCTCGTCACACTAAAACGAAAATATTGGAACTTCTCATATTTTCTAATGCTTGATTTTTATATATTATATTCAGGGGCCTATAACAATACCCCCTGCAAGAAGGCAGACATTTCAGATTATATATAATATTGCATCTCTCTCATTCTCTTTGAATAAACAGAAGTAACTTCATATTTATATTGGGGATTTCGATAGTTTTAAACCTTAGTTAGCATGGATTGAATACATTTTAAAAATAAGGCATTCGTCATCAATTGTTTAGCAAGGCATAGGGAACAAACATACACACTGCACAAATGTGTTTATTGTTAAATATTTTTCCCAACATTTGCGTAATTTTGCAAACATTATCGCGCGACGCAAATGCAATTATGTCGCATAATTAAAGTGCAAGAGAGTTGGCTGGAGACTGCGCGAGGTGCGGGGAATGGCGGGACGGCTATGAATATTTACAGATAAGGCGAATTTATGCTTGTTATTTCTATATAACTTCATCATTAATCACTTAATAATAAGAAAATCTTTAGTAACAAAACTAAGTTATTAATAAGGATTTGTACATATGTATGTAATGCACTTATGTAACCTGTATATGACTGGTCCATGGTAGATTTAATTTATTTATATAGACACTGTTGGAACTTAAATTTCTATCACCCCGAAACGTCAAAAGACGAGCGAGCTTTTTAAATTAATTTAATTAAAACTTACACGGTTTCGCTCTTCCCCTGATTTTCGGACAAGTGACAAAATTTCACCCTTTCACAGACCGTATTAAATTATTTCACATTGAAATATATTCTTTAAAATGTTAATTAATTATACATCGCCCCATCAAAGGGTTGGCGAGCGGCGGGGCTGTTCACATTGGATTATTTTTACACATTTTTAAATTCGAGTGGGTGGAAAGCGCGCGCTCCGAGAGTGGACGGCGTGTTGTCGACCAGTGCAAACGAGAGTGTCATAACGTTTTGCTACCAAAAAAAGCGTAACTGCAGAAAAGTGTCGAGGAGATCGCGAGGCGAGGTCATTGCGGGTGGACGAGGAGTGGATTAATGTGCTATAACCTTTAAGCGATATTCAGATAGCGGCATAAGTTTAATGATTTCCTTTGCAAATGTGTCAGTATAGAGATCGCTGGAGCTCTGTTTATCACAACATACGTCAGCGTGTTGGCGGGCTGGCGGGACTGCCGGTCGCGTCCGTCGGAATCTATTAAGAGGATTACGTGATGCAGCAAGACGAGGGTCGCATCCGTGTCTCATACGAGCAGCGACACCCACTCACACCAACTTGTAACATTCCTGTTAATTTATTAAACTACAATAAGTTAAATGTTAACTTTCTTTATATGTAAGTGTTTCTGAGAATTGGAATTTAGAGACAAAACCTAAAAAGAACTGACTTCTTAAAAATATAATGTGGCAAAAGATCTTAGAATATTGTCCATAAACAGCACATAGATAGAGCTTCTAGAAGATAAGTCGTAAAACTTGCTGGTGTTTTCTGAATGAGAGCGATAAAAGGACCAATGACTAAAAAGAAGGAAAACATTATTTTAAAAGGTATTAATTTTGGTTTACGTGTTTATCATAGCTTACCTATTACACAACGGTGTAAACGCAGCGTATTTAATCCAACGTCAGCTAAATTATTTATGCATTTAAAAGGATTTAGTGTTAATATGAGGTGTAGCGGCGCGGTCACGACTTGCCGGCAGCGACGCTGAAAAGTTAATTACGTTCGCAGTAATAATGTTAAGCGTAACTTTCGCATATCTCATTTGAGCGAACATTGTGTGTCTATTTTGTTTATTTATTTAAGAACTTAGGAACTCTGTGGTAATTCGACATATTACAATAATCTATACTAAATACTAATATAATAAAGCGTAAACACACACTTCTTTGTTGCCTAAGATGTCAGCAATTACAGCATATTTTCGAATAACTCTTTTTTTAATAAAAAACCCTACACTTACGTCACGCTTTAGGCTATATATTTTCACGCCGTTAAACTTAGGGGTAAATATTTTGGATAAAAACCCTAATGTGGGAAAGAGACCATAAGTTGCTGCCAACATCAAGGAAGCAAGGTTGTCATCATGTCATGTCATTTTGACATTTGTAATTGATAATTTGACAAATGTAAACAATAAAATAAAGTTTTTATAATTTCATGCGGATGAAGTCGCATGGGAACAGCTAGTGTATTATACAATCATTGATACTTTACCAACCCATTCTTTTTTAACTTAATTATATCCTTAGTATCGATGTGTGCATATAATATATATTAACTCTATAAACCTATTTAGATTTTTTTACCTTTTAACTTCTTAGTTCTAGACATTAACCTTCAATTCTTTTTCACTCACATTTTTCCGACAATAATATGAGAAAAACCTCACAGAATTAGTATATTTCAATGTTTATAAACTCGTGTTGGGTACGGTGACTATTGTCTGTCGAGGGTCGCCTTGCCGCCGCCTGCTTTTGTTCTTTCGCTAACAGACGCGGAGAACCAACACCAATTATAAAGTTAGGGAAACCTTTCAATATGGGTGCCGCTAGGTGGCGCTGTACAAATTGCCGAGCGCCCGACAAACTTGTCAATGATTGAATCGGTTTTATGACAGCTCCTAACAATACAGTTACGAATTAAATTGTACCGGAGCTGCGAGATACTTTTCAGTGTTGTGTCGCTTTTGATTGTTGTTTGTTAATTAATTTTAGAGTCAGGTATTTCTATTTCAAGTATTTCTTTACACGTGAATAGAGATTTAAACGTTTTCAACTACGAAAAATTTTTAAACACTTGTTTATTTCTTTAATTCACGACATCAAATAGTTTTGCACTATCAAGTTGTAATTGAATTTGTTCTACAGCATAATTTTTAGTTCAAAGCATTTAAGACAATTTTATTAAAGTAAAATTCTTAAGTCTATTACAAAGGAGAAAAACCGCAAAGTAGATTTGTTTTCGATGTCAAGGATATTAAAATGAACGCGTGCTACGTTCACCGCGGGATAGTATTTTTGATGCGGCCGCGGCGACCGCAAGCTTCCTAAGTAAGGAATAACTTAAAAGTTCCGTCTCCGTCTTAAGTTGCGGGCGGGGCGCTCGTGCCTTGTTTTGTTTTCGTTTTCCGCTTGCATATAAATAGCCTACTGAACCTCTTTTGACCCCATTTCCTGATTCTTTACAATTTACATTAGATTATTATACTATAAGCAGAATATCTCTCTCTATTGACTGAATATTTAAACATTCAGCTATTATCAAAGAAACAAAATATTTATTGCAGACGGAGTTCGTAAAATTTTGCCCGTTTTATAGGATTCATTTTTGGTACTCGAAACCGATAATTACGACCATTAAAATATTATTTAATAAATCTGTCGTAAAACTGCTTTAAAAATCTTTAAAAAGTAAAAAAAACCGTTAAAAGAACCCATACGACAATATCCAATACATTTGATTGCATGTAAAACGATTCAGAAATCGAACACGTCTCAATAGATGCAATGTAGGGCCGGTACAGTTAGCTCGCCTCAATTGTCGCGAGTATTTCCCTGAAGGGCCATTGAGCTCGGTGCCGGCTTCGATTCCTAGCTTCGGATATTCGCCGATCATACACTTGTAATTGGCGCTGAGAGATTTATGGCCGCTGTCTCGCTGAGTTTGCTTGCGCGAGCGTTTTATCTAATCTTATGGCTCATTATTTCTTGATTGAGTACTTTGCTTTTGTTCTGTTATTATTTGTTTATTAGATTACGGCCGTGATTCAGAGTAAATTAGGGTTTTTATCATTAGGGTGGTATTGTAACATTTTTATCGTTAACATTAACTTGCTATAAATATATTTGATCTTATCTTACTTTAAAAGAATAGAGCCTTGTAGTAAGGGAAGTGGATATTCAATCATTATACATTTTTAAAAATAAATTTGTTACTGAACCTTTTTTAAATGTCCATTTGTTAATACTGAGGATTAATCACAATTTATGATGTACTATTAACACTTAGATCTACATGTTGTAGTTTATTTATTCAAAACAAAACACATGAATAAACAATGACACAGAAAGCTGAATAACAACAATAATTAGTTACGAGTTCTCCGTGAAAGTTTCTAAGGATTAGGCAATAAATGAAATCATAATAAATCCGCCCTCCGGTAAATGAAGTTAATCAGTGCGGCGGAGGCAGGAAAAATTTCCTCCACAATAAAAGCATATAACCGAAGTATATTCCTCTCTTCATAAAAAAATCTCATTTTCCTTTATTGCAGTGGGCCTAATTTGAATTGAGTGCTATGCAGTTACGACTCAAGAGAGTGTATAATTTTAAGTGACTGGTCTTCGTAATAAGTAAACAAATCTAAGGATTTTCCCCTCGAGTTCGGACTTGTAAATGTATTTATACAATTTCAGTACATGATGTTCTTTTATATTGTAGCTAAATTTATAAATTTCTGTTTATTTTTATTTCTTTACTAGCTTCCGCTCGAGACTCCGTCCGCGTGGGATTGAAAAAACAAAAGTGAGTAGCCTATGTGTTCTTCCCGACTATGCTCTACATCTATACCAAATTTCATCGAAATCCGTTCAGTCGTTTAGGCTACAAACTCTAACAAACATCCATCCATCCATCCATCCATCCATCTAAACTTTCGCATTTATAATATTAGTATTAGTATGATTAGTATGATGCTTACTTTAAAAATCAACTCTAACAAACTAGTAACTTAAGCAAACATTGACGTCTAGATACGAGTATATAAAAAAGATTTACCTAAAATAGGTTACATGCTAATAAAACAACAATTTATTGTAAAAGAATTTTTAATCAAATATCAATTAATTTTATCGGAAGCCAGAGAACTCTATTCCCTTTTTAAATTTACAGTATGTTAAAATATGCTTAATTACATTATTGTGAAGAACGTTATAAACTCTCTACGTTTTGCATTAACTTCTGAATTAGACACGAAGACATCTGGAATTCCTGTCTATTGCTTTTAATTTATGGCCGTGAGATAAGACGTAATAAATTGGTCGGAAGAACCGCCTTCGTAGTCATTTAATTTACCTGAAGATGTAAAACAATTGAAAAGTCAATCGACTTTAATGATATCAAATAACAGTGAAAAGAGGTTAGGTAACACACACATAAACACATTTTGCTTATTAATAAGCTTGTCAAGTCGGTAATAATACTTTAAATAATTATTATCTGTACATTATTAAAGTTCGAAATAAAGTCTTGGATCTCTGATTCAAGCCTCTTAAGTCAAACTAAACATCGCTTCGCCAACAAGAACATAAAATTACAACGATTTAAAAAACATCTTATATAGCTTCAACAAAGTGTAACAATGTTCATTTGTTACCAACTTCTTCAAACTCGAGGCAAAAAAAACAAGAGAATTGCAAAACAGGGAAAGTTGATGGAATCTTTTGCGGGCGTGGAATTTAATTAACATTCCGTGACATTCCCGCCTAGTGGACACGGCTGGGCCTAATTTTGAACTGTCAGTACCAGACCGGACGCCCCGGCGAGACCCAGCTAGACCCTAACTAACCAAACAGGCAGTAGTGTACGTGTTATCGGAAAGTAACCTTTTTTCCTGTCGGTGATCAGTGTCGACTAGTTCACATGTATACCATTATTTCTTTAACGAATTGTAGATAAATTACATTCTCTTCCATAGACAGTCTCTCAACCTTGTAACGTATAAACTGACCTTGAATGGATTGAACCATTGTTTAAAGTTTTCGTAAAAGAAATCCAGTCTAAGTTCGCTTGGCTCTCGGCCATCTCGAAAACTTTATGCATGAAATGAAGCGTTCGCCGTAAAAGCTCATCATTTTTAAATTAATAATAATATTTGCATTATTCATGTAATTCTCCTTCATGTCTTAGTACATGTAGACGTAACCATTAAGTTAGCTAAGTATATTTTTATCCCGTAGCTCCATAAATTCGTCGGGAGCCACTGGTGGCTTTTAAAAAGTAGTAAAAACTCCGCGCATTAAATCCTGAAGCAGTCGACAGGTGCGGCGCGGTCGATATTACCTTGTTTTTTGTTTTCACTGAACAGATCTTAGTTAAGTTAAGGCAATGGTTTATGTAGTTAACTGTCATTATTTCTGTTCCATATAAATCTATTTTTATCATATACTAGCTTTCGCCCGCGACTCCGTCCGCGTGGAATTAAAAAAAAACAAAAGTGAGTAGCCTATGTGTTCTTCCAGACTATCCTCTACATCTATACCAAATTTCATCGAAATCCGTTCAGCCGTTTAGGGTACAAACTCTAACAAACAACCATCCACCCATCCATCCATCTAAACTTTCGCATTTATAATATTAGTAAGAGTAAGATAGACAGGTTAATTGAAGAGATATTAAAAAACTCTATAATAGTTGTGATTAATACCTATTTATTAATCTCTGTAGGTAGAATATAAAGACTGAGTTTACCGAGGGTTAAACAAGAGGAGTAAATTAATTTATTCTTATACTAAAATTTTAAATCCTTAATAAAGTGGTCAAAACGGTGTTCCATGTTGGGTTGTAAAAATATGTTATCTTTCACCCCATACTTTAAACCACGGGTTTATTAAGCAGTCGTAAAACGAGTTGCAGGGGCCCAGATACGATGCGTCCGATAATGAGAGTCGTAACGAAGCTATAAACTCACTAATTTGTAGCCATCTTGATGATAAATCTAAGTGCAAACGTTTTTTTTCGTTGTGAACAATGTTTGCATTTACTATATTCGACAGAAAAACATATTCAGAATTATAAATAAGCTATTTATTTTTAGAGATTAAAAAAAAACTCAAAACTACACACTAAATAATACGCCGTACATTAGCTTTCACATTTATAATAAGATGTAAGTTCGATTACATTTGAATTTCGATTTAAAACCTTTACTTCCTTGTAAATGCATACCCATTGCACCAAGCGCGTCGAAAATAGAATGTTAGCCGGCTATGTGGCAGCGAGGCTAATGAAAAAAGTTTCGGCGACAGACCTGACCGCATGTCGATTTGCAACGACGCGACGCAGCGTTTTGAATTAAAAATGTATATCCGGAATAGCTGCTAGATTATGTATTGCAAACGTAGAAATAAGATCACACGATGTTTAATATATTTTTCACTGTATATTTTTTTCCAAAATAGTGAATCATTGTTGAATAAAATATTTTTATATTTGGACAAAACACTATCGTATATTCTTTGGAGCGGGCGCACACCTTTGACTAAACTATCGCACAATTGTTGTGCGATTGCCGATTGTTTTGCAGCCAAATAAACTGTTTAGTTGCAGAACTAAAAATGTAGAAGTGTGTGAACCTCCATATATTCTCATAGAAATTAAACCGCGACTAAACAGTTGTGCGGTAGTTTGGTCAAAGGTGTGAGCTCGCTCTTAGTGTTCAGCAAATGTCACTGTATTATTATTACTTACATCCATATCAAATAGAGCCTCGATATTAAAAATTAACATGTCAATAAATGTTTCATAAACACACCATACAATTTTCGGGTTCACGGTTCACAAGTTGGCTACAGACCAATAACTTGTACGGCGCCGGGACATTTCGCTTCACGAACAATAATTATCAACAGTTCACTCCTTTATAATTACTGAGTAATAGAATTTGCCGTTGAAAGTAGAACCTTATACGTACGCCACAAGACATCGTCGCTGGAATGTTCGATCATACATTAATTGCTGACTTGCGATCGTCACATGGGAAATGGCCGAAAAGCATTTAGCCGTATCAAACATAAATGAGTAAATTTGTCGATGATTACCGGGTACAGTCACATTCAGGAACTCCCTTATGAATTATAAATGAACTTTGAGTTCGCATAGTAAATATTTACTGAGGTTTATATTGATAGGTATACGGTTAATTATATTTTAGATCCATCTATATCTATACTAATATAATAAAGCGTAAACACACACTTCTTTGTTGCCTAAGATCTCAGCAGTTATAGCATATTTTTGAATAATTCTTTTTTTAATAAAAAGCCCTACACTTATGCCATGCTTTAGGCTATATATTTTCACGCCATTAAACTTAGGGGGTAAATATTTTGGATAAAAACCCTAATGTGGGAAAGAGACCATAAGTTGCTGCCAACATCAAGAAAGATTGGTAAGGTTTGTCATGTCATTTTGACATTTGCTATTGATAATTTGACAAATGTAAACAATAAAATAAAGTTATAATTTCACGCGGATGAATCCGCACGCGAACAGCTAGTTTCCTAATAAAATAAAGATGATCAAATTGTCATCTATCCCTCTCTCCTGGAATGAGGGATGAATCGCATGTAACAAGGTGAACATTGGTTATGAGTGTGGAAAGGTACACCGGTAGAAGTAGACCTAGAAAGAGATGGATGGATTGCGTGAAGTGACATGATCAAAAAGGGAGTTATGACTGAGATGACCTAAAATAGAGTTATGTGGAGGACAAAACCCTACGGGAGTAGGATAAGGAGAAAGATGATGAATTTGTCATGTCATTGTGTAAAGATGATCTATGGTCAATTTGGTCCATCTATGCAAATAGTTTTACAGAATAGATATAAAAACCGATTATATTTACTACCTAAATTCTAAACTAAGCAATGTTTCACCTACAATTAGCCGTTAGTCAAACTATTTCCCATGTCCTAGTATAATCTAAGTTGTCGCAAGATTAGTGCCGAGCCGCGATCTAAGTCTAAATTGAACATAATAACTGTCGGGACAAAGGTGGGGAAGTTGCTGCGGTCTGCGGCGCCACCTTACTTCGCTAACAATTTGCGGCCGCGCCGAGTTATGTCGTCTTACCCGACACGATAGTGTCTCCTTTATTTTTGATTAAACATTGTCTTGATAGTTTCTCGACAAGCAAATAGCAATATGTAACGTATAGGCTATTTTGCAGTTGTGGAAATCTTATCTTACTAGTGTTATGAATGATAGTTTGAATGCATATTTAGTAATTTGTAGCGTAAACTGATGAAATTTGGCATAGATGTAGAGCATAGTCTGGAA
Organism: Papilio protenor; assembly: GCA_029286645.1. NCBI lineage: Eukaryota > Metazoa > Arthropoda > Insecta > Lepidoptera > Papilionidae > Papilio > Papilio protenor. Next base: position 2,881,532 of record JAGSMZ010000022.1, read on the forward strand.
CAATACATAGACTACTTTTACATTACAAGTTTTCGAAACTACTAATAATTTTGGGGTCTCGGGATTATTTAGTTTTTATGTGTATCAACTTCATTTGAATATGGTTTGCTATTTGACATATCCTGATAAATAATGTTAACCAAACAAAAAATATACTAATTGTGTATACAGGAATCTCCTTAGTTTTCTACTCTCTCCACTATAATACATAAATTACCTTTTATTTGTATAATCTGTGAATACGCTTTGGACATGTGTTAGGACAATAAAAAACGCATTGAAAGTTTTAATTATTTTATTATCCATACATAAATGGACACAAAATCACATACTCTAGCAATGTCTTTACAATCTAGACATATAAAAACATTGTTAAAGTCGATTAAAAATATCGAATAGAAAAAAATATAAAGAGAACCCTAAGAGGAATTACGTGATTAATACTAAGTCTTAAACTACGATTATATATTTACTAATCTCCTACGTGTCTTATTTTGTGTGCAACTACATACAGTATAACAAACAGTACATCAAAAGACTTTTATTGGAAAAAAGTCTACGTATACAATATTCATCCATAAAGGATCTAATTGTTCCAACAAATATCGGATACGTGTATACAAAATGGTATCTGTTAATACAGATTAAAATTATTACATTTATTAGTGTTACCAGTTATATTTAATCGATAAATGTCGCTACCATATATATATTATCTATAGACATCTCAAAAGCAGAAAAGTGAGGCAAAAGCGGCCACCGGAGGCCATTATTTGGGTAAATTTCCTCAATTGTCATTTACAATACATGACATGTCGAAAATCGATTATCGATTTGACGTCATATTTATATGAATCCATCTATAGATTATATATCTATAGTTGATAGTAATAGTAAGCTACAAGTTAATTACTACATATCAGCAAATTTCTACGATTTAACGTAAAACATCACATTCTCTCAAACAATACTTAAACTTAACTTATAAAAAAACTTCCGTTATCTGCATTTGGCCAGTAACATTTGTAATTTTTAGTAAAAATAAAAAATGGCAGTCATTCAATACTATAATTTATAAACAGACAAACAGTCTTATTCAATATTTAAATTAAATACGTTCCCGTCCAATCAACGTAAAGTTCACACATCAAACTACATAAATGCGCGTATGTAGAATAATTTTAATTACTTAGTAAAATCGTCTAAAAGATGTAAGCGTCTAATATATAAAAAAAAAAACATGGCTGCATAACAAAAGCCGTGCTTTAGGAGAGCTTTCCGAAGTTTTCTACCTTTTATAATGTAGTTTAAAATAATGCATCTTTTAATATTTGTAATTAATAATTGATGTTACACAAAGTTTATCGATTTTATTATTTTCTAACAGATAAAGTTAGAAATACAATAAAATAGTAATGAAATCAAATCAACTTTTTAAATACAAAACTTTGCTTTTAATGATAAATCTAAAAATAAATTGAATTTACTGAGTCAAAGCAACCTGAAGGGGTATAAGATTTAAATAATAGTTGATAATAAAACGGTAGAGAAAAAAAAATATAAATGTTTATAATAATGGACGCTCACATCTTTATGACGCTAAATTACACTAATAATTTAAAGCCTAGAAAAAACTTAAACTAACGCATTACCCTATGTTCCGATTACACGGAATTCAAGTCGTATAAAAGGTTCCGATACAATCGATGCAGGAAACTCCATACTTTTGTTGAGAAAAACCTTAATTCCTTGGTTAATAGCACCAATGCCAATTAATATAATAAAATAAATTTGAATTTAACATAGGAAAAAGTAGCTGCCGTTAGTAAATGTGATCGCAGGTTTTATTGTTAAAAAAAATGTTGATTTGCATTAAAACAGACAGTATTTATGCTAAGTTATTAAAAACCTGTTTTATGATTCACTAAATGGAGATGTTAAAATTAATTAAAAACACACATAACAAACACATTTCAGTAATACATAAGTGGAAAAAAACATCAATTTTATCTTGTTGAATGTAATACATATTATTTTTTTATTTTCTATCGATAGAAAACTAGATTATAGTGTGTCTAAATAAGATAGATTAGTTTGATAAATGATGTATATGAAGTATCGAATTCAATTTGTATGAAGGCAAATGCCGTACTTAATAGACAGGTATCGTAGTGACGAAACAAACACGCAGCGAACTATTATGAACTATCGATATTCGGTTTAAATAAAATTTATCGAACTTAACTAAAATTAGTATTTTCTAATTAACTAATTTAGTGGACAAGTCTAGTATTGATTATAGTATAGAGAATTTAGCGATGACAGAAATAATAGCAAAATCCAATTCGATTACGTACGGCTGTAGTAGTAATAAATATTTATTTACTCTCATTATTTGTACTGATTCTGCAGGTCATTATTAATTTAAGAAAACATTGTCCTTTTTAAATAATCATAAGTTTTAACTATGTATCTATCGATTCCAACTTCCATAAGAATAACAATCGAAAATCGAAAAGATTCATGCTTGATTTTACACAACCCATCCCTACTAAATTGTCACATGAATTGACATGAATTGTCAAACTAATCTAAATTAATTAGACACACTATAGTAAACCTTAATTGTCCAGTACATAATTTTTGTTGTATTAATTCAGTTCAATAACATTGTGTCAAATTAAAAATTTAGAAAACAGCATCATGGACAGCAAACAAATAACAAATTGTTCCGTCAGTGACGTCAACCTATCAAAACGTATGTACAATCGCGGAAATCCGCGGTATTCAACTTTCTAAAACAATGCCTGGTTTTTGCAATAACCCTTAATTCGAAAGGTTTTTTGTAACAAAAACAGATTTTTTCTTGTAACTTTTGGATATGAAATATGAATGAAATAGATTTTTTAAATTAGTCGAATTAAGGGTTAAGACTGCGTCCTATTATCCCTTGTCTCAACGTTTAGACATTCAAACTAGAGTTTTAAACTTTAAACTGTCGTGATTTACAAATATAAAACCCAATCGTGGTAAGAAATCCGTATCTTACGAACATTATATTTGTAATTAAATTGCAAACTTTCGTGAGACATTATCTTAAGCTAAATTAAAGACGGCTTAGAAGATAGACCCCCGGTGGGTACGTAACGAGTCGGTGCCGTCAGAGATAAAACGTGAGTTGAGCTGTCTTTAATTTCGCTTATTATATATGTAGTTTAAAAGTTGAACACCGGTAGTTTCCCTGATTGTACAATGACGTCACTAGAGATCAGCCTACAGGTCGGTGTCGTACCAGGCAGCCACGTTGTTGTTATCGTGCGGGGGCTCGGGGAAGGCGAGGTCTGCGCCGGGCGCGCCGCCGCCCTCCGCCTCGATGTCCATCTCCATACCGAAGCCGCTGCCGATCTCCAGCCCCTGCATCGAGTCTATCGGGATTTGATCGTAGCCTGCTGGAGTTAAATATGGTTTAGTTTTTATATTTTGACGGGTTTTTATATCACGCGATTTGCGCGGAATATAATTGGAGTGGAAGCGGGATGCAAAAAGACTGCACTAATTATTCTAATGAACTTTAACATATATTGGTTTAGTTATCTAAATGGCTTTTAATGAATATAATTGTAGGTACCATAAGCAGGATGCAGGGAAAACGTACTATTCGATGTCGATGAACTTTGACAGCCAAGATTTAAAAAGCATAATATCGCAGGGAAAAAGCTTATCGGACGAACAAAAACTTACATCTATTAATATAATTTTAAATTTTAATTTTCTTTGTGTGTCTCAGTTTTCAAGTCTGCTATAAACAATGGGATAAGCAGAGATAAGCTGGGGCATTATGTATGAATACTTGATATGAAAGTCATTAAAAAAGGAAACTTTAAAAGCAAATATTAAAGATAGAAATGCTTAAAAACTGACAAACTATTAAAAGCCTCCCTAAACTATTCGCATATAACGATTCTAAACAATTGTTTTTTTTTTTCAATCACATTCAAGTTACTCACCATTCCTTGGGTTTATAATGCAATTCGGATTCAATATTAAATATCGAAAAGGGAATATTTCTAAGCAAATAAAGTAAATAACATATCTTTGTTTAAAGTTAAAAGCCTTTACCGCAATAAATTATGGTAATAAATTAAATTAGCCTTATTTTGTGGTTTAAATGAAGCAAATACGATTAATCACAACAATCAAAACTGATATCATTATTTTAGTAATATAATAAATACAGATATATAAAATACGTTATAAACACACAGACACACATAATAATAATATTCCCATCACCTGTTTAGTGATAAGGTCCCGGATTAAGCTGCGTGTAAAGAAGAGAGAAACATATTTATACAGAAACTTTCACATTCTATATACGATATAAACATATACGACAGATATAAAATACATAGCAAGTGCCCTTAAAGATATTTATTATCTACTGTAAAGAATAAAAGCAATTACTAAAGAGTAACATTTAAAAATGAACCTTTATTTATGTATTTCATAGTTCATAGTTTTATAGAGTTTTTTAAATAATTCATTGAGTCATAGGAATTTATTAGGAGCTTGTAACACACATGATAATTTACGTTTAATTTTAAATATCCAATTTTAGCTTTAGTAACCACTTTTAAGTGCAAGTGAATTTTATACCTTAAATAATAAAACATACTTTAAGAGATATAAATATTGAATCTACATAAATATAACACTACATTGTCCATACTGTGTGTTAGTTAACCAAATAAAAACAATAAACTTTGATCAAAGTTACCTTGCTGGTGAAAGGATGGTCTAGTGCCGTACAAGCCTTCGTAGCCTTGCTCCGGGCCCAGCATATCCTAAGAAAATTATAATAATAATTGATTAAATGTAATTATTGTCGAAAACAAAAGCAGTAAAGATTGTAGTACAGATAAAATATATTGAAGACATAAATATTTAACATTAATTACTACATAGAATTTATGGGCCATACCATAAAAAATTACAGCATCTCAAATACTCTTTAACTTAGTTCTTGACAAATATTTTGTATTGAAACATTTATTATGCATAATCTTGCAAACGGCGTATCGCATCTTGATGAAATTTTTACAATAGGCTACTTACTGAGATTTTTTTTAATTACACGCGGACTTAGTGTAGTCTGTACTAGTTAAGTAACAAAGGGTTATATGAATTATATAACACGGCTAAAACTCACGTGGGAACTTTCGGTGTAGGCACCGTGTTATCTATACTAATATAGTAAAGCGTAAACACACACTTATTTGTTGCCTAAGATGTCAGCAATCACAGCATATTTTTGAATAATACCTTTTTTAATAAAAAGCCCTACACTTACGCCACGCTTTAGGCTATATATTTTCACGCCATTAAACTTAGGGGGTAAATATTTTGGATAAAAACCCTAATGTGGGAAAGAGACCATAAGTTGCTGCCAACATCAAGGAAGCAAGGTTGCTATGGTTTGTCATCATGTCATGTCATTTTGACATTTGCAATTAATATTTTGATAAATGTAAACAATAAAATAAACTTTTCATAAATTCATGCGGATGAAGTTGCAAGGGAACAGCTAGTATAATGTTTCACGAAAGTTTCAATAAGTTAAAAGAAGGGTTTTAGTGAGTCAAGTCTCACATTTTCATTCTTTTCTTTTCTCTAGAAGGTAGTGAATCTATTGAAGATCCCCTCTGGATATAAAAAAGGTAATAAAGTGTTAGTGAACCTGCAGGTCGGGCTGCATGGCGAGGTCGCTGGGCCACATCTGGTGGTCGTCGCGGAACAGCGAGTTGGTGAGCTCCATGGAGAGCCGCTTCTTGTAGTCGTGCGGCTTGTCCTCCGACATGCGGAACAGCACCGCCGCCGCGTACGTCGCCACGCCTGTACATATACACATTTCAGAATATTCATTTAGTTTTTTTTATATATTGAAACTAATACGACGCTTAGACATCTGCAATACCACAGGAACCGCACATCCGTTCCCGTCATTTAAAGTCCTTCGTATGTGTTTGGAAATACCGCTAAAGACTATTCTACTTACAGTAATTTTATTATAGTAACTACTTTAAAAGTTAATTGATAAAATCTACGTTTTTGGTCTTACCATCTTAACTTTTGAAGTAACATTTTCTAAATTTCTTAATTTTTAATATCCTGATTGATTTCATTGGAACATTGTTTTCGAAGGCACTTTTAAGTATTTAACTAAAATGGTACTAAATATGTAAATCGACCTTCGTTACGTGAATGCAGCAGCTCAGTGAGGGGCGCGGTGGCCCCCTCCGCCTCTATCATCTCCGCGCCCTCCTTGTCCGCCGCCAGCTCGCACAGCACGCCCGCCGCCACGCGCTGCACACGTGGGAGTATACACTTCATTATTATATACACTATATTAAGAACTTTGATAAATTAAAAAATGTGTATATAATAAACATCTAGAAAACAATTCCTTATTATTGTACTTATGAACAGTCGTATGATGGACATATCAACATTTATCTAAGAAAATGTATTTTAATAATTTTCTTAGTGACGATTTATACATATAAACGTCATATCCATATCTATTACAATTTTTTTTATAATAGTGAATCATCAGCGGGTTGATTAAAAGCGCGCCAAAAGGTGCGTGAACATCTTCCAATATTTTTTTTGTTTTTTTTTTTGTAGCACTGTTACCTGTATATTTTCAATTTCATTAAAGAGCAGCTGCACGAAAATAGGTATGACGTTCTGCTGGCGGATGAGCTGGCGGTTGAGTCCCTCGCGCGCCAGGATGTGCAGCGCGCCCACCGCGCCCTCCACGATCTCCTCCATACGCACGCCGTCCGCGTACGCGCCGCCCGCGCCGCCGCCGCCTCCGGACACTGACGACCGTTGCTGGAACACGATAAATTTGGATTTACACCGATGGTACACACACTAACATATTGCGAATTAAATATCAATAACTGTACAGGTCTTATTGTTAGTTAAAATTAGAAAAGTATTCGACAATGACAAAATCTGTGCGTTCCTCACGCCCGAAAAGTGCGGAACATATCGTAACTGTTCTGTGTGATGTTGACTATTAAATTCATATATGGTCGTTGATAAACCAATAAGATATCTAAAAATATTAGAACGTATATTAACTCTCAGTGTATCACAGGTCAAAATAATAGAATGTATACTCACTCTGACTATCGTTGATTTGAATAACAGAATGTATACTAACCCTCTGTGTATCGTTGAAAGCGCGCATGAGGAGGCGCACGAGGTGGTGCACGGCGCCGTGCTCGCGCAGCGGCGCGTGGTTGGCGGGGCAGAGCGCCAGGTTGCGCACCAGCCCCACCACCGCCTTCACCAGCGGCCAGCGGGACGGTGGCTGCAGCAGCTTCACTATCACCTGAATACACACATTAATTGCTATCAACATTTAATACTACAAATCAATAAACATTGTTAAGATTGCCTGATAGTCTTTTTTTATAATTATGGTATTAGTGTCTTTAGCAATAACAAAAAAGTATTCAGGATAATAGGAAAAGTGATCAGTGTTTTATTACAATATCCGATTTATTTAACATTCAATTATACAACCCACTATCTTACAACTTTTATAAATACAATTGTATTACGTGAAGTAAAAGTCGAAGAATCATAATTTTACATGACCGTGCAGACTTTTTAGAAAGGTGTGTGTATATGTGACCATACACATATTTCCTTTCATTTTAAACATGAAATTTCTTAAGACATAGCTGTTTTCCCAAAAAACACGCGTTTTATAAGAGAAGGGAGAAACCTAGCGGATAGCAAACTCATGTGTCTTGTAGTATGTGATTATACGTTCGTATCGTACCGGCAGTCCGTAGTGCAGCCGCACGGCGTTCTGCGCCATCTCGCTGTCGAGGTGGCGGGAGGTGAGGTGGCGCAGCGCGCACACCGCCGGCTCCGTGATCTCCTCGCGGTCGCCCGCCGACACCACCGTGCGCACCAGCGCGTCCACGCCGCCCGCCTGGCACACCGTCACCTGACAACACAACAGATATATTAAAGAAACATATTTGTGACCACAAAAAAAAACGTCCAAGACTAGCTTTCGCCCGATAATCCGTCCGCGTGGAATTAAGAAAAAACTTAGTAAGTACCCTTTGTATTCTTTCAGATTATGTTCTATCTGTGCAAAATTTCGAGATCCGTTCAGCAGTTTAGGCAAAATAAAGTCAGCTTAGTGAAGCAAACTTTTCGTATCGTGGAAAGCATAGAATCTTTTTAAAGCAGGTAGAAGCGCTACAGGCTAGAATTTTTACATCACATATATGATTATTTAAGGCATTTATCATTACGTTTAAAATCAATTTAACCGATTTAATGACTGCACAAGTTATCGAAAAACTTGTTGATTAATAATTATTAATGCTTCCTAAACTTTAAATCAAAAAATTGCAAAAGCATTTCAGCTGTAGTAAGAGTGGCTAAAATAATTGAAGGTACCTTATTGCGCTGGTTGTTGCAGGTCAAGTTGGAAAGAATGCCGGCGGCGCAGGTGACGATGTTGACGTCGGTGGAGGCCAGCACCTGCACCAGGCTCTGCAGCAGGGCCTCCAGACCTTCCACCTGGCAAACACAGTTATATCATTATTATCACAAACTGTTAATTTTACACCGATATTTTTTAAATATACCACATATTTAAACAATATCGGTTTTTAATGATATAAAAAGTTTAATATAGTTACCAATTTACCAATCAACTTTGCTAAAGTTAATTAAAAAATATTGTGTTTTATCACGAAAGTTACCTTGGTAGCGGCATCAGAGAGGTTCCTGAGGGTCCAGAGGCAGTTCTGCACGAGGCGGCCGCTGGGGTTGCCGAGGTGCATAGCCAGCGCCTGCATGCCGCCCGCCTCCACAATCGCCGGCTTGTTGCTGGAGCACACCGACAGCACCTGCGAAATATATCACATTTGTAACTAAAATAACATTAAACACTATATACTAAAACTTTAGAATCTATACAGATAGAACGGATTTTTGATCGCAAATGAATATATGAGAAATTCATCTTTATTCCATTGAAGTACGGTTTAATTTGACTGCACGTTTTTATCAAGTGTAAAAATACGTGTAAAGTAAAATTAAACCTTGTTTTAATCGCATAGAGTTCAACATAATTTGCAAGAGAAATCTGCTTTTCTGTTAGTTCTATTGTGTGAATGGACCTTAGAAGCATTTGGCAAATAAATTTAACTTGTGCCATTTACCTTCAACACTCTGGAGGTAGTCCACAGCAACTTTTCATAGTCGTACGAGCGCATGATACGCACTAATTCGATCGGGCCTTGAGAGGCTAGAATAATCAGTTTGGACTCTTGATTCCCGTACGCCAGGATCTGAAGACAATCAGTCACGATAGCCAGAAACTTGACATTATTCCTCTGGAGCAGTGCTACCATCTTCTGCAGTCCACCAGCCAAGCGAACCGCCATCTTGGAACCATCTTGGTGTAGCAGGAGATTATGCAAAGTTGTAATCGCATAGAAGAGAACGGACTCGACGGGAGAACTCAGGAGTTTGACTAGAGCTGGTATTCCGCCGCTCTTGAAGATCGCGAGTAGACCTTGTCGGTGATGAGACAAGTTGTGCAGGGTTCCAACAGCACCCTTAGTGGTCTCAAGGTCATTGCTGTTGGAGATGGCACGCACCAGAGCTGCCACCATCTGGGGAGAGTTCATAATGGCATGACGAGACGCCTCCTTCTTGGAGAGCTGGTGCACCATCATGGCAGCCTGGGAGACTACCACTTGATCTTCATCGTTCAAGAGCTTGATCAACTCAGGAATGGCCCTGAAATAAAATAAGAATTGCAAATTAAATATTAAGCATACTATTGGATGGATGGATGGATGGATGTTTGCTATTATGATCTCCAAAATGGCTTAGTAAATCTAGCTGAAATTTGACGTGGATGTGGAACATAATTTTGAAAAATACAAAGGCGACTTATTAAGTTTCATTTTATATTTCCACATGGACGAAGTCACGGGAAAAGCTAGTAATTTACAATACCTTGTTATTAAAACTAACAAATAGACGCGTTAAGTGAACATGCTATTGGGAAATTGACATTGAAGAATTTTTAGTAGTTAACAGTTGATTTTTAGAAATTACATCATAAAAATATACCTGGTAGCCAAATCAGCATCATCCTGATAGTTGATCAGATTAACAACAGCATGCTTAAGCATCTGCGAGGGCTCAGCTAGGCGCTGCACCGCTGTCGGCTGAGCGGGATCCAGTTGGGTGGATGGGATCTCAATGCCTTCCTCCAGTGTCTCCGGGAACATTGCTGCACGCACACGCTGGGAGCGAGTCTGCGAGAGCTGCTGGTTCATATCTAGAAATAAAATTTATATTATATAATTTAGTCAAATCCATGGATAATATAATTTGTAGGAATTATATTAAAGAACATATTAAAAAGAATAAAGTTTTAATTGTAAAATATTAATAATTCTTACCATCAACTTGCTCCTGGGTAAACCCCTGAGCGAAGCCCTGATCCAGGTCAAACATGAGCTGGTCTCCTTCCATCTCATCATCTTCCTTGCCAGTAAGTGAAGGCACCTGAAAAATGTTTATATTATCAATACTACTGTATACACAATTAATAACTTACTGTATAATCTTGATATTTCCAATATTAATAGAAATGCAATAAATTCAACTGATTAAGTCTTCGTCTTAAATTAAGTTCAAGGTGTGTATTTGAAGGGAATTCCAGCAAGACCTCATTATATTTTACTGACTTTGATTTAAAGTGTCTGATTTAATAAATTTCACTTATCCATGTATCAATATGAAGTTACTAAAATGCCTATTGCAGGGAACTAACATTTAGTTTGAGTAGAAATAATTCAAGATATGAAGTATTTGTGGGCTCAGAAAAAGGAACCGGCCTTTTATTTAACTTACTGATGATTTTAATGTAACAATGTTTGATATATAGTGATTCCAATGTATTTATAATCTCTCTATTTAGATGGTACAATGTATACCTGAGTAGCTGCTCCGGAGTTGATACCAGAATCAACCAGATAGGAGTTCTGCTGCCACATCAAAGTTTGCTGTTCTTTGCTTGGCGCCATGGGCACATCAGACCCACCATAGCTGCTGTGCGACACTAACAAGAAAAAAATATTTTAAGTTAACAATATGAAAGGTAAGAAACATATTTTAAATTTTTAAATGACTTAACTTTTTACTTGAAAATGGACTAGGTCTTTTCAGGTCATAAACAAATACACACATATCCTAAAGTTAATTCACATGATGTAATTCAAATATTTCATTGAAGCCAAGTATATTGAGTAACTATCATAGTACAACTCAAGGAATGAATGAGTCATATTTCCAGATACCATTATATATAAAAGGTTATTTTCCATTTAATATATTACTTAAGAGTATAGTAGTAGGTGTGGATTTGTTAGACGAATGTTAAACCTTTAATAGATATACATTGTATTAGTAAAAATAAACACAATGTTGGACATACATAAATATTAATTCCTTGAGTTTTATAGCAAAAGTATAAGTTTACTATAAATATGTAATTTCAAGTTAATTGTAAAATAACTAAACTTACTTGTGCGACTTTGCGATGATGGTATCTGATAGCTCATGATTCAGTGGATGCAGCAATGCACCCTGCGCCTGTGAATGAAATAAAACTATGAAGCGCCGTTCAACACGCAGCCGTGGTTATCGATTTATAAACAACTGAACAAACAAGAGTCGAAAAGTATCGTGTTATTCACATAAACACTTTCAACCTCGCCGTAAATATATGCAACGAACTAAGATATCGGAAAGTTATAACAAAACAAACAAAGTATCCTAAGCTTCGTGGTGATCTAAATACCACACCCCGACATAATTAACTAGATTTGATCGATCGATTACGTTAATTATTACAAATAACAATTGCAAAACGTGTACTAAAAAGACCTGCAGTCGTTAGAACCGCGATTAATTGATAAAACACTTACTTTAAGAAATTTAATGAAACAAAACGCGATCAGCGTTTACCACTTTCGTCTATCCTGACATGACAATATGGCGTCCGGTTCGGACGTTCCGTGCACTTGTTCGGAAAAAATCGGATATATTCGTGAATGTGAGAAAGCAAACCGAAATATATAGCTGTCTCTTTCTTGGTGTGGTGATTGCATAGCGTTTTGATATCGTTATTTTTATATTTTGCTTACATTTAATTAATGTGTTCCTTTACATCTTTAGAATTAGATAATTGTGTCTTTTGCTGCCGTCCACTGGTAAAACACCCCTACAAACTTATTGCCTTCTCTCAGTCTGTTTGAAATAAATAGCATATATTTAATATCGATCTTAACAGCAGAGGGTCTACTCATGAGACGGCAGCAGTTATAGAAATATAGTAGTATAAAGTATACGATAAAAATGATTTGGTACTAAGTTTTATTGATTGAATTTGATGGTTAAAAAATAATTGTTCCGTTCCGTTATACGTATATACTCGTAGCTGATCTTTCAAGTTGATCGGTATTCTTCCGTGTTGCAAATAACGACATGAGTACTTTTACCTTTTTTTTAGAATTTCTTTGACTTTACGAATTAACATTGTCAAAATTTATGACAAATACTCTGGAAGAATATAAACATACATTTTATTTCTACTCGAAGATTTTATTATTAAAATGATGGAAAATAAGCGCAATGTTTCCGCTCAATTTAATATACCTATGCCAATTTTAAGTGAATTAGATACAATGCGTAAACTTATCGGAAATTACAGGAATCGCATATTGAGAGAATTTATTATCGAAGAGAAGGAAAGTAAAAGGACCCTGTCTGTTTCCTATGGCATGAAGAGACCACCAGCGCCGAAGAAACTTTGGATTCAAGAAAACCACGACCGGTTTATTGCTGATACACCAAATGAATATTTAGTAGAACAAAGCTTTTTGACCCAAATTGGTTTTGTTTGCTCTTTGATTTACACTCCTGATGGTGAAAATATCATTGTGGGGCACTCCAGTGGATTGATCCAGGTGATATGTACTTTTAAAACCTATTTATTTACTATATTAATACAATAACAAATTCGATGTCGAAACTATTGTATTTTTGTTTACAGTGGCAGAAATTAGTTTCATGAATAACGTAATTACTATGTGCGAAAAATAACCAATACTATAATACGTGAATAAATATTTTATCACTAAATAATAAAAAGTTAGCTCTGTTACACTGCATCATTTTGTAAAAATTAACGTTCAAATGCGTTGTAGAAGTATCAAACTTTGCCACAAGATGGCATTGTTTTAAGTTTTACAAATACAAATTTATTTTTACAAAAAATATGTTCAATCAAGATAAAATATACATAAATACTATCAGTTTTACCTTTTTCTTCGAGGAAATGACTAAAAATCTAGTAGGCCGATTTAATCATGACTAGCCATCAAGAGATTGTTGCAAAATATGTCGACAATATTCTGGCTTATTATAAAAATGAACGAAGTCCACAAAATTGGTATCCGATGTTCTATCACGGTGTTTCGAAAGATAAAGATCCTCATGGTTGGGTTAAGCAAAATAACGTGAAATTTTTAAAAGGCACCCCTAACAAAATTTTGTACAATCGATGGTTTCTCTCTGAATACGGCGCTATAACGGCATTGGTTTATTCGCCAAATGGTTGTCACATTATCGTTGGACATTCCTCTGGCTTGATACAGGTTAAGTTTTTCAGTAATATTTAACTACTAATTTAATCTTACAAACATGTTAAACAATTTTTTGGATAGTTTATTTTCTATTATATTGCATTTCATTACAAGTCATCACCACTGATTATTACAAAAACATAATTATACCGTCATTTTTCGCATTATATTTGAATAGAGAGAGAAATGCTTAACATGTTTTTGGATAGTAGTTAAGTAAACCTACAGTTCATTAAGAATACTCATGGAAAGTTTTAATGCTAATATCTTTTTTTATTAGATGCGTCACGGCAGTACCGGAACAGTGCTCTGCACCTTAAGAAACATCCAGTACCCACCGAAGCCGGTGTACGCTCTCGTGTACAGTTTACACGAGGAGAGAGTCTGTTATGCAGCATGTACGGACGGTGCGGTATACCGTATTGAAATACCCAATGTAAGTAATTCTATTTTCATCTCCTTGTCCTTATACCACTCTTTGTTATTAACTTAATCGGTCTTCGTCTTCCAAATCGATGTATAAAGTTTAGTTACCCATTACGCAATTAACATAGTTTAACGCGTGGTAGTAGCTATATAAAAATTTTTTCGACAATGAAATCTCAAAATAAGGGAAGATTAATATAGTTACATTTTATCTAGTACTAGCTTTTGGTCGCGACTTCGTCCACGTGAAATATAGCCTATGTTGCTCAGTGATAACGTAGCTTTCTAATGGTGAAAGAATTTTTGAAATCGGCCCAGTAGTTTTTGAGTTATTTCAATACATACAAAATTACAAAAATACAAATCTTTTCTCTTTATAATATTAGTATAGATATAGACATGTAACATTCAAAATAACATTAATTACTAGCCATGTTTTAAACATTTACTAAACCTGTGGTTTCTAAAATAACGTATGTCTCCGACGTCCGTATGTGTGCTGTGCTCCGAATTAAATTTGGGCACAATGGGGATGTTTCCTAATGTTACAAATTCAAATAAAGTTATGTTTAATATTTTAAAGACAGTATTTTAAAACCTATTATAACATTTGGAGACCTTGAATGTTTGTCTCAATTGAAATATAAATTAAAAACGCTGCATTATTTTTTACCCTCCATTACTCGATCTCAAACACCAATCAGAGCTCGGTGACGTCGCTTCTTCTCAAACAACATGGCAGTGTGGCCTGCTTCAGTGAATGTCAGTGCATTTTGTAGTTATGATTTTTGTCTAAATGATTATAATAATTGAGTTTTCGTGTGTTATATTATGAGGACTCCATTATTAAGTGTTTTTATCTTTACGACATATTTTACGAGCAAATGTTTCGATCAATATGACGAAAAAAAATTAGTAAAACCTATTTGAGTAGCTAATTCAATTTGCATCTGGTCTCATTGAATCAGCTGTCGTCAGTATTTGTCACAATTTTATAATCATAATTACAGTTACATTTTTTAAATTGATATTTTTGTAAACATAATTTATACTTTAAATGTTCTTTGCCATAAATAAGCAACAAAAAAATATAATATGTTGAAAGTATAACCTTCTCTTCAAAATTTTCTTGTTATTGATAAAAGATTTAACATAATGGAAACTGGATTCATCAAAGAAACTTAACGAAAATAGATTTTTTGTTGGTGACAAGTTATTTTACTAGAAACAAGTATTTACTTGTACCGGAGTTGTGAAACATGTAAAGATTTTTTAATAACTATCAAAATTCAAGATGTCTGTTTTAGCATGACTTTGACAGAACGCGACGCGAGGTTTGTTACCAGAAAAAGTGACGTCATGAGGCGTATTCGCGGTCTTTCGAGAAGTTGTTTTTAGTTAAGTGTTTTTGTAATGAAATGATGCGTATATGATTTTGTTACATTTTTTTTCGTGTTTAGATATGGATTATCTACAAAATAAAAGCAATTCCAAAAATACAAATCTTTTCTCTTTATAATATTAGTATAGATATAGACATGTAACATTCAAAATAACATTAATTACTAGCCATGTTTTAAACATTTACTAAACCTGTGGTTTCTAAAATAACGTATGTGTGCTGTGCTCCGAATTAAATTTGGGCACAATTGAGGCCGCTCACAAGATATTACGTTACGGTTCTAATGGCGCCTTCTAATTAGTGCTTACACGGTGACCTGGAACCCAAATTACATGATCAAATTCATTGTAGCTAGCTTTAATATAATTTTATAGCTAAAACTTAGTCAACCAGATATTATCTGTTGATAATAATGACTGTATATGAGATAACTGGATGGATGTTTGTTAGACTTTGTAGCCTAAATAGCTGAACGGATTTCGATTAAATTTTGAATAGATGTAGAGGACAGTCTGGAAGAACACATAGGTTACTCACTTTTGTTTTTTATTAATCCACGCGGCCGGAGTCGCGGGCAAAAGCTAGGAAAATATACTTGCTCTAGTATTACATGTCACTCAATTTACAATCAAATTTTATATTAATTGACATGTTTTCATTTGAAATGTATGTAATATCAAAGAGATGGACGAAAATAAGTTATTTTCACAGATAGCAGTATCAACTCACGACCCACCAGATTATTGCATTAGAGCGGACCCCGCGCTTGAATGTTTGAACACACAGTTCTACGGAGCCCCGGGCATTTCGTCCTCCGCCACTCCGTTCGTGACACGTATGTTATATTTCTACTATTAATGTAAAGAAAGGACCAATAAACAATATTCACTTGATCTTATTGTAATTGTTAATGTCTTATTTTTCAATAAAATTATTTCTATTTTCTATTTCTATCTTTTGTTGTATAGAAACGCTATCAACGGAAGAATTTCGTGTCTACTTATCTTAATAATTTCCTCATAAAAAAACTATAATGGTAACTTTAAGTTTGGAATAGGAAGTATAGAGTTTGTGGTTGCCCTTTTTTAATTGTTTTTAGATATCTCAGATGAAGATGCTATCTATCCATGAGTTCTGTTCGTCTTTGAGCTGCTGATGTAATCATTAAAGTAACGCTTCTTCCATTTTACGATCAATTCATAACGAGATAAGTCATTTGACAGAGAGGACGCCGGCTCTCTCGCTGGGCATTACAGCTGACCAGACCAAATTGGTCGTTGGTTACGCGGACGCCAGCATAAAAGTATACGACATGGAGACACAAGAGGTTATTAACAATTGCTTCTTTTATCTTATTTGGATTACGGAAATATCAGAATAAGGCTGTGCTGCATCAATAAAAAAGTTAACTTCCTTGCTTTCTTGATACTTGAAATGACGTAATAAATTAATCGTACTTTACATATTATGATAGTCAATTATATACTTTTCCTATTACACAGTCTCACGAACGGCGGTATAAATATTGAAGACCTTAATACCTTAGAACAGATTTAATCTTACTTTATAGCCCGTATAATATCGGCTTTATAGATCTTTGAAGATCCTTTAACCTTTATTAAGTAGGTCGCTGGTCAAGGATTATGATATCAGATGAGAAGATATTACACGTCTTTATCTAATTGAAAGTTTCAATATAAGTAAAAGGCTATGTAAGTAGTTTATAACTTAAGCTAGTAACTAGCTTTATAGACATTATCCATTTCTTTCAACGACAAAGAAACTTTTTATTCTTATTTTGCAATTAATTATGTAAGAAAGAAGCTGTTATTTCAATCGACGGTTCTTGCATAGGCGTTCATCTCCCCACAGGCAATCGATAAGTATAAATTAAATATGAAAAATACTTCGAATGAGACCATTTTACTGGTACCTTAGCCCCTAGACTTAGCCTATCATCTACCGAAGCCCATGAGATCTTGTGTGTGTATTTGTGTAAAGCTTATTACTCTCGTTACAGTTGGACATGACATACAAAGTGCAAAAGTTACGCTTGCAGTTCATACCAAAGAAACTGCAGCGTATGCACACCGATCAAGTTTGTGCGGTGCGTTGTCACGACCAGTACGTCCATATGTTCGCCAGCGGCGCTTGGGACAGGACTTTACGGGTAAAATGCATATTGTGTAGATACTACGAAATATGTAAATTAAAACATAAATTAAATAACTTTGTTACAGATTTGGGACGTTAGATGTCAAACTGGTTGCGTCACAACATTTGAAGGTGTTAATGTATGTGGAGATAGTATTGACTTAAATGTAAGTTTATTTCGAAGCATGAAATGATATTCTTTTGCTTTTTTTTTTGATTTCGGAACGGGTATCTTTTTTAGAAAAACCAATGCATAGTCGGCAGCTGGCAGCCGACTGAAGCCTTGACAGTGTGGGATATAACCGCTAAGAAAAAAATCAACGTTATTCGAGTGCAGAATCGAAGACCAGATGTCGATGGAGAGTATATCTACACTTGCCGATACTGGAAATCTACAGACGTAAAATCAATCAGATATAATTCACAACTAGTTTTTAAAAGTGTCAAGTAAAAGTTAAGTTAAGTGTGTATTATCTCGTATTACCGTTTACCAAACTAATAGTGTCGAATCTTTGTTCTAAAATTCTTTTTCATTTCATACATGTAATTAATATTAGCTTTCGCCCATTCCGTCTGCTTGATATTAAAAAAGTGAGTAGGCTATGTGTTGTTCCAGATTATACTCGTTTATGACAAAATTCATATAATTTATAATTTAATTTGCTACAAACTCTAACAAACATCCATCCATCTAAACTTTCGCATGTATAATATTAGTAAGATTAAGCGCGCGCTCACGTTTGACTAAACTATCGCACAACTATTTAGTCTCGCTTTGATGCCTATGAGTTTATATGAAGGTACGCACACTACTCGATTTTTAGTTGTGCAACAAAACAGTTGAGGCTGCGAAACAATCGACAATCGCACACAGTTTTGTGATTGTTTAATCAAAGGTTGCCCGCTCTGAAGTTGTTAGACAACTAAAATTCTTTTCTTTTTTCAGTATAACCGCAAAGGCAAATACGCTTTAATAGGCGGTAGTGGGACGAGCTGTTTAGAAGTGATCAACTTGCACAACCGCTACATCAGCTGCTCGTACCCCGCCGCGGGCAGCGTGCTCGCCGCCGCCAGCCACCAGCAGCGCATCGCCTTCGCCGGCACCGCGCCCGTGCTCTACATCGTCAGCTTCCACGACCCCAAGCACGAGAAGTACAAAGATAATACCGAAGTCGACTCCTCTACCTGGACACCGCGGAAGAGCGTACTTGAATACTCGTCGACGGTTGAACAGCAGGGTGAGACTTGATATTTGTATATATTTACAAAATAATCTCGCACTACAGTAAATGTAGTTATCACAAACACATTCATAACTAAACATACACACCTACATATACACGCAAAAACACACACATAGTAATATTTCATTATAATTTGGCAACTCAATCTTAATTACATATAGTAGATAAAAGAAGGTCCTGTCTCCTGAAACAAAGTTGTCATAATTAGTTCAGGAGACAGCCCCAATTAATTTTGTCAATTGTAAAAAAAAATGTTATAATAATAAAACGTGTAAAGTTCTTATGATGTCATCTTATATTATTTGTTACTCTATGTTTATAAAGTTCTTAATTGAATTTGCAGTACATTTAATTCAGTCAACAAGTACTATAGATGTTCTTAATTAAAAAAGTTAAGATATATCTGAACTTTATCTAGTCTTAATCCGGAGTGGTATCGCGTACGCTATCCGCCGACAAAACTTTACTGTTTTCTTATAAAACTGAGTTATTTTTGTACTCCCTATTTCTGTAGATTGTTTTTACACTTTTATAAAACGAATGATTGTAATTTTTTGTCAACTTCTGTTTCGTTAAAGATAATAAAGTTTTTATTGTTACAAATTCGCCCTGAATAAAACATTCTATTAAACGGAAGACGAACGATGTGCTACTCTATGCATCTATTAAAATATTTCGCTTGCCGCTTAACTTTTCTAATATAGTTATTAAGTTTTGCTACAACGCTCGCTGACGTCACAAACTTCGAGAGAAAGATGTAAGAATGGATCAAGTTTTGAAAGTGAGTAACAAAAATTAGAATTCTTTTCTCATCAATTTTGGCTTCATTAAAACTAACCTCAGACAAGACAGTAAATTGTGGAGTTATTCAAAAATGTTTTCAGTGTATAGCAACACGTCAATTGTAAAGCGTTTTGATTAGGTTTCGATCAAATATTGGCGTAAAAAAAGAATGCCAACAACGCTCTACTAGGAGCGAAGTACACATAAAAATATTCTATGTTGGTTTATGTCGAATTTGTCTTTATATTATATGCTACGTAGTTATCTTTTTTGACACATCTTTTTGTATTCGGCTTTGATGTTAATTCCATGTCTGCGGTCGGGTCTCGCTGCTTGTCCCGGGGCCTAATTCTATTATTATTAATAGCGTCCATGCCTAATGGAACACGGCTTAACGCTGTAATGAAAATGAGCTTTTAATTAATTAATCTGCCGAATAAAACTGAAGGTATACTTTCGTTATGACTTGTAATTATTTTTGACTAGCTTTCGCCCGCGACTCCGTCCGCGCGGAATTAAAAAAAACAAATGCAAGTATCCTATGTGTTCTTCCAGACTATCCTCTACATCTGTGCCAAATTCCATCGAAATCCATTCAACCATTTAGGCTACAAACCTTAACAAACATCCATCCATCCGTCCATCTAAACTTTCGCATTTATAATATTACTAGCTTTCGCCCGCGACTCCGTCCGCCTGGAGTTCAAAAAAACCAAATTAGTAGCCTATGTGTTCTTCCAGACTATCCTCTACGTCTATACCAAATTTCATCGAAATCTGTTCAGCCGTTTAGGCTACAAACTCTAACAAACATCCATCCATCCATCCATCCATCTAAACTTTTGCATTTATAATATTAGAAAGAAGAAAGATTTATAATATTAGTATGATTGTTTAGGTTTGTTAAATTAGAACCGTATTTTGTCAAAGTGTCTATTTTGCATCAGTTTGCTAAGTTATCGTAAGATGATAACAGTAAAAAGAAAGGAATTTTACGAAAAAAATGAATAAACGTAGATACTTCAGCATGCGAGTTTGTTTTCGTTGTAGTGTTGTACAAGTCAAAAATGTTACCCAAAAATTTATAAAACAAACTGAATAAAAGATGTAAGAGAACAAAACGGCAACTCAAAGAGATTGTCGAGATTAAAATATTTCACTTGTCGGTTAAATGCTCAAATAATTTATTAAGCGTTCCTTTTGAGCATTGTTATGAAGTGGAAGTACCCATTCTTTGTGCTCGGAATTTTATGGAATACCTTTTGTGTTATATTCACCACATTTATATAATTGCAAATTCTAAATTAATTTTCTTCCATTATGTGTCACCGGGAGAACTTTTAATTCAATGTTTTTTTGCTTATAAACATGAGCATGTTAAATAACTTGGTAATCTTTTTTTCAATGTTTTCAATGCAAGATAGAAAAATTAATTCAAATAGAGGAAATTACTGCTGTTTTTGTAAAACCTATATAAAACCTTTACTTTTTTGATTTTGTAAATATATGGTGGTATTGTAAATCCTAAAATAATATTTCGGTATTGTTATGTTTTATGTTTGCTTTGAAAATACAATTACACAAAATAAACGGTAATGTTATTCGAGAGTTCCTACCGCTCAGTTGTTCTGAACTACCTTCTAAGCTTTCCAAGTTGTTTTTGTTTAATTTTAACTACTCTATGTTAAGTGAATAGGTTCGTTTTGTGGTTTACTTAGCAAACGTAACCGCTAAGCTTTTCTAAAAAAAGAGAAAAGGAAGTTTCAAAAGCTTAGACTGTACACGACTCTTGAACTCTAGTTTTATATTCTGAAGTAAAAAGCTCTATAGTTGAAATAAAGCTCTTTTTTACTAATCCAATTAAAGGTGATGATAACTTTATACATAACTTTGTAAGATAATGAAATTAAACAACAGCCATAAAAGTTTGTTTTACGAATTATGATTTGGACATTCACATAACACACAATGGTTTAGTTGAATCGAGAAAGAAATAGGAAATGACTGTCGGAATCGTACTAAGCCAATCAAAGTTTATTGCATAAAAAGTTCGTGAAGGTTTAACATAAGGTATGAAAATATATGTCGACACGCAAACAAACTATCAAAGACTTGCAATTCATTTAATTGGATGAAACTTTGACTTACGAGTATAATGAGCATTTATAACTTCGTTTTTACGCACATTAATTGTGTTTTTATCAATGTAATCTCGTGATACATAACTATTTTTCTTCTAAAATCCAGGTGGTCTTTGAGTAAACTGAAAAAATAAAACAGAAACCTATAGAAATAATAAAAGAGTTTTTCAAATGCGCATATAAAACGCGAGAGTTTAATAAATATTCCACCGTTGAATTAAAATCGAGTAACAGTCCACAGTATTTGCAAATACGAATAGAAGCGCAGACACTATCTTGCTTGTTACATTGAAAAATTGGACTCGGCATTACGTATTCAACAGCGACTACAATGGCGAACAAGTTGCAATAGAATTTAAATAAAGAAAGCGTTTCCTAACAGCGCGAACTCGTGTGCGGGGCGTTGGTGAACTTTCAACTTTTACCCGCTTCTGTAGCTACCTTCCCCCTGCCCCCACCCTAAGCAGGGGAGGCAGTCGTGTTCCGTACTTGGAGCGAGTATTTACAGCGCAACCTAAATATAGCGTTCCTCCGCTCAGCTGGCACAGTAGGGAGGGGGATTGGTGGGTAAACACATCTCCCTCCCCACTTCTTACCGCCACTGCCTCGAGCGACAGAAGGCCATTCCGGCACAGGCCGCGAAGGTGGGTAGACGTTGCTACCGTTTGATGCGCTGCGAGGTCGTACGGCGACCATGACCGTACCAAGCTCAGGGGTGGACGTTCGCGGCGGCAATAAAGACTTTCAAGGTTACGACGTTACTTCAGACATGCGATACATGTTTATTACAGGTTTTGTTATCAAAATAAGGGCTAGACATGCGTAGCTCACTTTTTGACCGAAATAATGTTAATAAGCGGCTTAATTTATAACATTTTAAAATAGATAACTTGTAATATTTTTTACCCGGAAATGTCAAGAAAAAATGAATAAAACCACAGCCATATTGTTAAAGACAGAAAATAGGTATCTCCGTATTGTCCACATTTTAACATTTCAATTATTACTTATTAAATTACGTAGATTTGAAACAAACTTGAATTTAAAGCCCAACCTTGAGCATCACATGCAGACGCTGTTAACTTTATTTCTATAATCTTAAAACGCACGCAAATTAACATTTTACTTAAAAGATTCACAAGACGCTTCAGCTTTACTTAGCGTCGAGTAATCTGTTGAATTTACGAGTTTTATTTGACTTGGCTCTAAAATAAAACATTCTGTGTAACAGCTCCATAACTTTCAATTTCGACTGACGAAGACACATTTAAGAATTTCTGAGCGAATTCATCTCACTTATTCCTAACATTAAAATAAAACCGGCGAAAGCTGAAGTGGGAAAGTTTTGAGGCTTTTGGGAGTAGCTGATATAATCTGGGAATAAAAATCCGCTTTTGCAATCGGATTTTGGTTTTTGTTTGGTGATTTATCTTTGTTGTACTACATATTAAAATGTCATGTCAATGTCGACGAAAGCTACGGCTTCAGCTATTGTCTTCCAAAATATAAAAGCTAAAAGTAACGAATTAAAAAGCTGTTTTATCGTATTTTTATTAATTAATGTTAGGACTTATTCGCAGATATTTTTATTTTTAATAACTAAATGGTAACTGACAAGCGCATGAATGCCAAAAAGGTTAGAAACACTGCCTACCCAATAAAGATAACGGTTGCATTAACATATTTTTACTTTTAACTTTAAAATTAATAAAAGTAACGACAAAGTACCAGAGTAAAAAATATAAATCGCCAACATTTGAAATCAGTGCTAAAGAACGTTTTAACAATATAAAAGAAGAAAGACCAATTTATTCCGAGTTTCGTAAAAGAAATATAACGAGAAGCTAAATATATCGGGCGTAACATTTGAGCTGTAGCGTAGCAGTGTGCGGGCGGGGCGGCGTAGCACCGCCGTAGCACCGGCGTAGCTGCATCGATCCACGGGCCGTGACCTTGACCCGGCCGCGTTCCCGGATGTGCTGGCGCTCGCCTAGTTGCGCTATTGTCGCTTCGCCCGGCTTCAGGCTTTTATTAGCCTCGTTTTATTCGGTTCTGATTTATAAAGTTGTATGCACGATTGCACCTTGATTTTTGTCGTTTTGGGAATCTTAATTATTTTTTTTATATACTGATAATACTCCTGGAAAGAATAGATCCCATTTCAGATTTTTATGGTATATTAATATTCTTTATTAAATGTAGATTGTTTGTAGAAAATAAATTAAAACTACCTCGTATGTTTTTTAGATATGATGTATTAAGAAACTCAAGTTTAGATCAATTTTACAATTTTATAAAACACTTTTAACAAAAATATAAGCTGCTTGTTTTTAATATTTACCTATTAAAATGAAAATAAAAGCTTACTAAAACGTATTACGAGCGAGAGATAAGCAGGTATACACGTAAAAGTTATATTTTAATGCGAATAATGTTCCAACAAATAATATAAAAGAGGAAATGAGTCCCATTTCCGTAGCTGAGAGAAGCAAAAACGGGTTTTTAATAGCGCATGACCGTTATATAGAACAGTTGCACGATATATTTGTTATACAAAGTGTGCATTTACATTCACGATAGCTATTGTGGTTAACTATTAAAGTTGCAAGCTCGCTTTATGCTTGAATAAGTCTGATATGTTAGTTGATTTGATCTTCGAAAGTATTTTGCTCTTACTAATATCAAAAATGTTTGGATGTTGAATTACGACCCAATAGAGACTTTGGATGTATTGGTACTTTTTCGATTCGATTTTAAACTGTTTTTTTTTTTAATTCGGCAGTTAAAGTACAATGCATAATATAATGAAACAATTAATATAATTTGTACGCATTGTTCGGACACTACCAAATTAGAAATTGCCCATTAGTATGATTTATGTCGTTTAGTGACTACAAAATTATTGCTATTGCCGTTTTGGGTTGACTATTCCGAAACAATCTGGAATTATAGGAACTCTATGTTTTATAACAATGTAATATAGCTAATAGATGTACAAATTAATGAAAGGAAATACGAATAATAATTAAAATATGTCTATTCTTTGTGTAAATAGTAAAAAAGGCTTTTTATGAAAAAGCACTACACTACAACAGCTGAGCTTGTTTATATAATATGTTAGTTTCTTATACTAATTCTCAATCATTCGATCTTAAACTATATACTATAAAATTTCGGAATGGAACATGACTGGGTTGCACATAACGTATATAAAATAAATAAATATGCCCTTAGGTGGTAAATTCCAAACGTTTGGCCCACATCCGACACATTTGGTATGAAGCCAAGTGTTATTGCATCCAATAACACTATAGATTCGTACATGTTCTGATAGCATATTAGGTATACTAGTAACATAACATATATAAAAACCATTGAGTTAATATTTATCACTTACACCTATATTAAAGTCGTACACTAGATTTGAATAAAATAAGATAAAACACGAGTAAAGCATCAGAAGATGAAGAATGCATTATGGCTTTAAGATTGAAAGCACAGCATCCTAAAGCGCTATTGTAAAGCTTATTAAAATTAGACGTTTAGACTATTCAATCATGACAAATAAGCTAACATCTTACTCAATAAAGGAATTTAAAAGATTATACCCTTCCTGTTGGTGTAAATTCCTATGTTACTTGGCGATTATGTAGCTTTCTGATGGCGCAAGAATTGTTGATGTCTGTTCAGTAGTTTCAGAGCAAGCAAATTATCAAATCTTACCTCTTTATATTATGTATAGTTGTATAGATAAGTGGATCTTTTATTGAATAACATATTGCAAATGAGCAATCGGAATTGAGATGGATATCGTGAGCTGCATTCTTGATTGTTCACGTTCACGACGGAATTATTCAAATGTATGCAATCTGGTTAGTCGCTGGTACGTTTGCGGAGATCGTGGAGCATAGAAATATATGCAAATGTGACCTCCTGCATAGGACACGTGTGATAGTAAAACTGTATTTCTCATTAATTTACATTAAACATTTATAGGCCAAAAGTCACACTAATCTGTCTTTTATTTGAATTTATTTTAATTGATAAATAGGTCAGATTTAATGATTAAATCGCATGTTGCTAATACGCAAAATATTAAATAAAAATGTCGATAGCATATCCGTTTCGGAGGAAGAAATTTTCTCATCCGAGAAAAAGCACATGACATAGAGTTTATTAGGAGTCTATGTAAATTAACATATAAGTATAGACAACATCATATTATAGAGAAATGAAATGCATTAAGTTTAGCTATGATAATGTTATTGCTTGTTTACGTAATTTACATTTAAATGTTTCACTCGCGTGTATAGTTTA
This sequence comes from Papilio protenor, assembly GCA_029286645.1. Taxonomy (NCBI): domain Eukaryota; kingdom Metazoa; phylum Arthropoda; class Insecta; order Lepidoptera; family Papilionidae; genus Papilio; species Papilio protenor. Next base: position 2,907,768 of record JAGSMZ010000022.1, read on the forward strand.
AATATCATTTGCATTTGCGTCATTTTGCATTGGTTGAGAGTGCTTACGTACATAGCGTTATGTTACTGGAATGCTTTGTTTTATAAATGTAGAGTCGTTTTGCTTCAAATAACATCAATAATTGATTTAACATTCATCTCTTTATCATTGACAGATTATGTTGGTATTTCCAAAAGAAAGTAATCGATACTATTATAATAAAGCGTAAACACACACTTCTTTGTTGCCTAAGATGTCAGCAATTACAGCATATTTTTGAATAATTCTTTTTTTAATAAAAAGCCCTACACTTACGTCATGCTTTAGGCTTTATATTTTCACGCCATTAAACTTAGGGGGTAAATATTTTGGATAAAAACCCTAATGTGGGAAAGAGACCATTAGTTGCTGCCAACATCAAAAAAGAAAGATTGCTAAGGTTTGTCATGTCATGTCATGTTATATTGACATTTGCTATTGAAAATTTGACAAATGTAAAGAACAAAATAAAGTTTTTATAATTTCACGCGGATGATGCCTCACGCGAACAGCTAGTATTAAAATATATGTAATTTTAAGCATCATGTCTGTTAACATAAAATTTAAGTTATACGAGTTACGGCTAACCTATAAATGTATAAAAATCAATTAGCGATGCCTGCGCTTTAAAGTCTGACTGTAAATGGTTCTTTATATATTCAATTTATTAATAACGTTCAGAAATATAAATATACCGTATTAATTTTGTTAATTACTGTTCATTTAACATATCAAAGGTTCGCGTTCGACGTGTAATTAAAATCTCACATTTTAATTACGTTACTTTTTGCATATCTATTAAATAAATATGAGAGGAATAACGGTTAAATTAGATTAAATTTTAGTTTAAAATCGTACCATCAATATTATTTTTACTTAATTACTGGCTTAGGTAAGCATTGCAATAACACGAAACGTATAGTCCAAAAAAAAACAATACACTGTCGGGTTTACCTCAACCTGGATATATTCATCACAATTCTGATCAGTAGTTTAGAAATATAATATAGCACTGTGGTTTATATTTTTACATTACATGTGTACATACACTACATTGGGTTGGAGGGAGGCCAACAGTTATTGGACGCAATATAGGCTTAGCTTTGTGCATTGATTAATTAATGTATGTTGTGTTAATTGAGAAATAGTACATACACTCTCTTTATCTATAAGTAAATGTATGATAACGTTATCTAATATAGCTTATCTATACTAATATTATAAAGAGGAAAGATAACTAATTATTTTACGGCTCTTACTCACGTATACTTTTTTCGGTGACGGCACCGACAGTAAAGACCGACAAAAAAGATTTGTATTGTTTGTATTATAAGTATTGAAATAACTCAAAGACTACTGATCGATTTTAAAAATTATTTCACCGTTAGAACGAAAATTTATCTGTGAGTAACGTATATTTTTTAATTTCATGCAGACGAATCCGCGAGCAACAGTTACTTAGGTATATAGATAAGAAACGTAAGAAATTGTTTACTTCTTTTACTTCATATAAATTAAGGTTACAATACCAGCGTTGTTATGTTATGTATTAAATACTCAAGATACGAGTTAAGAAACACAATGGATAAAAATAAGAGTACAATTACATAAAACGCACATAACTTACAAATGGAGTCATTAATCTAAAGGTTTTCTACGAGGGAGAGAGACATTTAGCAAAGAGCTTTCAGGCCTACTTATCTATTAGTATAACACATTAGGATAAGCTTAAATACATTCACACGCAAATAAACATAAATAACAAAGCAATATTTATCTTAATTACTTTTTTTCATTAACGGAATTATTAACAGTAGTTATTAAAAATAACTAGACTAAAGGCTCATCAGAAACCTATCTTAATTATCCCCAATTAAGGATATTTACCTTTTCACGGTTAAATAAAATATATTTTAACTTTGTTTCATGAAAACAACACAGATTTTTTTTCTGTGATGTAAAAATGCGTAAATAAAATCTCTCAATTTAATGTAACTTCCAATTTATTTACATTTATAAGAAAAGAATGAAGGAAAAAGTTTCTCGTCAGACAGTATACAAGTTCGTTTATTAAGTAATTTACGACGCGAAACCCACCTGATTAATAGCACGAGGCTAATTTATTTTCTCTGTCCTTCCGAAAATTTATCTCAGCCAAACGGATAATTTATTATTTATGAGACCCATTTGCTTTTAAGCGTATTAATAAAAGTATTTAAATCATATCAAACTTGATTTTATAAGTTTGTAGTTGTCTAGATTTAAAATCGACATTTAGGTCTCAATATCGTCATCATTGTCAGACGCAACCAGTCTATTCCAGGACTAGCCACTAACTGACGTCTTAAAACACAACACACAAGGTCATCAGTCCATCGTAAAAAGAGGGCCCACTACAGTTTTAAAGTTCATTCAGCGGTAAAATTTCTGCGTTTTGCATTCGGTTAACAATACTTTTGCATATCCTTGAATATTTTCAGACTTTAAAAGCGTGTAGTTTGAGGATTTTTGTCTATCAACTAATCACTTCACAATCACAATATTTATTACTTCTAAGTTCCGATTTTACAGGAGCGAATTTTACTTTTATTGTGACCTTAATCCCTCTTGAAGCTGCTAAAATAAATTACCATTTTTAATGTAATTCCAAGAAACCGCGGCGTACTCAACGAATGAGCCAATTTGTTTTACAAATTTAGGTCTAATCCTATACGAGACTGGTCTTTCTTTGAAGGTACTTTTAATGTCGAAACTGCTTCTACCTAAAGGATGTTTAAAAGCATGTATATCACTGGTAACTAGAATGTAATAAATATAAATGATATGTATAAAGTTGATAAAAATAATTTTATTTTACACTTCAATCTATAGACTCTGATGGTGATGATCTTGTTTACCTACTGTACATTTTTTATGACATACATACATCCTGATTTATATCAAGACTAATCTGAAAGCTTAGTACGAATGATCTTGTGAAAGTTTTGTATTATATTTTAATTGACGAAATTTGTATTACATTTGTGCATACCAAGCATAAGGTACATCGCCGAATTTCGTCTTTTTTTTCAATAATGTGAATATATTCTCTGAACTGCCACGCTAATATTCATAATTAGCCCTCTAGTATAGGTACAAACTAAACAACTTGCTTAAATATAAGTATAAACTGTCATAACAGAACCCGAACTCTACTATTTGCTTAGTGTTATTCCCTAGCGAAAGGTCGCGGGCTTAGGTGAGAATTGCCTTTGTTGTATTGTGCCGAAACGAGTACAGTAATTGTGTTCTGCCCATTCGTTGTATTTTAAATGAATGAATCAATTATTTACAAAGAGAAAGCTCGCGGAGCGAAAATGAAAGGGAAAAGTTGATGAAAATGTAACAGCCTACTGGGAGATTAATGTTTTTGATGAGATTTTATATGCGTTCGAGAACGTTACAGTGAATTTATGAATATTATAAAAGTGTAAAAGCCGAGGCGTACATAACATGAAAGTTTTTAAAAATTAATAATAACTTATGGATGTAGAAAAGTAATAAGGTCATTATTAATTTAAAAGTCAAATCTAAATGCCTATGTAAATATAATGGATTTAATATACCTATTCAAATAAATTTATTTTCATTCCCCTATTCGTGTTTGATGGTTACTGATATTCAAAATATTATACGAAATACATTTTAATCTGAAAGGAAAAGGTATTTATTTAGGGTCAAGCTTCTGAGCGTTTTGAAATAGCATAAAAGCAATTATAGAATACAGTATTTTGTATAGAACTCTACTATGCCGAACGGAAATAAAATCCGGCCCAGATATTTCTATGCGCGAACATTTTACAAATGAGAATATATTCATATGCGACCGAGCGAAATTTATTGAAAGCTCCTAGTTAAGCTTTCATAGAATTTCTTTTTTATTTCAGTTCGAAGCGTTTCAAAGGTTTCTCGGAGCGAGTGAAAAATGTAAGAGCAAAATGTGTTAACTTTATACTGTAATGTAACATCTCTAAAGCTCTAAATTGATGAACAAGGTAGGACTTATTCATTACAACTTTGACGTTAAATAAAAATTATTTTCAGAGTGTTCATTTTACTTTCATAAGTGCGACTATAATTAGGTACTTTTTTTCTCTAGCAGTTTTTATGACTATCTTGTCACTTATAAAAGAAATTTCGTTGTTTAGTTGCAACATATTTTGAGAGTGTAAAACTTAATATTTCCAACTTTAACTTGTCGGTACAGCACATATGAAATTTTCATCGTGTCCAAAGTTTTGTTATCTTAAACTTTTCTATCATCATAGAGTTAGGGTTGAAATATTTAATTAAAACTAGCTAAGGTATACTGATTTGATAATAATAACATTGCAGTCTTGTTAAAGCTTAATTGTTTGTTAACTACAATAATTATTTAATAAAAGTGCATATTATGAGAGATGTGTTTGAGATTCAAGAAAATTATGTTGTACTATAAAATAATTTTGACAAACTTTCGATATCAAATTGAAATTGGCTACAAGTAGGTTTTTTATAACGATTTTGCGCAACTTTTATAAATTACACTTCATTAATACATTTCTTTGTCAGAACATTTCTCGCTCCATAATTTACGACCTTAAGGAGCCTTTTCCAACTTAACCGCTTTGACAAGAACAAAGGAGCATAAATATCCCTTACTCGGTTTTTTATGTATCCCCGGCATTGGCCAACCGGTATACGTAATTGCCTACTTAGTCGAAGGTCCTGAAACAATATTTGTGCGGACGACAAATGGTTTTTGGAGGCCTATGACGTTTTGCGAATATTCCCTTAGGCCGAGTTTGACTTATAAAATACAATTTCATAAAGAAAATGGAAATTTACTGAGAGTAAGGAATTATAGGCGGAGGCAAGTATTAGCTACTTTGAATAAGAATATTCTATGGTTACTTACCATAGAAAAACTCATTTTAGGTATGTTCCACTTATTATTGGATATAAGTATAATTTAATTATCAAAGTACAAGATATTTCATTTCCATTTCAATTAACGATAACTCTCGTCTTACACGAAGCGGCAGCAAATCAACGAGCTTATCAAAAGTTAGCACTCCGAGTCGATGATTAGAAAAGTTCTGATCCGAGCATACAACTTGGAGCTAAGTCGTAAAAATGAAGCTAAAATGACAGTTAAGTGTTAAATATAGAAAATTATTTTTAACTAGCTATCGCCCGCGACTCCTATGCGAGTGAGTAGCTTTTGTGTTCTTCCAGACTATCCTCTACATCTTTATCAAATTTCATCGAAATTCGTTCAGCAGTTTAGGCTACAAACTCTAATAAACAAGTTCCTTGTCCAATTTTCTGATCAAATACAATGCTATTACCAAAATGATTTACATCGTAGATACAAAATTAATTCACAAATCACTTTATTTAAATTTAACTTGCTGAAATTTTAGGATATTTAAGACGTTTATGTACATTCGAGTTACGTAACAAACCGCACATAAAGATAAATTTTTAAAGTCGAACTTTACGACAGTTTCATCACACGATTCATATCCGAGGCGAAGGCAATAAATGGCATCTGTCGCTGAAAGGAAACTTTGTCAGTGGTCCTGAAACGAGTTGTACGTAATCCGAGTCGGCTTTCCGCAAGACTTAACGATCGACCGACATAAAATTGTATCGCCCCGCTTTTAGGAACTGTAATACAGATAAAAGATTTACTCCTTTAAATTATTACTTTAGTAAAGATAAATGTTTTGATATCTTTTCAAAAAGAAACAATTTATCTAAATATTTTTCCGTTATTCACAATAACAACTTTCATATGGTTCTTTCCGAATTTACTATTTTCGTGTCTAAGGGCCTGTACATCCAAATTATAAATTGTCTGATAATATTCCAACATGTAAAATATGTGAGGGAAATATTGGATTTTGTTCCCTTATCTGACGGTGACGTCATTTTTAAGCTATCTGAGCCTCTATCAGCAAGTGGTGGGACAGACCTTTAGACATTTAGCGGCCAATCTATAATTTTAAAACAACGTTAAATATGTTACTCGATTTAAGATTAATTATTTTATCACCGATTACTCAAACTTAAGTTTTACATACGACAAAGGTTTAACATTAAACGATTAAAGTTTCCAGACACAAATGCGTTAAATAATATCCCGAGCGGAGTAATTAAGGCGGTTATGTAGGGCAAAGCGGTCGTATCTGATGATACCTTACGTAAATTACATTTAATATCCTACATAGACACTATATCTGTAGGCATTACATGTCTGATATTAAGATTAGTACAGATGCTTTAAATAACTTACTTTTAAGACAAAATGATTACATATGTACGTAATTTATGTTTAAATTTCATGACTGATGATATTAAAAGAGAAGAATTAACATATAATAATCATACTAATCATACTTCATACTAATATTATATATGCGAAAGTTTAGATGGATGGATGGATGGATGTTTGTTAGAGTTTGTAGCCTAAACGGCTGAACGGATTTCGATGAAATTTGGTATGAATGTTGAGGATAGTCTGGAAGAACACATAGGCTACTTAGTTTTGTTTTTTTTAATTCCCCGCGGACGGAGTCGCGGGCGAAAGCTAGTATATAATATAATATTATATTGTGTATCTGTTCTAAGATTAAATTAAAAGTTTCCAAATCGTGGCAGTAATTATCAGTTGTACTTGACTTTGTATATTTTGAGATTGCTACAACAAAAAAATGAACAAAGTAAATGGCTAAAATCGAGATAAATACAACAAACTCAATATATAATATATAAACTAGCTTTCGCGCGCGACTCCGTCCGCGCGGAATTAAAAAAAACAAAAGTGAGTAGCCTATGTGTTCTTCCAGACTATCCTCTACATCTTTATCAAATTTCATCGAAATCCGTTCAGCAGTTTAGGCTACAAACTCTAACAAACATCCATCCATCCATCTAAACTTTCGCATTTATAATACTAGCTGTTGCCCGCGACTTCGTCCACGCAATATTAAGATAAAAAAAGTAGCCCGTCTATGTCATCTACCCTTCAGGGAAAGTCCGGTCGAAGCGACCCAGCCGTTTTAGAGATTACCCGGAACAAACGCGGCTTGCAGACAGACAGATAGACAGACAGACAGACAAAAAAATTTTGAATGCGATTTTCGTTATCAGCAACGCAAATACATCATCTTCCCGAAATCTAGAATTTTTCTTTTGATATTACAAACAGACACTCAATTTTATTATATGTACATATATAATTTTATTTGGCGTGGTTCGTGCTATATGTATAATAGCTGTTCCACGCGACTTCGTCAGCGCAGCATTAAAATAAAAAAGACACGAAGTACATAATTAAATTGGCAAAACTTGAATAAAAAGAAAACCGCCTGCTTCACCGGTTGCCAACAGTCTTCAGCTGTAAATCATCCAAAACCACCAAAAACTAACTTAAGCGAGCAACAGCGGTAGAGCCCGCTTTAACAGCTTCCTACGAATGGGCCGGCTCGCCCGGTGCAATACCACGACCACTCAAAAGACAGGCGTGAAGTGGGAGCAATTCCGCGTTTCGTCAGATGAGTGTCGTGCCGGAGGCCCAACTTTAGTCCCTTTTCCTTCTCACCCTTTTTCTTATAAGAAAAGGATGGAAGGGAAAGTGGATTTGACGGTGGAGGAGACGCATAGGAAGGGGATATATTCTGTTTATACCTGCTTCCACTTGCATTCATTTGCAAATCAGATACAATTACCAGAAACCACCTTAATTGAATAAGATCTCCTTGCAATCTTTTATATCCACCTGTACTTAACCTACAACTTCCTGAACCTGAGGTGAACCACCTGTTACTACCTTCAAGCACCTACTAACATTTGCAACTCCCTTAATCCACCAGAATCTAACTGCAAACGCCTGACACCATCTGCAGTCTCTTGTAGTGACATGTAACCTTTTTTTTCTGCAACCCCTCGCAACCACATAGTCCATGTGTTACTCCAGACTTTATTTTATTACTATTCAAAATCTCAATTGGCTAAGTCAAGGCATTGCAGAATTATCGAGTAAATACGTAAATAACAAAAAAACTACATATCCCTCGGGAACCTGACATTTTTCGGGGATGAACCTTTTCCCACTGTGGTCCAGACTTTGTTAAATATATGTGCCAAATTTCAATAACATAAGTTGAACCGTTAGTAGTAACCGTAGGCTACAAATTCTAACAAACGTCCATCCATAGATCTAAACATTTAAAAAAAGTTTAAAATTTATAGTATTTAAATATGAATTATGATTGCCCACGACCCACGACTTCGTCCGCGTGGAGTTTAAAGTTCAAAACTTACGTTCGCCCTTTTTTTCATCCTATTACCTAAAGTATTATCTTAGTAGTAAGCTACGTAATGGACTACTACGGTGAAGGAAAACATCGTGATGCAACCTGCACATATCGGAGAAGAAATTCAAAGATACATTTGTGTGAAGTCAACCAACCCGCAGTGGTCCAGCGTGGTTGACTATGTCCTAGTCACCCTAACTTAGGGTAGGCTCCGAGCCCCTCAGTGGGGACGTATAGTGAGCTGGTGATGATGATGATGATGATGATGATGATGATGATGATGATGATGATGATGATGATGATGATGATGATGATGATGATGATGATGATGATGATGATGATGATGATGATGATGATGATGATGATGATGATGATGATGATGATGATGATGATGATGATGATGATGATGATGATGATGATGATGATGATGATGATGATGATGATGATGATGATGATGATGATGATGATGATGATGATGATGATGATGATGATGATGATGATGATGATGATGATGATGATGATGATGATGATGATGATGATGATGATGATGATGATGATGATGATGATGATGATGATGATGATGATGATGATGATGATGATGATGATGATGATGATGATGATGATGATGATGATGATGATGATGATGATGATGATGATGATGATGATGATGATGATGATGATGATGATGATGATGATGATGATGATGATGATGATGATGATGATGATGATGATGATGATGATGATGATGATGATGATGATGATGATGATGATGATGATGATGATGATGATGATGATGATGATGATGATGATGATGATGATGATGATGATGATGATGAATCTACGTAATAACAGAAATCTATTGTTGAAAGATTCCAAATTTCTAAGCCCGGTAGTTTGTGAGCTGATTTTTCGGTTACCCTTATTGTTTGTGTTCGCGATATCTTCTAAACTATTTGTCCAATTTAAATACTGTAAAGGACAATTTTGTTCTACATTAAATTCTCCTGGCAACGAAGGCATTTATTTGGATAAGGATTAATACTGAAACCAATAAAACAACGACGCAAATAGCATGCGATATTTAATTCATTTTGTAAACAAAAAAGTGGTTATTGTAAGAAAACCGTTAAGATAGATATATGATATCGCGGATTTTTCTGTAGAACTTTTGAGATCTACATTTCTTTCATACATCATTTTTATATACCTCTAACGGTTTAGGCAGCGTAAGCCGAGAAAAGTTAAAGTTTAGTAATTTTTTAACGCCGCGTCCAGAAACACGCTGTTTATTAATAGTTCCTAAACATAAGTAATAATAAAATATAGCCTATGTTACTCACAGATAAATTACCTTTCTGATGGTGAAAGAATTTTTAAAATCGGCCCAGTGGTTTTTGAGTTATTTCAATACATACAAAAATACAAAAATACAAAAATACAAAAATACAAAAATACAAAAATCCAAAAATCCAAAAATACAAAAATACAAAAATACAAAAATACAAAAATACAAAAATACAAAAATACAAAAATACAAAAATACAAAAATACAAAAATACAAAAATACAAAAATACAAAAATACAAAAATACAAAAATACAAAAATACAAAAATACAAAAATACAAAAATACAAAAATACAAAAATACAAAAATACAAAAATACAAAAATACAAAAATACAAAAATACAAAAATACAAAAATACAAAAATACAAAAATACAAAAATACAAAAATACAAAAATACAAAAATACAAAAATACAAAAATACAAAAATACAAAAATACAAAAATACAAAAATACAAAAATACAAAAATACAAAAATACAAAAATACAAAAATACAAAAATACAAAAATACAAAAATACAAAAATACAAAAATACAAAAATACAAAAATACAAAAATACAAAAATACAAAAATACAAAAATACAAAAATACAAAAATATATATTCTCATGTCTATATTGTAAACAACAGTAAGATTTAAAGGTTATTCGATTCCCTTCGTAATTATATTTTGGGACGTCAGCATTAGAGGCTCGCAACAGGGTATGCATCCCACGGGCGCACGTCCGCGGCTGTCTGTTGCTATATCGATCGCGCGACCTCTGACATTAAATGTAAGACAAGCCCGTTCAGGGTGAGGGACGACTGTTCCTATTTTTGACCGACTTCCCAAAAGAAGGAGGTACTCAATTCGTCCGTATGTTTTTTTTTTATTTTTTTTTTCAGTTACAGTTTCTAATTAACGTAGGCAATGTAACTAATTATTTAACGGCTATCACTCCACTCACATCTATTTTACCGGTTGCGGCACCGACTAGTTTCGGACCCATCTGGGGTCCATCTTCAGTGCCAAGGGATCGTAATACTTAGTTATAATAATGTTTCACGAAAGTTTAAACAATGCGAGTTTAAGTAACTGATAAGTCTTCTTAAAAGAATAAAATCAAGTCAATGTTTTGATCTTTGTTTCGGTATTAACACTCTACTTCGTCTTTATTATATATCTATTTTAAGGATCGATTGTAATTTAAAATAAAAGACTTCATGTAAGCCCATACACCCATAGTCTCATTTACTATAACGTGGAGTTACCAGCCAGCGCGGCGGCGGCGTAAAGTAGGTCACGCACACCGCAGTAACACACACGCACGTAGGAGGGACATGTCTACACGTATTTTACTCTACCTTACAGGAACATCGACACACGAACTAAATCTAGCAATACCAATAAAGCACCTGTCATATACAGCATGTTTCGACAGAGACTGATATCTAAGTAACCATAAGAAAACTAAAAGACATACATAAAGTAGCATCCTTTGTAATTATTTAATAAAAGGATACTATAAATATGTCGACATTTAGTATACAAGAGTTGTAATTCTAAAAACGAATAAAGCTGTCGAGTTAAATATTAAGTAGCTCAGACAGCGGGCACCGTTGCTGCTTTTAATAAATAAGCCATATGATTTTTTAATTCGAATTCATTTGCTCTTCTCCTTTTGAACACAACGTAGGTATGCTTTGATCTCAAAGCTTTACGTTAAATTAAAAATATTCTGCATATTCACATTACTTTACCAGTATGGTTTTATGTGAATTTTCTTTATGGAAAAAAATGAATTAATCTTTCATAGACATTATTTGTTGTCCATTTTTACTATCGACCTTTACACGTAGCAACATAAAATATTTACTGGCCTACCTCTTTACATTTAGACTACCTTCATTTTATTGCTCCATACATTTTACGATATCTTCTCTTGACGCTGTAATGTCAAGATATTTGTCCCTAAATTCGCCTACTTTTTTAGGAACAAAAGATGGTTTGATTCGGTAAACATTGCGCGTAAGGTATATATTTTCTTTTATTTAAGTAAAACGGGGATACGGCCGATTGGAAGTCAGGAATGGAGAAAACCGATATGCGTACGTAGACGTTTTCAGGTCAACGAACTCGCTTTGGGATATTCGTCTGAATTATTTTGAATTTAACGTACTGATGAAGTGACACCTCTTTGATTAAATTTCGGTGAAGAAGTTAATTTAACATTTCAATCAGCGTATAACTTTTTGCCACCCACGTTGTCATTTTGAGACGCAACAATACCATGGTCTACATTATAAATACTTTGTGTTAATGAGGGCAATGTCTCGATCGATGTTATAAATCAGAAGTTAATAACCGTCGCACCGCCAACGCTGACTCGGCAATCGTTCACAACTTGGTCTCATTAAATTTAATCTATCGCTAAACTTGTGCTGTTCCACTTTCCAGACAGACTTACGAATAATTTGGTAACCACAGAAGTTATGTTGTGACTTCATCATTTTTAGAGCGTGCGCACACCTGAAACTAAACTATCGTACAACTGTTTAGTCTCGTATTGATTCCTATGAGCTTATATGGAGGAACGCACAGTACTCGATTTTTAGTATTCCAACTAAACAGTTGAATTGGCTGCGGAACAATCGACAATCGCACAACAGTTGTGCGACAGTTTAGTCAAAGGTGTGCGCCCGCTCTTAAAGTAAAGTCGTAAAAAATATCTACCAAATACTAGGTTTCTAGCAAACAATGTGAACGGAATATTTATAGACAATTCAGACAAAACTTTTTTACATATAAAGCATGATAAATAACAATTGAGAGTACATAAAAAAAATTATGTAATGAGGTGGGTGTAACAATGGTCAAAAATTCTCTTTGTATTCCGTTAATAAATGTTTTTTGTTGACATTTACGTTGTAATAATATTTCGTATTTAGACCAGAATGAAATGGCCGAATGAACAATTAATTTGGCCAGCCTTAATTAACAATTCGAACAGAGAGCATTTGGAACTTTTCACATTCCTCTATTCAACGTTGTTTGTTTGCGTCCAATGTAAGCTCTAATTCGTACTCGTATATTGTGAAATAAGGAGCATTCTAAATGAACTTTTCTTCCAGAGAAAATCTAAATTTAGTATCAAATATTGTAGTCTGCTTTCAAACCTTGTTTTACAAAAAAATCATATTATATAATTTCATATTCTTCTTTCGATGGGATGATTACATTGGATCCTCTTAATACGGCCTGAGAAGAACGCGTATATGAAGTGGATTAAATTAAATGATCGACTTTCGGCTTAAATAAAAACATTTAACAATTTCTAATTATTAAACAACTATTAGCGTTTAAATTTAATTAAAAGATCTTTTTCTTTATCTATAAATCTTAAAGTTGGTCTCATAAATTTCTACTCTAGTTGGGAGATTTATTTGTTTACTCTCCCATAACGAGACTTCGACGCAAGTCACGAATAAACAGAGAGTAATTATGCTAAAGTCATTCATTTAATTATGTTAAAGAAGTTTAAAAGCCCGGAGCAAATTAGAGATATTAAGATTTAGTCTTTGCCCTCAAAGATTTTATTACAAACGTAAAATTATAATCACTTAGCTATTATAAAATCGTTATCTTTATTCACTTTAAGTATACTTTAATATGATATTATTTTAAACTAGCTGTTGCTCGCGACTTCCTCCGCGTGAAATTAAAAAAAAATCATATTATATAATTTCATATTCTTCTTTCGATGGGATGATTACATTGGATCCTCCTAATACGGCCTGAGAAGAACGCGTATATGAAGTGGATTAAATTAAATAATCGACTTTCGGCTTAAATAAAAATATTTAACAATTTCCAAGTATTAAACAACTATTAGCGTTTAAATTTAATTAAAAGATCTTTTTCTTTATCTATAAATCTTAAAGTTGGTCTCATAATTTCTACTCTAGTTGGGAGATTTATTTGTTTACTCTCCCATAACGAGACTTCGACGCAAGTCACGAATAAACAGAGAGTAATTATGCTAAAGTCATTCATTTAATTATGTTAAAGAAGTTTAAATGCCCGGAGCAAATTAGAGATATTAAGATTTAGTCTTTGCCCTCAAAGATTTTATTACAAACGTAAAATTATAATCACTTAGCTATTATAAAATCGTTATCTTTATTCACTTTAAGTATACTTTAATATGATATTATTTTAAACTAGCTGTTGCTCGCGACTTCCTCCGCGTGAAATTAAAAAAAAATATGGCCTATGTTACTCACAGATAAATTACCTTTCTAACGTTGAAATAATTTTTGAAATCGTACCATTAGTTTTTGAGTTATTTCAATAGATACAAATCTTTCCTCTTTATAATATTAGTATAGATTAATAATTGAATGTCTTGTAAGATTTGAACGATTGCATTATTTTCTTATCAAATTGTTACTATTGTGGGGAAGTACTAGATTGTAAATAATACAATATACGGAAAGTACACTTCTTAAGATATTTCGAGCATATTGTCCCTTAGTTTACACGTTCCTCTAACAATTTCTTCAGCTTGGTCAAGGTTGCGGTGGCTGGCAGCTAGCCAGTAGCTCGCTACAATGACCCTACACTTTTGGCAAGTGGTAGTTACATATTTTTGAACGTTAAATCAAGGTTAGTATAAGTTATTTGATTGCACGTAGGTTGACTCTTCTGTAAAGAAATGTCCTGAAATAAAAATACTCGACCTCTTTGGTACTGTTTAATCTATACTTCTATACTATTATAATAAAGCGTAAACATACACTTCTTTGTTGCCTAAGATGTCAGCAATTACAGCATATTTTTGAATAATTCTTTTTTTAATAAAAAGCCCTACACTTACGTCATGCTTTAGGCTATATATTTTTACGCCATTAAACTTAGGGGGTAAATATTTTGGATAAAAACCCTAATGTGGGAAAGAGACCATAAGTTGCTGCCAACATCAAGAAAGAAATTTGCTAAGTTTTGTCATGTCATGTCATGTCATGTCATGTCATGTCATGTCATGTCATGTCATGTCATGTCATGTCATGTCATGTCATGTCATGTCATGTCATGTCATGTCATGTCATGTCATGTCATGTCATGTCATGTCATGTCATGTCATGTCATGTCATGTCATGTCATGTCATGTCATGTCATGTCATGTCATGTCATGTCATGTCATGTCATGTCATGTCATGTCATGTCATGTCATGTCATGTCATGTCATGTCATGTCATGTCATGTCATGTCATGTCATGTCATGTCATGTCATGTCATGTCATGTCATGTCATGTCATGTCATGTCATGTCATGTCATGTCATGTCATGTCATGTCATGTCATGTCATGTCATGTCATGTCATGTCATGTCATGTCATGTCATGTCATGTCATGTCATGTCATGTCATGTCATGTCATGTCATGTCATGTCATGTCATGTCATGTCATGTCATGTCATGTCATGTCATGTCATGTCATGTCATGTCATGTCATGTCATGTCATGTCATGTCATGTCATGTCATGTCATGTCATGTCATGTCATGTCATGTCATGTCATGTCATGTCATGTCATGTCATGTCATGTCATGTCATGTCATGTCATGTCATGTCATGTCATGTCATGTCATGTCATGTCATGTCATGTCATGTCATGTCATGTCATGTCATGTCATGTCATGTCATGTCATGTCATGTCATGTCATGTCATGTCATGTCATGTCATGTCATGTCATGTCATGTCATGTCATGTCATGTCATGTCATGTCATGTCATGTCATGTCATGTCATGTCATGTCATGTCATGTCATGTCATGTCATGTCATGTCATGTCATGTCATGTCATGTCATGTCATGTCATGTCATGTCATGTCATGTCATGTCATGTCATGTCATGTCATGTCATGTCATGTCATGTCATGTCATGTCATGTCATGTCATGTCATGTCATGTCATGTCATGTCATGTCATGTCATGTCATGTCATGTCATGTCATGTCATGTCATGTCATGTCATGTCATGTCATGTCATGTCATGTCATGTCATGTCATGTCATGTCATGTCATGTCATGTCATGTCATGTCATGTCATGTCATGTCATGTCATGTCATGTCATGTCATGTCATGTCATGTCATGTCATGTCATGTCATGTCATGTCATGTCATGTCATGTCATGTCATGTCATGTCATGTCATGTCATGTCATGTCATGTCATGTCATGTCATGTCATGTCATGTCATGTCATGTCATGTCATGTCATGTCATGTCATGTCATGTCATGTCATGTCATGTCATGTCATGTCATGTCATGTCATGTCATGTCATGTCATGTCATGTCATGTCATGTCATGTCATGTCATGTCATGTCATGTCATGTCATGTCATGTCATGTCATGTCATGTCATGTCATGTCATGTCATGTCATGTCATGTCATGTCATGTCATGTCATGTCATGTCATGTCATGTCATGTCATGTCATGTCATGTCATGTCATGTCATGTCATGTCATGTCATGTCATGTCATGTCATGTCATGTCATGTCATGTCATGTCATGTCATGTCATGTCATGTCATGTCATGTCATGTCATGTCATGTCATGTCATGTCATGTCATGTCATGTCATGTCATGTCATGTCATGTCATGTCATGTCATGTCATGTCATGTCATGTCATGTCATGTCATGTCATGTCATGTCATGTCATGTCATGTCATGTCATGTCATGTCATGTCATGTCATGTCATGTCATGTCATGTCATGTCATGTCATGTCATGTCATGTCATGTCATGTCATGTCATGTCATGTCATGTCATGTCATGTCATGTCATGTCATGTCATGTCATGTCATGTCATGTCATGTCATGTCATGTCATGTCATGTCATGTCATGTCATGTCATGTCATGTCATGTCATGTCATGTCATGTCATGTCATGTCATGTCATGTCATGTCATGTCATGTCATGTCATGTCATGTCATGTCATGTCATGTCATGTCATGTCATGTCATGTCATGTCATGTCATGTCATGTCATGTCATGTCATGTCATGTCATGTCATGTCATGTCATGTCATGTCATGTCATGTCATGTCATGTCATGTCATGTCATGTCATGTCATGTCATGTCATGTCATGTCATGTCATGTCATGTCATGTCATGTCATGTCATGTCATGTCATGTCATGTCATGTCATGTCATGTCATGTCATGTCATGTCATGTCATGTCATGTCATGTCATGTCATGTCATGTCATGTCATGTCATGTCATGTCATGTCATGTCATGTCATGTCATGTCATGTCATGTCATGTCATGTCATGTCATGTCATGTCATGTCATGTCATGTCATGTCATGTCATGTCATGTCATGTCATGTCATGTCATGTCATGTCATGTCATGTCATGTCATGTCATGTCATGTCATGTCATGTCATGTCATGTCATGTCATGTCATGTCATGTCATGTCATGTCATGTCATGTCATGTCATGTCATGTCATGTCATGTCATGTCATGTCATGTCATGTCATGTCATGTCATGTCATGTCATGTCATGTCATGTCATGTCATGTCATGTCATGTCATGTCATGTCATGTCATGTCATGTCATGTCATGTCATGTCATGTCATGTCATGTCATGTCATGTCATGTCATGTCATGTCATGTCATGTCATGTCATGTCATGTCATGTCATGTCATGTCATGTCATGTCATGTCATGTCATGTCATGTCATGTCATGTCATGTCATGTCATGTCATGTCATGTCATGTCATGTCATGTCATGTCATGTCATGTCATGTCATGTCATGTCATGTCATGTCATGTCATGTCATGTCATGTCATGTCATGTCATGTCATGTCATGTCATGTCATGTCATGTCATGTCATGTCATGTCATGTCATGTCATGTCATGTCATGTCATGTCATGTCATGTCATGTCATGTCATGTCATGTCATGTCATGTCATGTCATGTCATGTCATGTCATGTCATGTCATGTCATGTCATGTCATGTCATGTCATGTCATGTCATGTCATGTCATGTTGCATTGAAATTGCTTCCAATGTCACTTGATAGTACTAAGGGGAGGTAACTACAGCTGCTTGAATATAGTTTAAACTTTTAAACATATTTGAAGCAATTGTAAAACATACTATATTAGCTGCTTCCAACTTTCTGATTTCCGCAATTTCGCTACATATTTCGATGATTGAACTCACAAATTGTTATTAAAAAATAGACTATTTCAAGTCAATAAGGGTAACCAGAGGTGACACATGTTATGATTTGGAGTACCTACTTTTTGCCAATGAATATTTGTAATTGTAGATTCAAACGTCGAAACTTCTATACTATTTTAAGATATTACACATTACGTCTTTTTCTCATTATCTCTCTTCTTTATCTTTGTAATGCACCACTATATTAACTGTAAACACGAATAAGTTTCTTCAGTGCCTTTAATCTAACGCCGTGTAAAGTTAAAACGTCTTGCCACCTACTATCATGGTTCTACGGTTTGGGTGCGAGCCAACTAAGTAGATTATAATGACGGCGGTACTACCAGTGTTTTATGTTTAAAATTTAAATATATATTGTAACTTTAGGATATTATAATGAAAGTATGGACATCTTAACCTATGGTAGTTAGAGCAAAATAAGAGATTATATTTATTATGTTAAGTAATCATACTTCATACTAATATTATAAATGCGAAAGTTTCGATGGATGCATGTTTGTTAGAGTATCTAGCCAAAAAGGTTGAACGGAATTCGATAAAATTTGGTATAGATGTAAAGGATAGTCTGGAAGGACACGTAGACTACTCACTTTTGTGTTTGTTAACTACACACGGACGGAGTCACGGGCGTAATCTAGTATGCTTTATATTGCTTTTTCTGGTCTGATTACTTTGCTTACCTGAAATTATACAACAGCTATCGACAAAAATGTTGTATCTATTTTGCGCAGTATTTTGTTTCATTATAAAGTTTGTGAACACTTTGGGTTCTAAAACAAAAATTTAACTTGTAACAAACAGCAATTAAACGTACCTTAACTTTACAACTCTCGATCAGAACTTGGTAGAAATCCTGTGCTAATGAGATTTATTTGTTTACGGTTTGCTGAACAGAAGGCAAGGAAGTGGAACGAACTTGGTTGAAACAAGGAGTGAATTTATTTGCTACTCTGAAAATGGGAATGACCAAAAGATACAAGTGTCTTTAAAATGCTTTTTGTCCGATGAAAATTAAAAGTTACAATATCCATGAATGTCTCGTATCACCCGAACAAACATAAAGTTTTTTTAATATGAAATTGTTCATGTTTTCATAAGTATTTTAAACTAATGTAGGCTAGAACGGTAGCAGTAAATTTTGCGACTCGGACAATTTAAACGACTTTCGTGTAACGGCGTAAGATTACCAACAATTAGTGTCAGCTTTGCTGAATTATAGACGAAATTTGCGTAAGTTTTCAGCAATTTATCTCAATTTACTGTTTATGTTTACGTACATCTGTATAATTTTTTCTTCCTTAAACAAACAATAAATAAAAACAAATACATTCGTCTTTGAATTATCTTTTTATAGATTATGACAAATAAGATAGTATATTTTATACAGTATAACTTGAAAGGTTTAGGAGCTTAACAGGACGTGTCCAAACTTTGTTTGTCAGATTTCGGCGGCGTTACGGTCACACGTGTTTGACTACTTTTCTAACAAAACTATAATATTACATTGGATTTAAAAAGAGACAAAACAATAACAAGTTTTCTGCGTATTATTATAATGGGGGAAAACACTTTTTTATCTGAGATATTATTTACACGTACGTCCTAAATGGGATATTAATATGATCAAGTTTCATTAAAATTCTATAATTTTAGTTTAAAAAGAGGAATAAGCAATAATTTGTGAGTTTGTTCAGTTTCTATATTTCATTTTTGCTTTTGAGAGAAAATAAAACTCGAAGCTTACATATAAATAATGTTGAAAATAAATGTAGAAATTATTTGATCTTTTTACGTTGGTAGATATTTCCTTAATAATTCATCCAATAAAAATATAAATTCAATAAAGTGGTAATAAGCACATTTCTTTCCCGAGTCGACATTTCCGCCAATTCCTTTCAGAGAGATTTTATTAAAATCTTTCATTTCCCGCTATTTCAGCGAGTTATTTTTAATATGACATAAAATGATCGAGCACAATTTGGTTTACAATAACATAGTTTTAAAGTACCGACATTTTTTATATTGAAACAATTCTCAAAACCAAGTTCTTAATAAAGGTTTACCAGGATTTCATAAAGAGACAGGAAATAGTGGTTTTTGACATAAATTTTGATATTGAAACATACTCATAGTGTTTAAAGGAAACGAGCATAACAGTAAAACATTCATTCATTTCCAATCATTCATTCCGTTCACGTTTCAATTGTATTTAGATAGGTTACAATATTACTCGTCACATTCAAAGTTTTCTCATCCAAACAAATGGATATCAGATTCGTTACGAAGTTTTATAGACGAATCAAGTCACTACGTGAGCGTATCACTCCCCGATCGCAAATATGAAAACTGAAATAATAAAAAATATTCTGCGCGGTGAATATTGTTTGTGGAACAATCTATATGTTGTACGGTATGTATTTACTTACATAAACATACATAATATTGGTACATTCAAAGGATTAAAGCAAAGCAATTTGAGGTTTTAAAATTAATAACCTCAAATTCTCCAAGTGACATAACATCCTACTAATGTTGCTATATTTAGTTAATATTCTATTTACGTACAAATAAGTTATTAGTGTATGTTCTTTTTAACTTTAAGCGGAATCAAAGTAAAGTACACAGGGAATTTTATCGTAGTTATTTTTTCTATTGTTTATTACTTTTCACCGTTCCTTTTTACCTATTGAATAAAATATTTTCGCTTTGACCTTTTCAATACCGGTAATAATATGAAACTCAATAACGTAATGGGACAGCTCTCTTCCAAGAATTGGATTTAGATGGATTGCGATACAGAATATTTTTTAGGTTATTTTCGAAATATATTGTCTATATGTATTTCGAAAATAACCTCAAAATTTCCTGTAGAATTATATTGACTTGACTTGTTGCACTCTTATCTCTCTATTCTTTTCTTATTTGAAATAAAACCTACTAATCCTGACTCATTATTTTACGGCTCTTACTCACGTTATACTTTTTCCTGTGACGGCACCGACCAGTTTCTTTTGCTAATCCTGATTTAATTAGTTTACAAAGCAGCAATAATTTCAAAGACTGACTTTGGATGGACATGTTTAAATAAGATACTATTGTACAATACCGTAAAAATCAACATTAAAGGGATTTGTGATTTGTCAAAATGTTCCGGAAGATAATAAAAGAGCAAAGTTCTAAACTATGCGAGCCATTTAAAACTAACTAATTGCTGTAGAAGAAGGCAGGGGAAGTAATATTTGTGATTTATTGTTCTTAATTCTTTTGTTTTGCTCGCTCTTAGCACCCTACACGTAAAAATAATCTAAAAAATATTTTTAACGGATAAAGAGCTAAAATGTTCTGTTCGGCTTCTTTCTTTTATAGTTTGTAGAGTTATTATTGCCTTTGTGTTATTGTCGTTGAAAAAGATGTATGACAAAGAAAAATTTGAATAGACCCGATATATAAATCGAACGAATACAAAAGGGATATGCAATAAATTCTCAGCGATAGAGACAGACAAACATTTATTAGACCGAAAATTGAGTGTTATAATTTGAGAAAACAATTACCGCTTCTATTATTGTCTAAGAAAATCTATTATAGTAATATCTGTATTCTATTAGTAAGTGGGAAAATAATAAGAAATATTCATTACCAGAAAAAGAGCAATTTGGGCTGTCTACAAAAGAAATGCCTAATCTCTGAGATGTTGTTATTAATAAGTAAATCATGACGATTAATTTAGGAAACCGACACAACGTACACAAACCGAATTATTGTATATTCTATTATTACTTACTTTGTTTCTACTGAAGGTAGACAATTTACCTATTCTCTTTAATCTAAGTATACTACCAAAGTCACTGAATATAGCGAATTATTTCACTTTGATCCTAAAACGCTTCCCGTTCAAAGAATGACAGTTTTCTTTTATCGTAAATTTTGGGGTCACACGACAAAGAAAACGATTTTGCTGATATTCATTTTAATACTGGAGATGAAATAGTTCATTTCATCGAATTGAAAGTAAATTATAATTTATCCGGCAATTTTCAAAAGTTCCTTTGACGCTTTAGTAGCGCTTTTAATTAGTTTTAACTTTTTTTCTCCTATAAAACTAACTCCTGTATTCAGCGTAAGATTGAATAAAAGAAAACACTGAGCGGATATTAAATTAAATGACTCTGAGTGTAGCATAAACTGTGTTCAAAACAAAAATGGCTTCCGAAATGGATGTCATTTACAGACTTATTTCTTTTGTAAGTGAAAGTCCATCGATCGTTTTAGGTTGTCCTTTGAAGCAAAGAAATTTATTTGTCCTATGTAAGGAAAATGCGAATTTGGGAGTTAAATCTATAGTAGATTAACAATTGTCGTGTAACAAAGAGCCGGTTGGTGGGGGCGCGTGACGTCAGTTCGCTGTGACGTCAGGACCTGCGTACAAATGGGTCAATAGAACGCCAGCCCAGCCCGGGCGTAGCACCCGCCCAAGTTAAATAGGTTACGCTCCAAAAATAAGCACTGGAACAGGGAAGCCTCCCGACCTTTGTCGGTTTATTTTATAAAATTCTGATTCCTTTCATAGAATTTGAACAGCACAAAAACGAGAAAAAAATTCTGCTAGATATTACCCGATGTTTTTAAAGAATTTGTTTCAAAGTAATTATGACTTTACGATGATTAAGAAAGAACAAATCATTGTTTAATCTATATCTATCTATACTATTATAATAAAGCGTAAACACACACTTCTTTGTTGCCTAAGATGTCAGCAATTACAGCATATTTTTGAATAATTCTTTTTTTAATAAAAAGCCCTACATTTACGTCACGCTTTAGGCTATATATTTTGACACCATTAAACTTAGGGGGTAAATATTTTGGATAAAAACCCTAATATGGGAAAGAGACCATAAGTTGCTGCCAACATCAAGGAAGAAAGATTGCTAAGGTTTGTCATGTCATGTCATGTCATGTCATGTCATGTCATGTCATGTCATGTCATGTCATGTCATGTCATGTCATGTCATGTCATGTCATGTCATGTCATGTCATGTCATGTCATGTCATGTCATGTCATGTCATGTCATGTCATGTCATGTCATGTCATGTCATGTCATGTCATGTCATGTCATGTCATGTCATGTCATGTCATGTCATGTCATGTCATGTCATGTCATGTCATGTCATGTCATGTCATGTCATGTCATGTCATGTCATGTCATGTCATGTCCAGTGTGACAATTTAGTAGGGACGGGTTATGTAAAATCAAGAATGAATCTTTTCGATTTTCGATTTTTATTCTTATGGAAGTTTGAATCGATAGATTCATAGTTATAACTTATGAATTAAAAAAAA
Organism: Papilio protenor; assembly: GCA_029286645.1. NCBI lineage: Eukaryota > Metazoa > Arthropoda > Insecta > Lepidoptera > Papilionidae > Papilio > Papilio protenor. Next base: position 2,931,057 of record JAGSMZ010000022.1, read on the forward strand.
AACACTGTTTAGTCAAATTAATAATGACCTGCAGAACCATTACAAATAATGAGAGTGAATAAATATTTATTACTACTACAGCCGTACGTAATCGAATTGGATTTCGCTACTATTATTGTCATCGCTAAATTCTCTACACCATAATTAATACTAGAACTGTCCTCTAAATTAGTTAATAAGAAAATAATAATTTTATTTAAGTTCGATAAATTTTATTTTAACCGAATATCGATAGTTCATAAATGTTCGCTATGCGTGTTTGTTTCGTCACTACGATACCTGTCAATTAAGTACGACATTTGACTTCATACAAGTTGAATTAGATACTTCATATGCATCATTTATCAAACTAATCTATCTTATTTAGACACACTATAGCTTAGCCCAGTATGTTACATAGATCTCTAAAACAACTTAACACTCTACAATGACAAGTTGTCTTTGAAGTTCTTTTATTAGCAAGTAATGTATGCATGCTTGCTAATAAAAGAACTCTTTGAATGTAATGAGTTGAAATGCTTCTATAGTTTTTAAGTTCACCGGGGTCCAAAAAGTATTTTATTCATTTATTCAAAGTTAATAATCAATTAATAAGTTAATAAAATAACGTACGTTCAATCTAAATGATTCAAAATATGCGATACCAATTTGTACGCTCAGTTAGTTATTCCGCTTGTGGTATTTGAAATGCCGTACCTCGTTTGTGGAATCCGTTTATGAGCTCCGCATATCACTGTCGTATCGACCTGCTATCTGCCACGTATGTTCCAAACGAGTTGGCAAACACATCGGTTGCCGTCCAAACGTATTTACGTGGCCTGTGTATGTTCGGTATACACTATGTGCGATTCTGTACTCCTAGTACAATTTTATGTTTTTAGAAATATCGATTTTACAATTAAGCTCGTTTTAATCTATACTAATATTATATTATAAATAAAATTATGCCTAACAAAGAGAAGAGATTTGTATTTTTGTATGTATTGAAACAACTCAAAATCTACTGGTTCGATTTTAAAAAATCTTTCACCATTAAAAAGCTACATTATCGGTGAGTAACCTAAGCTACTTGTATATTATACATTATTTTTTACTGGGACGGAGTCAAGAACAACTACTAGTATAAGATATTTTTCATAACTTTGCGTTAAATTCGACTCTATAAAAATAAAAAAAAAATGAAAATATATCATTATTTAATACCCGTGTAATAGAAATGGAACTAATAAATAATTTAAGTCAAACAGAGTTCAAAATATCCTTTGTAGAAGTATCAGAAATATAAATGCAAAACATTTATGCATTTGAACACTAGAACAGATTCCACAATACAACACGAGCTTCACAGAGGATTGCCGTGACGCGCTCCACTTCGCTGTGCAAATAAAAAAAACCGATTCAACTAGAAACGAACGACATACGCTATTTGGAGTTTCAAAATTGCATGCAATTTCAACACAGAGATTTTTGCTCGTGTACGCGTGTCCTAATTTCGGCATGAGTTTTATTTGTTTACATATGAATTTAAGGGAAAGCCATTAATAAATTACGCTCTTTTTAAATTGTAGAATCACGGTCATACAAAATTTATCTTTAGTTATTGGATTTATAATTTAATTCCCGTCGTATGTGTAATTGATAAAAAGTAAAATTCCAAATTAAAATCGAGTAATATCATTCGTGTAATGTAACACGAAATCGATTCAATTTGTTTTGAAGTAATTATCCGATATCGTTGCAAACTCGATACGATTCAAGTGGCTGCCAAATTAAACAGAGACAAGTTTGTTGACGTTCAATTATATCTCGGTATCGTTTTGTTAATAAACCGCGTCGTCAGCCCGCAGCGGGATAATATTACTGTTTAAGAACGTGACTTTGAATACACAAGCGGGGATGCAGTGTTTAATGTTATTTTGACATTTTTTTTGTCTTGTCGGGATGTAAAATTGTAATGTTGTAGGTACATGTAAATTATTAGTCTCTAAGTACCGCAGTTTACTGTATATTGAATTCAGTCGAATTACACATCTGGAGCTTACGCACGTCTTTTATTTCGTACACCACATTGGCGACGAGGATAAAAAACGGTGCGGTTTTTGTATTGTGCGGAGTGCATAGTACGGACTCGAGTTGTTTCGACGGAGTGATTTACGTTGTGGGAAACAATGTTTATCGCAAATACGGTTGCGGCTAACGCGCGGAGCGGCGCGGTACGTCATTATGGCGGAGCGGCAACAGCGCACGGCGGAGCGGCCGGTGCGGCGTTTTGGCGCGGCGGAGCGGCCAGCGCGGGGTGTTGGCGCAGCGGAGCAGCTGGCGCGGTTATCGGGCGCGGCAGAGGGACCGGCGCAGGGAGCTGGGTCAGCGGTACTGCTGGCGTGGCGAGCTGGCGTGGCGGAGCACGTGGCGGCGTGGCTAATGTGGCAAGCTGGCACGAGGGAACGGACGGTGACAACGGAAGGCGACACTACCCGGAAGGGGGTATGGAAGGCAGAGTGACGGTATGTCGATTACGTAACTATGCCTGCAGTAGGTGCAAAAGGACGGGACACCTGCGTCGCACGTGTCCCGAACGCGGCGACCGCAGACGCGGGGAGCGTCACGGCGCCGGCGACATCGGGCTATACTGCAAGGGTTCGAGAGAAGGCGACAAAGCGGCGGCGGCTGGCGGATTGGACCTCCATCACCTCCGGTTCAACCAATATAAGCCGGTTAGTGTGCCTGTTATAGTAGATTCAATATCTATCGATATGGAAATAGATACGGGTTCGGCCGTTTCGTGTATAAGCAACGAAACGTATAGAAAATACTTTGGGCATCATAGAATTGAAAAATGTCCGTTAATTTTAAATTTTTATGACGGCAGTAAGACTACGCCGTTAGGGTTGATACGTCCAGTGGTACGCTACGGTGACCACAAAAAACGGCTGGAGTTGTTCATCATTACGGGGGGTAATACATCTTTACTTGGGAGACAATGGCTTTCCGAATTAAAAGTAAAAGTCCCGGCATTTACTAATTTTAATTATGTAAAAGATGGGAAATCAAAATGGTCGGCTGAGATACAAAAACTGTTTTCCAGATACAAGGAGTTGTTCAGCGGTGGTCTCGGACGCTACACGGGAGGAAGGGCGACGCTGCGCGTGCGGGAGGGGGCGACGCCGGTGTTCCACCGCGCGCGGCCACTGCCGTACGCGCTGCGCGAGCGCGTCGACGCCGAGCTGGACCGCATGCTGCGCGACGGCGTCATCGAGCCCGTCGACTGCTCCGACTGGGCATCACCACTGGTACCGGTGAATAAAGCGGACGGTTCCTTGAGAGTCTGTGCGGATTATAAGGCGACGCTGAATCCAGTATTACAAATCGATCGATACCCATTGCCCCGTATAGAAGATTTAATTGTTAAGTTAAGCGGTGCGCGCTATTTTTCTAAAATAGATCTCTCGCAAGCGTACAATCAAATAGAATTAGATGAGACAAGGAAATATACTGTAGTCAATACGCACAGGGGATTATACAGATATAACAGGCTAGTGTATGGTTTGTCTTCCAGTCCGGGTATTTTTCAACGGATTATGTGTAACGTATTACGCGGTATTGCTAACGTGGAGGTATTCTTGGACGACGTTATTATCGGGGGAAAAGATATGGACGAACACCTAAAGGCACTAGGTGAAGTCTTCAATAGGTTAGAGAAGTCGGGGCTCAAGTTAAAATCTAATAAGTGCGTATTCTTAGTCAACGAGGTTCGGTATTTAGGTTACGTAATTAGCAACGAGGGGATCAAAACGGATCCATCGAAGATAGAAGCTATCGTAAAATTGCCTAGGCCGACTAACGTATCGGAATTAAGGTCTTTCCTGGGGATTTTAAACTTTTATGGAAAATTTATAAAGAATATGAGCGATAGGTTAGCTCCTTTATATTCCTTATTAAAAAAGGATCACGAGTGGCACTGGTCAAGGGAGTGTGAAAATTCTTTTTTGCGTATTAAAAAAATCCTCGGGAATGTGGACACCCTAGCGCATTACGATCCGCGGAAGCCATTAGTGGTGACGTGCGACGCGAGCGGGCGGGGCGTCGGCGGCGTGCTGACGCAGATCGACGCCGGCGGCGGTGGCGAGAGGCCGGTTGCGTATGCGTCGCGCACGCTAACCGACGCCGAGAAAAACTATTCGCAAATTCACCGGGAGGCATTGGCAATTATATTTAGCGTTAATAAATTCCACCAGTATTTGTACGGGCGGCATTTCACTTTACGGACCGATCATAAGCCTCTAGTGTCGATTTTTGGGCCAAACACGGGCATACCGACAATGGTAGCCAGTAGAATGCAAAGGTGGGCGATTATTCTCTCGGCTTACTCATTCGACATTGAGTATGTATGTTCGGAGGAAAACGGTGCGGACGGTCTGTCGCGGTTGCCGGTCATTAGCTGTAAACAAAACGAACCGACGCCGCCTGAGCAAACGTACTTACATTCTGTGCAGGAATCCTTATCATTGGATTATAATGAGATAAAAAAAAACACTGCACGGGATCCCATACTTTCGAAAGTTTTAAGTTATATACGTGACGGCTGGCCATCTCAGTGTGAGATAACGAGTATGCAGCCGTATTGGAATAGACGAAAGGAGTTTTATGACGAATTGGGTTGCGTAATGTGGGGGCACCGTCTCGTCGTGCCAGAAAAATGTAGGGAGAAGGTTTTACAAATTATTCACGAACCGCACATGGGCATAGTGAAGTCAAAAGCACTTGCCCGGAGTTATGTGTGGTGGGCGGGCATAGACGAGGCGGTGGAGCCCAATATGCTATACACAATACAGCGGGGGCCCATTAGGCAATGTAGGCTTAATAGGCCAAAGTAGATTTGTATAAATTGTAGATGTAATTTTAGAGCTAATTTTTAAGAGATTGTCTTTATTTGGAGTTTTGAATTATTGTAGATTTATTGCAGAGGAGTGTAATGTTGTAGGTACATGTAAATTATTAGTCTCTAAGTACCGCAGTTTACTGTATATTGAATTCAGTCGAATTACACATCTGGAGCTTACGCACGTCTTTTATTTCGTACACCACAAAAATATATTAATCAAAGAAGATAATTTGTTAGTTTGGATAGAGTACATATTAGAAACTCAACTTTAGCATATTAAAAGCTAACTTCTAATTCGTGGTTACTATCAACATTTTAATAGGGTGCTACCGGCAGCGTAACTAAATAACTATTTGTAATTTAAAACGTATGTGTACTTGTATGACAAGTTTCAGATAGAAAAATCTCTACGCAATTATTGTAAATTTAAGTATGATTTAATCATAAAAAATCCCTTTTTAAGTCATAATATGTAATAGAAAGTGACAAATTGCAAAGATATCACGTTCTTGTTAAGGAATGTTGACAACGATCTTTTATGTCCATTCATGTTTTATTAAATTGTGAGAGTTTGTTGAACTAGAGAATGCTTTATCAAAAACCAATATAATTTAATCACCTGACGATGGTTGTTTTAAAAATGTTAGAAGTGCATGTTAGTTGTAAAGGTATGCCAGAGCACGATCCAAACGCTATAACATTTTATCAGTGTTTACTCACAGGCTTTTAAAACTATAGTTATTTGAATAAAATATGTATGTAACTTAAGGTAAAACCTCCGCTTAATCAATGTTGACGATTGTAACTTAAAAGTCTTTAATACTTTGCCCAATACAGCAACATATGTCGAATTTATATTATTTTTATTTATTTCTTTGTATTTTTTAAGCTGTATTGTGTACCATTTTCTACCATATGTTATCTGTATTCTACTAAGTTCTACCACGGTAGATGGAAATAATGTTGGTAGTTTTTGAATATAAAAAATAAAGTGAATGTGGAGGGTGGCCGGCACACGAGCAAAAGTCGGCCGTCGGAACTCGAACTGTGCGCACCTATTTAAAACAAGTGTTTTATTTCGTCTCCTCATCGCCGCATCCCTTACAATCAATTATTAGATTGTTTTGTGTCGTATCGCAAATATTGATAGTTTAAAAACGGTAAAATTACATGTTGGAAATATGTAAAATAAAAACAAATATCATGGTAGTGTTTCTGCGTAAGCAGTAAAAGAAAATTAAGGAAAAACAAAGAGCAATCTCTTGCCGTGGCATCCTCCGTCCGTTCATAATTTATTATAAACGGGCACTTTAAAAATCTGGGTCGAAGTGCGCGGGAAACACTCCAGTGACAGTGTTGGATGTCTTTTGTTGCTGTCTCTCATTTCACTTTGTTCGTTTAAAAAATGTAAAGAAGAATCCTTGAGTCGATGTTGTTTCATTATCATTTATTATATTGTAGTTAAATTACAATATTAGAAATTGAGTCGTTTTAAAGTTATAGGTATTTGAAGGTTTAACTTCAACAAAACACCCGAACAAAAACATAACTTTTTGTGATGTAAGCGGAACCAGAACCAGTCGAACCGTATTAATTTATTCCTTATTATTTAATAGATAAGACCTTTATAATCAAGCAAATTAATTTACAAATAATATAGTAAGCAATACAAACTTAAAATATAATTTCAGAGTTCAGTAAAACCATTCATATTTTGCCGTTCGTTCAACTAGAACATAAAATGTTAACTACAAATGCATTTACTGCATTGGGTGCAAATAATTTCTATTTTACGATACTCTACAAGGGTTTTGTATCCGAATGTTTCACTGAATGGTACGGATTGGAACCTAGATGGGACAGATAATGTCCGTGAAATATTCCAATAAAAGAAGCAGACATATACATTGAATATAAATGTATGGTACAAATGCATTAAGTTGATCTTTTATAAATAACTAACTGTTCATCCGCGTGAAATTATAAAAACTTTATTTTATTGTTTACATTTGTCAAATTATCAATAGGAAATGTCAAAATGGCATGACATGACAACCTTAGCAATCTGTAGTGGACTTATTTCAGTATATATTTTTATTTCTTTTATTTATACACAATATCTATTTATTTATATACACTACATTAAAGTTTTACACATATAACATTTAAATATCATAACATTATTATATTCAATCTACATATATTTACAATAACATATTTAGTGAAATTAATTTATATATTACACATAAACAAAAACATTATATACGATTTCGGACAAACAGATTGTAATTTTATATACATAATTTGAACGCACCGCACTGATGTCAAACGCATCTATCGAAAGTGCAAATCATGCGCCGGCCGAACTGTCACCGGCAGTCGTCGCACACCGCTATACGCTGACGCAACGTTCGCGCTTCACTCTCTCGTTCGCTACCTCGTGTCATTTGTTTATGTTCTGCTTAAGTTTTAATTGTGTTCTGTATTTGTTTGCTTATGTTGTGTGTATGTGAATAAACTGTTTGATAAATTATATAGTGGTTATTACTTCGTCGCCCGGCGACGCTCACACTAATTAACCCCTATAATTGGTGACCCCGTAAGTACACGCGAATAAATGAGCCACAGCATGAGCGACAGCAGCGAATCACCGAAAACGGCCAACTCGTACCGCGAAGACAACGTCACGACACGGCGTGCGCAGCGGGTTCGCCGGTCAACGGAACGCGAATTCAAACAAGCGCGAATGCCGAGAATAAAGTTACCCACTTTTTCACCAGATGAACCAGATCTTTGGTTTGCCCTGCTGGAGGGTCAATTTGAGGCAAACGGGGTAGATGACGATAATATAAAATTTACCTTGGTTGCAAATAACTTGAACATGCATTACGCAAAAGAAATAAAAGATATTATCGTTAACCCCCCGCCTAGATTCAGATATGAGAAAATTAAAGCGGAACTTATGAAAAGGTTGTCAGCTTCCAATGAAAAGAAGGTGCAGCAGCTTGTAATGCACGAGGTGCTTGGAGATAGAAAACCTTCACAGTTCTTACGACATTTGCAGGATTTGGCAGGCCCAGATTGTCCAGAGCACATAATTAAAACTATATGGTCTAACCGTTTACCACGAGATCTCCAGAGGGTATTAGCATCCCAGTCAACGCAGAGCCTACAACAACTAGCTGAACTGGCAGATCGAATCGAAGAGCTGACGTCATCAGGAAGTATTGCCACCACGTCAGCAGTAATACCACAAAGGTTAGACACACGCAGAGACGAGATTGCTGAATTAAAAAACATGATAATACAATTATCCCTGAAATTAGAAGAACATACCCGTAGTTCCTGTGCATCGTGCTCCACCAACCGGCCCGAGCGGTCATATGACCGGCATCGTTCCCCCTCGCGGGAAAGAAGACGGTCAAGATCACGCACTGGCCAATACGCCATATGCTGGTACCATTCTAAGTTTGGAGACGACGCAAAGAAATGCATCAAGCCCTGTAAATATCCCAAGGCGGAAAACTCCGTGGGCAGTCGCTAATGGCGACAGACGATTGCTCCTCGCCGGGTCGCCTCTTTGTTACCGACCACAGCAGTAATACCCGCTTCTTAGTAGACACGGGAAGCGACCTCAGTGTGTACCCTCGCTCAGCGCTTCGCGAGCGGCGCAATAGGACAAACTTCGTGCTAAGTGGAGCCAATGGAAGTGATATTGACACATTTGGTTTCAGTGATTTGTGTTTAGACTTAGGCCTCAGGCGCAACTATCGGTGGCGTTTCACAGTGGCTAGTGTAACTATGCCAATTATTGGCATCGATTTTCTTAAACACTACAACCTGATGGTAGATTGTCGAAACCATCGGTTGATAGATAATACTACCAGTCTACATTGTAATGTTTCTTATGTGAATTGTAATGTTTGTTCTGTAAAGGTGGCGACGGGCGACAGCGTTTACCACACTATTCTACAACAGTATCCAGAAATTACTCGCCCCTCTGGCACCCTAGTAACACCTCGACACAACACGGTTCACTACATCAAGACCACACCAGGACCTCCTATTTCCTGTACTCCCCGGAGACTAGCTCCGGACAAGCTGAAGATAGCAAAACAGCAGTTCGAGCTCATGTTGAGCAGCGGCACAGCACGTCCCTCCGACAGCCCGTGGTCATCACCCCTTTTTCTAGCACCAAAGAAAGACAACAGTTGGCGCCCATGCGGAGACTACCGCATGCTGAATGCCCGCACGATACCCGACCGCTACCCAGTAAGGCATATACACGACTTTGCTCATTCCCTTGTTCAGTCCCTCAAATCTTTCTTTCTTGATGTTGGCAGCAACTTATGGTCTCTTTCCCACATTACGGTTTTTATCCAAAATATTTACCCCCTAAGTTTAATGGCGTGAAAATATATAGCCTAAAGCATGACGTAAGTGTAGGGATTTTTATTAAAAAAAGAATTATTCAAAAATATGCTGTAATTGTTGACATCTTAGGCAACAAAGAAGTGTATGTTTACGCTTTATTATAATAGTATAGACAATAAATTTTATAATACATTCCAGGTTTATTTGACAAAATAGTTACTATTAATTACGGTAATGATATACAGAAAAATGATTTAAAAAATAATATATTTTTTTATATCATAAGGTGGCAAACGAGCAAGCGGCCACCTGAATCCGCCAAAATGGCGAAGTGACCGCTGCCCATAGACATTCGCAATAGTGGATGCGTTGCCTACCCTTAATCGATGGAAGAGGAAACGCACATAAAGAGGATATTTCCCCTTCCTATGCGTCTCCTGCACCATCAAATCCACGTTCCCTTCCCATGCTTTTCTAATAATAAAAAGGGTGGGAAGGAAAAGGGACTAAAGTTGAGCATCCTAAATATTTAATATACGATTGACATTTACAAAAATAATCATAACATTTAATAGAAATTCTAGAAGATTCCAAAGGTCATTAAACTTGTGGTTAAAATTTAATTACGTTTAAAAATTAAAAATACATTTCTCTTTGTGCGGTGGCTTGTTTCTGAAACAAACGAGAACTTTACTTCATCACTACAAAGGTAACATTTTTGTAACAAAAAGGACAATTTATTACAAAGGAACTCGGTACAAGTTGCAGTCGTGCGGTTATGCAAGGTAAAGTTCAACTACGAGACCGACAGGGCATTGAGCTTACCTGCATTATTTAGTTAGTACCCTTAATGCTGGGTTTCTGAAGTTTCCATTTAAATTATCATTACCTAATGATTCATTAGTGTTCGGTTGTAAGTTTCAAGAGTAAAATTCAAGTTACGAAGTTCTGAAATGCATTTCATGAATTTATCGGACCAAAAAAACGATTAGTTAAACGTAATTGGAAAACTGGGCATAATTTTTTTTTTTTTTTTTTTATAGTAGAAGGGGGCAAACGAGCAGCGGATCGCTTAATGCTAGTTGATCCGACGCCCATGAACATCCGCAACGCCAAGGGAACTGCAGATGCGCTGCCGGCCTTTAAGGGAGGAGTACGCTCTTTTCTTGAAGGCCCCTAAGTCGTAACTGTTTGGAAATACCGCTGAGGACAGAGTATTCCACAACGCGGCTGTACGAGGTAGGAAGTTACGTGAAAACCTCGTCGTTGTGGAATGCCAACCATCGAGGTAGTATTGATGAAATTTGGCACTCTGTCGACTCGTGCGGTGACGGAACTCAGCGGCAGGTATAGTTCCAAACAATTCTTCGGAACACTCCCCGTGGTAAAGGCGATAGAAAATGCAAAGGGAACTAACGTCCCTTCGCAGAGCCAATGAGTCAAGCCGATCGGTAAGACCCCGGTCGTTGACGATTCGAGTGGCACGTCGCTGCACGCGGTCAAAAGGAAGGAGCTGGTATTTAGGAGCTCCGGCCCAGAGATGCGAGCAGTATTCCATATGTGGCCGAACCTGTGCTTTGTATAACTGCAGACGATGGGCTGGCGTGAAATACTGCTTCGCTCTCCCGAGCACTCCAAGCTTCTTGGAGGCCAACTTGGCCTTCCCTTCCAGATGACCGCGGAATTGGACGTCACTTGATATGTCAACGCCGAGAATACCGATGCTGGCTGTGGCAGCCAGGGGAGTGTTCTCAAAGTTGAGGTTAACGACAAAGGGTTGTTTTTTGGCGGAAAACGCGCAAACTTGTGTCTTTTTGGGGTTGAACTCGACAAGGTTTTGTCGCCCCCAATCCGAGACTTTACCCAAAAGGGTCTCTAGTTCCGACACAAGTTTGTTCCGGTACTCGTTGACGTTATCCCGAGAAACATTAGCGCGGGCTGTGTACAGAGCGTCACCCGTACTATCATCTGCATAACAATGGACGTTACTGAAATGCAACAAGTCATTGCTATGCAGAAGAAAGAGAGTGGGTGACAGTACACAGCCCTGTGGGACACCAGCATTAATTGGTTTGGGGTCAGAGCATGCACCGTCGACAACGACCTTGATGCTCCGACCCTCCAAAAAGCTGGCAATCCAGGCGCATAGTTTCTCGGGAAGCCCGTAGGAAGAGAGCTTCGAAAGAAGCCCTTTGTGCCACACCCGATCGAAGGCCTTCGCTACATCCAAACTTACCGCTAGAGCCTCCCCTTTGTTCTCAATTGCCTCCGCCCATCTGTGAGTGAGATACGCAAGAAGATCACCAGCTGAGCGGCGCTGACGAAAACCGTACTGGCGATCGCTTAACAGCTGGTGCTCCTCCAGGTACCTCATCAGCTGGCAATTAATAATGGACTCCATTATTTTGGAGAACAAAGGGGTTATGGCAATAGGTCGGTAGTTTGCCGGATCAGAGCTATCGCCTTTCTTCGGGATCGGGTGAATTAGGGCAGTCTTCCAGGAATTCGGGACTACGCCAAAGGAGTAGGAGTACCGGAAGAGACGCGTTAAGACCGGTGCCAACTCAGGAGCGCATGTCCTTAGCACAATGGGAGGAATACCGTCGGGCCCACTCGACTTATTGACATCCAGAGATCGCAGCGCCTTACGCACTGATCTCTGGATGAACTGGATATCCGACATGGAGGTTCCACCGCCAGGGATTTTGGGCGGCGAGTTACCTCTGTCATCCAGTGTCGAGTTTGCTGCAAAGAGTGATACCAGTAGATCGGCCTTCTCTTTAGCAGTGTGGGCCAACGAGTCGTCTCCCCTGCGCAAAGTTGGTAGTGATGGGCGACAGAAGTTTCCTTGCACAGCTTTGGCGAGAGACCAAAACGCGCGGGTTCCAGATGGAAGGCGCACTAGCTTCTCACCAATGCTGGCCACGTGTTCGGACTTTGCCCTTGCAATTACTCTTTTGAAGGACCTGGAGGCGTAGTTATACTTCTTTCTGAGCGCGCTGGTGGTTTCATCCCCCGCTGCCGACGCTTCGACCCAGGCACGGTAACATTCCCGCTTGTAGCGTAAAGCTGACTTACAGGAATGACCAAACCAAGGCCGGGATCTACCACCGATGGGCACCACAGACGATGGTACAAAAAGTTCCATCCCCTGAAGCACCACATCGGCAATAGAGTCGGCAACGGCGTCGGGACCATCCAGATTGAAGCAAACCTGCCCCCATGGGTAGGATGCATAGAAGGCCCGCATCCTATCCCAGTCTGCTGACCTGTAGTGCCAAACTTGACGGCAACCAGCTGGTTGTGAACGTAGGCGTCTAGAAATTGGCACTGTTGTCCGGACGAGGCAGTGGTCCGACGAGCCCAGGGGGGCATCAACGGAAACCAGATAGCCGTCCGGATGAGAGGTCAGCAGAAGGTCCAACAGGGAAGGTAAATGATCCTCCACATCTGGGATTCGCGTGGGCGAGGTGACCAGCTGTGTCAGATCATATGCTAAGGCAAAGTCATGAACAGATCTCCCCGCGTGATCAGTGGTACGTGAGCCGAGCCATTCGGCATGGTGGGCATTAAAATCGCCAAGTACCACGATCTCAGCAGAAGGGATCTGTTCCAACACGGACTGTGTGCCCATTTGGACTAGCTCCATGAGTTGGTCTGTATCGGTATTTCCGCCATGGGACCTATAGAGGCACGCATAGACTCGCGGATGGTCATCGCTATCTACGCGCAGCCACAGAACGGATAGGTCCCGGCCTTCAAGGTGGGCGAGGCGACGAGAGCAGATATCCTCTCGGACGTACACACAGACCCCAGCTCGTGGCAAAAAGCAATGTTCGAGCTTGTACCCGGGGTAATGAAGGAAAGATGTGTCCGCCGGAGAAGATATCTGCGTCTCAGTCAAGAAGAGCAAGGCCGGCTTAGCCGTCTCAAGGTGGTGGTGGACGGCCTCGAGGTTGGAACGGAGTCCCCTGACATTGCAGAGATCCACGGATAGTGTAGCAGGGGATGTTGAACGGCGCTTGCAACGTTTGCCCCGACCAGCAGCAAAGAGCGGGATTGGGCCCCCCCCCAGAATACGCGGGGCCACCCGCGCACCTACCCCCAGACTCCAAACGGGAGTTCAGGCATAGGTGCGCGGAGGGGGATTCTCCAAAACTGGTGGTTTAGGTACCCCCCTGGGGTAGACTCTCTTTGGGTCCCACTGCCATGCTGTATTTGGGGGGGCGGGGGGGAGGGGGGGCGAGGCGACGAGAGCAGATATCCTCTCGGACGTACACACAGACCCCAGCTCGTGGCAAAAAGCAATGTTCGAGCTTGTACCCGGGGTAATGAAGGAAAGATGTGTCCGCCGGAGAAGATATCTGCGTCTCAGTCAAGAAGAGCAAGGCCGGCTTAGCCGTCTCAAGGTGGTGGTGGACGGCCTCGAGGTTGGAACGGAGTCCCCTGACATTGCAGAGATCCACGGATAGTGTAGCAGGGGATGTTGAACGGCGCTTGCAACGTTTGCCCCGACCAGCAGCAAAGAGCGGGATTGGGCCCCCCCCCAGAATACGCGGGGCCACCCGCGCACCTACCCCCAGACTCCAAACGGGAGTTCAGGCATAGGTGCGCGGAGGGGGATTCTCCAAAACTGGTGGTTTAGGTACCCCCCTGGGGTAGACTCTCTTTGGGTCCCACTGCCATGCTGTATTTGGGGGGGCGGGGGTTGGCCTCCGGCACACACACTCATCAGGACGAAACACGGAATTGCTTCCATTTCACGCCTGTCTTCATGTGGTCGTGGTATTACACCGGGCGAGCGGGCCATTCGTGCTCCAGCAGATGCTAGATGCGGGCTCTACCACTGTATAAAATTATAATAAATAAAATTACATCCTTACATAACATTTAACTGTTATTTATTCTTTAACTTCAAATAAAATTTAAATTTGAGGTTATGTGTGTAGTTTCTTAGCTATTGTAAGCGACAGTTAAATGTAATGGCTATTAAACTGGGTTCAGTGAAACAATTGAATGTGGGCAGTCATTGACCTAAGCAAATAAAGCATGAAAATACAAATGGTAGAGTGCATCGTCGATGCATACAGTATCATAGATCAACGATAGCGTAGCTCCCTTGTACCGGTTAATAGAATGTTCACCCCGAGGTATTCAGATCTGAATTGACCGATAGCATGTTAGAGCGCGCGCACACAGTGTTTGACAGTGGTAGTGCCCGCTTTAACATCTTAGCACGAATGGCCGGCACGCCCGGTGTAATACCACGACCACACAGAAAACAGGCGTGAAATGGAAGCAATTCCGTGTTTCGTCTGATGAGTGTGGTGCCGGAGGCCTAATTTAAGTCCCTTTCTCTTTACCACCCTTTTCTTATAAGAAGAGGATGGGGAGGGGAAGTGGATTTGACGGTAGAGGAGATGCATAGGAAGGAGAAATATCCTCTTTATGTGTGTCTCCTCCTCCGTCGGATAAGGGTAGGCAACGCATCTGCAATTGCGGATGTCTATGGGCAGCGGTCGCTTCGCCATTTTGGCGGATTTAGGTGGCGGGTTGCTCGTTTGCCATCTCATGTTATAAAAAAAAAAAAAAAACCTTTGACGAAACTATCGCACAAATTTTAATTGTCTATTGTTTCGCAACCTATTCAACTGTTTAGTTGCACAACTAAAAATCGAGTAGTGTGTGCACCTCCATATTAGCTCATAGGAATCAAAGCGCGACTAAAGTTTTGCGATAGTTTAGTCAAAAGAGCGCGCCCTCTTATTCTATAAAGCATAGATTATAGTGCATACAATTGTACCATTCTTTGCACGAGAACTAAATTTTAATTAACATATAGACCAATATTATCAAAGGTATAGCTTTTCATAAAGTCAAAATAAGAACTGTAGATAACTGTAAAACTTAACAATAAACAGTTTTGTATATGTCTCTTATATTTCGTTGAAAAGTGAAAATGCATTTATTACATTTAATGGAATATATTTCAGTTTAATTCACTGTGGGAACATTTAACCAAATCGAGGTACATTTTAGTGACGAAGCGCTTGAATGCAGGCATCGGGAACGCATTTGATAGTCATTAAGTAAAACGCTGCCTCCGCCAGCGGACTCTCGTGTAAATTTAAACGCTCACTGAGTTTCCAAAGTTTAAAGTAATTGCTACATCAAACTACATAAATTGCTATTTGTAAAATAAATTAAAGTTGAAATAAATATCATATTGGAAGAAAATGTTGGAATTTGTGGAAATGTGTAGAATAACTTTGAATTTCTTAAGTATTAAAAGTTGCATCGTAAACAAAGGTCGGGTAGCAAGCTTTCGTGACTGGCTGACGTCATCGGGCTCTGACGTCAGAGCCCGCTGCGTACATGTGGGTCAATAGAGCGCCTGCCTGCCTGCCCGGCCGGGCTGCACCCTGTAGCTCGAAATAGGTCACCATTCTAAAAATACTCACCTTGCTGCAGGTGCCTTTTTCTTTTTGTCGGATTACAATTAGGATCTTAGCGCAAGTTACCTAATTAAAATACTAGATTAAGTAATTAATAAAAACTAAACCGATATCTGTGAAATCGCTATTACAAAGTTTATTTTGTCAATTATTTTAATACTTAAGTTACGCTTAAATAATATTTAATAGTAATAATATTTGCCTTCAAAAGGCATCCGACATTTTCACCGTGTTCTGAATTGGCAGTGCTCCAAATGTGCTAAGCTTGTACCATTTAAAGAATAACTTAACTTAAGAGCTCCCGACTATGCTTAAGCTTGGGCTACTTATTATATTAGGTTTGAGAAGTTAGGTCATATTCACGCGGCTTAGCTGTAACAAAGGCTCATACATACTCGTATAAACATGACTGTTCACAATACAATAAAGTGTATTGTGTAATGATTTTTAGCAGAAGAAATCGACATTTTTTTGTCATTAACTTATAACGCCTTTCCTTGCGATTACTTCCACATAATGGATTTTTTTTAAACAAGAAAATGAAGGTTTTTAGAGAATGAATTATCTGACACATG
Organism: Papilio protenor; assembly: GCA_029286645.1. NCBI lineage: Eukaryota > Metazoa > Arthropoda > Insecta > Lepidoptera > Papilionidae > Papilio > Papilio protenor. The sequence goes on from JAGSMZ010000022.1 coordinate 2,947,343, forward strand.
AAGATGACGCTAAACAAGTCATAACGTGAGATTTATTTTTTCTTATAGTACGCTGTTTTAACCTTATGAAAGATTGGTTCCCTAGAATTAAATGAAATATATTAACAAGAAGAATAAAAATAGAATGAAGGAATACTTCATATATTTTATTAAAATTTCATGCAATGCTTTTATTATTCAGTCTGGCCGCCGTCGACTTGCTATTGTTTGAGCGGAATGTTCTCTATGCAAATGTATCGAACACGAAATTACGCCGCCGCCCGTTCTGTTTCATTGCAGCAACGTTCCTAAATTGATTTTCGTGCACACCACTATAAATACAATGGTACTAAATCACGAGTTATTTCAGCAAACTATAAAGTTCGTTTAATTTCAAAATTAGGGTCCTTTAAGAAGCGAGCGTATTTCTTTATAGTGGTATATCAAAGGCCGACCACGCAACTGCACTTTCCCCGGTGTTGCACATAAAAGCGTCTATGATCACCTCCGGTTTCCCGCCGCTTGTTTGTTGCATTCTCTTATAAAAATTATAAAATGGTACTTTATATGATTGCCACACTACGTGAGTGTTTCATAATTAAAATGCACTAATAACTTACAAAGTGTATTTATTTTTCTTTTCAACATGATAATACAATAAAATAGACGAAGACATTCAGATTAGACAAACAAAAATAATTTGAAATGATAAGAAAAACCATAATTAAATAAATGTAACTCTGAGTTAACAGTACAGTACATATTATGATCTCGCGATATACAATATTGTAGTACATACATATATGTATGTGACTAGCGTAATGCTCCTATAGGCATCATGTTTAATAAATTAAGGCAAAGCCACATTTCTACTGCATTATCATCAACAGATTTTCATCTAAGTTTAAGGCTAATAAGTCTTCAAATATATTTAAAAAATTCAATCCAAATAAATACCGAACGTCGTAACTTGTATGATTGCTGTGTTGACCTCTCGTCTAAGGTCAACGTAGCTGTCACGTTCGTGGTCCCAAAGAAATGTAATAGCGTTGTTAAAGCATTGCGCCCTCTTCTGGGCGATTGTTACAACAGTTATGATTCTATAACGGTTAAAATTAAGATCTTTGATTTTACGCATCACTTCACCTGCTATACGCAAGGCCAAGTTTGGAGTCTCCTGAAATAATAAAACATTATGCTAGCAGTGTGTAGAACAGTGGACAATTCAGTACATCAGATGTACGAGTATGTATACGTTTAAATAGTGGCAAAGCTGCCCTGTCTACTGCTCTGTGTTTTCCCTTTTTTGGAACTTACTTGATCATTATACTTGTGGTCCGTAAAAATTTCATCTAATATTTTATTAGTCTCTATTTCCACTATTTCGTTTTCGAATTTCGTTCTTGGGTCCAACTGGTATGTATTCAAGTATAGTAATGGAGGGCGTCTAAACTCCATGCCCACCTGGAAGAAATTTGACAAAAGGTAAACACTGGATTTTTAATCTACCGGTCTTGCCATTTTACTCCTGACTTATATCAATCTGTTTTTAAATTTGGGAAAAGGCATGTACCTGTGAGGTTCTTTCGATTGGTCTAATTCCTGGAACTCCGGTAAACCCGAATGATGCCTTCCTCATCCTAAGCCTGCTGATGGAATTTGGGCCGATGTCACCCGTCGATCTCATCATAGACTGACTCTTCAGGACCTGCATCGATACTCTGCTTTTCCTTCTCTCCTCCATTTTTAATACGATTAATATTTTTGTGAAGACGCAAATATTTGCGATACGTTTTAAATGTATAACATGCAAAATGTCTGCACAGCTGCTTTAGTATATTTGATATGACATTTGCCTATTGTTGTTTTATTTGACAAGTAAGAAGAAATGATTTAATCAAAAAGTATATGACCTCTTTTCCCGGAAAGTTAAAAAACAAAGAGTCAGTAAAATAATCTTACTTTCTTGATAATATTATAATTACGAAAGTTTAGATGGATGTTTGATAAAGTTTATAGCTTAAACTGCTGAACGATTCTCGATTAAATTTGGTGTAGATGTAAGAGGATAATCCGAAAGAACATATGGGCTACTCACCTTTATTAATTTTTTTTAATTCCACGAGGGCAGAGTCACGGGCAAAAGCTAGTAATGTTATTCGAAAGAGCTGACAAAGACATCTTTAAGAAATTCACTTATTTTACCACTAAATATATGTACCATTTGCAATATCTCGTGGGGTCTTGAAGGAAGAAAATTACTTTTCCAAGAATATGATGCAATAAATGTTAAAACAAATTTCTACAAAAACACTGGTTACGTCTGTAATGGTAATACTAACAGAATGAGTGCAAATAGAGTTTTGCTTGAGGGATAAGGGCACCGACCGCCGGTGCAATGGACTCTATTATTTAAAATTATTACATCTTTCTACCTGTTGCAAAGTTTACAAATGAAAAATGTAATTCTCTTTCAACGTGCAACTATTAAAACTGAAAAAAATTATGAAACATAGTAAGAAAATGGTCTGAATTTGTACTGTTTTTGCTAGTAAACAGCATTAATATATTACAAAACTAATATAACTAATTAGATTCTAGACAAATCCATATTCTCACACTTTTATTATTTTAGTAAAAGTGTGTTTTTAAATCATTGTAAAATTAAATTAAAAATACTATTAAAACTGCATCCTTTTATCTCTTTGTGCACAGCACACGAAAGTCCTAAACTATTTTACGAGTTAACGTATGAAAGGTTTTGATGATTTTGTTGCATTTCAGCTGAAAAGTATTTTAATTTTAAAACATTATACGGTCCTGAGGTTGGGGTTAACAACTTGATGCTTGAAACATTAAAATTAAATATTCACAATAATGTTCAAAGTTATGTAAGTAGAGTTGTTTTATACATCAATAATAATATTGTTAAGATGAAAAATTACACAAAGCACTATAATAGCTTTCGCCCGCGTGTAATCTAAAAAAGTAGGCTATATGTTCTTCCAGACTATCCTCCAACATGTATACCAAATTTCATCACGATTCGTTCAGCCGTTTAAGTTGCAAACACTAACAAACATCCATCCATCTAAACTTTCGCATTTACAACATTAGTTAGATTTTGAAACTCTTAAATTAGAAAATTTATTTTTAATGTTACATTTCACTATTAACTTTCACTCAACATTGATACAACTTATTAGTTGTTACTTATCGTAACCATTATTATCTCGTATGCAATCAATGACAATATTATAGGCAAATAGGATGGCCAACTTTTTTAATACGGTTGAAGGTATGCTCGCTCGCTTTATCAACGCCAAATATTCCAATACGGACGAAATATACTGAAAGGGACAAACATTCGCATAGTTTAATATGGAAAGAATGCTTTGAACCATAAAAGCATTAATCATTCATAGCCATAGACTATGAAAACATATTCCCACTTCTTTGTTTTTTTTTTTTATTATTATGACATGTTTATGTGATTTCTAAGTAGGCAATTTGATAAGGTTTTTTTTAAAAACAATTGGTCGCTTATTGGTTGAAAATCTAACGTAATTCGTAATCAAAGGTTATTTTGTATTAAAAGTATTTTAAGCAATTCTTTATCACAATAACTTTAATTGTCTTTTTCGCTAGAGCAATTTCTTCTGTGAGCTAAATAAATAAAGTTAATACAAAAAATCGCCAATACATAAGAAATTTTACTCCGACAGATTCAATTCCTTGTCCAGCAAAACAATAAAGGCATCTTTTGTATTTTTTGCTTCACTAAGACTCGACAAGACGCTAATATAACTTGACAAAGAAAATGCTTCACGAGATATTTCTTTGTCAGGTCGTATAAAAAGTGAGTTGAAAGTTTTATGTACGAGTATAAGACATTATTTAATTGTACGACTAAGGAATAATAATTATTTTTCTTTAAATAATCTTAGTTCTTACTAATACTATAAATGCGAAAGTTTAGATGGATGGATGATTGTTAGAGTTTGTAGCCTAAACGGCTGAACGGATCTCGATGAAATTTGGCATAGATGAAGAGTATGGTCTGGAAGAACACATAGGCTACTTAGTTTTTTTTTTATTCCACGCGAACGGAGTCGTGGGCGAAAGCTAGTTATTAATAATTCTCATAAATGTTAATAGAATCTATTTATTTAGGTACGGGTATTTACAATAATGTGAATTGGTATTAATACAAGATTTTGATACTCTGAATTTATTAGAAGTTTCTACAAATATTGTCTCTCCAGATATTTAGATTTCTCAAGAGATTTTTCATCCTATACAATTTGCTATACCATAACAATAGAATTCTTCTTTGAAGAATCAAAAAAGTATTTTTGTTTGAATAGTCTTCTGCAACAGCTTTGTAGCTTTGAAAGCTTACAAAGGTCATTGACTTTGAACTCGATGCATCACGATTCTAAACGGCATGTATTATTCGTCGTCGTTTGAAGAATAAAACATGTCTCTACAAAAATGTAAAGTGCCATTGTAACATCACGACATTGTCAAGATGTTTGAATTGAAGTTGTAAAATATTTAGCAAAACGTATATTCTTCAAGTTTTATTAGTTGTTACCATATTTTTCAACAAATTTGAGCTTCACAACAATTTGAAATGTTTTTTGGCAAATAGTCTGCACTAACTTGCTTGGTCTTTAACCGCTACGCAATCTACAACTTAATTGGTGACCAATATTACAATATCTAAATAATATGACATTATTTGTGATTAAAAATAATACAAATAGCTGAAGTTATTTTTTCCACAATTTCATATTAGAATGATAAAGAGAAAAACATAACCTCAATCAGTCTTGATCTTGGCTTAATATTTTGATGAAATTTTCATATCAATATATTGGGACTAACACAAAGTCTTGATAGAAAGTAACGAGGTTACGACATCAAACACAATAAGTTTGTATTGAAATTTTTGCACCCTCGAGGGACAAAGCGAAATTGTTTTTTCACTGAGCCGACGTAACAGACGACACAAGTTTTTCTTTTATTGTAATCAGCTTGACATGATTGCTTCGTTGAAATCGTATATTGGTATTGACACAAAATGTAAAAGCCCACGACTTAATTCATACGGAGGGTGAATTTTAATTGAATCTACTAATTCTACATACAAGAAAATCCCCTACCAAGGTAACAAGTCCGATAAATGTGTAAATTTTAGTCGGCATCAGAGCGTGTAAAGCCCAGCGTTGCCGGACTAATTACATTGCTGAAGCCAGACGTTGGGCAATTTAAAGCTCCCTTCGCACTGACCTTATTCGTTACGGTATTTTAGTTCCACTAAATTTACGTTGACAACTGCCTTGAGACTTTAAATTGTTACTTAGGTATCGTAGTTTGTAATAACTTTCAAACGAGAATACCCTGAAAAGTTTTGAATACTGACTACTATTTGAAAAGTCAAATACATGCTATTGTCATCTCAGTCTCTATTAAGTATATGAAAGATCGCTTAGTTAGTTAGTAAGATTAGTTATCTGGCTATATGCTTTTTGACAGACTTCCCAAAAGAAGGAGGAACTCAATTCGTCGGTATATTTTTTTATATGTGTTACGGCATAATTCTAACACGTGTAGTATTTCAGTGCGGCAATGGAAACTAACGGTTAGTTACAGTATAAAAACTGCAAGTAGTTCATGGTCAACGAGTCTCGAGAGCTTTGCATACAAGTGTGCAGGCCTCCATTGTGTAGAAAAGATATTCAAGTTGTTGAAAATAACATTTTATAAAGCAGTTAAATTACCTGGAATTATGGAGTTTTCGGTTTAATTTGTTTAGTTTTTAACAGAGCTATCAACATTGAAAATAAATATCGTAGGTCAGCTACACTTTATATGTATATTATAAAGTGATAGTGGTAGTGTGTGTAGATAGTAGATAGTGTAGGTAGTGATAGTGTAGATAGTGAAAGTGATAGTGATAGATATTATAAAGTGGAAAGATTTGTATTGTAATAACTCAAAAACTACTGGGTCGATTTAAAAATATTTTCACCATTAACAAGCTACGTTATCAGTGAGTAACATAGGCTATGGTTTTTTTATTATTATTTTTATTTCATGCGGACCAAGTCGCGAGCAACAGCTAGAATTTATATGAAGAAGCTTTTCAGACAAAAAATATACTGATATTGTCTACAGTTTTAAAAGAAATATATGTTAATGTTTTCTGGAACTTCTCCCAGGAAAATTATGTAACAATTTAAAAGAAAGCGCCTTAGCGTATTCGATACTTCAACAAAATGTTCATACTTTTACATTTTCAATTTCACAAACAGATTACGAAGAAGTCCGAGGTTTCCTCGGGCGTTTACATTCCAGAAATAATGAGGTAGGTATTATGCAAATTGTATTCTCTGCGCGAGATGATTTGCTAAGTGAAATAATTTTCTTTATACTCCTGGGGAAATAAAATAAAATTGCCTCCGTTCTCCAGCGGCTGTCATATTTACCTATGCTACTTTTCAACGCATAATTTTGAATTTTTTAGCCCTCTCTCCAATTTACTTATCCTGTTATCAGTTTTGAACGGGATATTCTATATTCAACGAGTGGAATAAGGGTCTTAATAAAAAATAATTGATCAGTGTAAAGATAAACTTTCGTTGTAATTATTGGTATTGGTACGTATCTTTCAAGATTTAATAAGACTTCCTTAGCAAGTTCAATGTGTTTTTTTTTTTGTTTTTCATACTATTATAATTTGTCGCCAATGTTATAGTATAAGATTTTACTGTTGTATTTTTGTGGGATAGCGTTATTTGTCGGTGCCGTATTTATTATCTAGAACATAGGATGTCTATAAAAGTAAACAGGATTATTGAACTCTGACACAGAACGAACAGTATTAAAGTTTATCTATTATTCTCCCCAGGCGGGATGGTCATTGAACTCACGACATATTTTCTTTTTTGAAGCCTAAACATTGTCTGTACATTTTACGAAGAAAAGCCATATATGGTTTTTGTTAAGATCCCTCCATTACACAAGGGCATATACTCTATGGAACTTTAAGACACATAACATAGAAAGATTTTGGTCATCGATATTTGGTCTTTAGGCATTGCTTGTATCTTTTAAGTATTCTGTATCCGATGGTAATTCACAATCAAATTAATAATTTTGTAATCTTACTAATATGATAAATGCGAAAATTTAGATGGATGGATGGATGGATGTTTGTTAGAGTTTGTAGCCTAAACGGCTCAAGGGATTTTGATGAAATTGGTATAGATGTAGAGGTTAGTCTGGACGAACACATAGGCTACTCACTTTTGCTTTTTTTATTCCACGCGGACGGAGTCGCGGGCGAAAGCTCAGTATGTAATGAAAATATCATAAAGAAGCATCTAATAACGAGATACAAACATGTTGATTATTATTTCAGTGGGCGCTCCAGGCCAGCCGCGGCCGGGTCTCCGGTGGCGAGCTCTGCTCCAAAACAAATATATAATTCAAGCTTTCCTCAGGTACGGATTTTCATTACTCCCAATATAAATTTACCATGCTACGTTTTGGAGTTCATTGCCCTTTGAAATTACATTTGTATACATTATTTTGGGATTTTACCAATTCTTATATGTATACCTAAGTAGTAATGTTAAGCACTAAAATTAACTAGTGTACGAGAATCAGAGATATCGTCTAAATACCGTTTATTAATGTGATGTTTGTTATAGAAAGGGCGGGAATATATGAAAGGTATTCAGCTTTTTAGACACTTTTAAGCACTATCAAGAAACATTTAAATGTTCGTTTATTGTTAAAATTGTGTAAATCTACACAATAACAACGTAAAACATTGAGTATATTAGTTTTCATATTTACCATGTTAAATATTATGATTACATGCAAATTTGGGTAAGCAGATTTTAAATTGAAATCGTTACTGCAACAAACATTTGTTTACGCTGAAATTAATATGCGTTTGTAAACATGTAGCGTACGATGAGCAAGTCAAATATTTATTTAGTTTGTACTAAAAGTTTGTGAAATACAAAATCGGCGGATAACGCAAAAATAAACATGATGAAATATTGCATTTGTTCATATTTATTTTTATAACAATACAGGACAAATATAATTTGTTTTAATAACTAAAGTACTACGACCTCTGTTATTATATGAAGGTTAAGTTTTAAGGGAATTTTAGTTATTTATTGCTTGACGTTACATTCTAAGAACAAATTTAATACTTTAATAACCTACTTCATCTAAAGGCTATTCAAAGTTGCGAAAGTCTATTAAACGAGAGCAAGTGACAAAATTGAAGAATCTTTATTTCAGTCAGTCTTCAGCTAAAAATAACAACTTTCTTTTGTTTATTTAGCGCTGGCACGTCTAAAGACTCACCATCTGACATTTTCAATACTTTCATTTCATCTTAATTTTTGCTCTGTTATTTATTCATTTGTTTTTTCTGTGTGCGAAATAGTTAGCGAAAGGTCCTTCTAATTATTGTCAAGATTAAACAAAAAAGATCGAGACGACACGGACTGTTTGTTACGTTTTTAAATTGGACAACATCGTGTCGAGTGTTCACAGCAGTCTAGCAATTAGTTGCAGCTGCAAAATTAATTCGCCTTGTTATCGAGATTTTACCTTTACTGTTATTTTTTTTAGAAAAAACTATTTGATTGTAGTAAATAATAGAAGCGAAATTTATAAAGACTTAATTGGCTTCTGAAAATATAATTATCAAATCAGTTTTAAGGTTGAAGATTTGGAATATATATTTTTTTATCTATAGAAGGGAACAGCAAATGTTCTAAGTTCCAACATCGTAGATTTCTTTCTCAAGAAACTTTTAAACTCTTTATTATGATGCATAAATCAAAGTTCTTAGTAAACACCTACTAACTATTTAAAAACGACTTTCAAACCTAAGACTTTTTTATAAATAAAAAGTTGAAATTAAAAACTACAAAAAGCGGGACGAAAAAGCTGCCATTGCTGAAACTAATTACAGGACAGATCGTAGCGATCACCGAGCTTCTATGTAATTTAAAAGTCACATTTCAGAATGATTTTGTCCTTTAGTTTTGACTAAAACAATGCTCAACAAATGGTTATAGTGAATGATGATATAAATGTGTCCTAGACGTTTAAAGGTGAAACATTAATGTTTCTTTAAAATAAATTTGTATTTTTGTACATATTGAAAACTGAAATTCTTTTACCATTAAAAAGCTACGTTAGCAGTGAGTAACATAGACTTTATTTTTTAGTTTCATGGGAGCGAAGTTCCGAGTTAGTGTTTAACATTTTCTTACCACCGTAATAACTTATGGATTTCTTTATGAATCAGGTAAAGTAATGTATTTATGTTCTTGTTCCAAGTGCGTTGAATAATTCCTGCCCTACATTGATGTAGGTCAGTCATAATTTGATTTGGAATATCGAAGTAACAGGCGTTGCCAAAGACGCAATGACCTGAAAATTGCCGACACGCACTACAGTTGCATGTGTGTTAATATCATCAAATTATTAGTGTTTTTCTAAATTGTTTAATTCAATGTTAGTGCCTGTTTTAAAAAAAATATATAGTAAGCTTAAAAGGCGTTGCTATTTTCAAATGTTTTTTTTTATAATTCTCTTTTTAATGTCATGTTTCCTCTATGCTTTACTTTGTATTCCGAAATCATATTTTAAATTATGTAAAAGTTCGAATGCTTACTTACTTTATTACATCAATTTATTTTTATGGTTTAGTTAAAAAGCAAAAGTTACAGTCTACATTTGTCCAAGGAATTTTCACAGATTAACAAAAGGAATAAGTTGAGATATTTTAAATTAAAACACTATGTTTTATTTAAAAGTACAAAGGACAACGTAAGCGTAGTGTCAACTTTTAAATTGGATGGAAGCGCTGACCGTTTGCACAAACTCGGCAATTAGTTCCAGCGCTGAAGCAAGTATTTTTCTGCTTGAACGCCGCGGGTAATTTTTGTATACATTTTCGACGTGTTACAGACAAATTAATTGTCACCAAAGTGTGTTTATATGTATTGTTTTAAATTGAGTGACGTAGTTCGAATGCGCCTTCTAAACAAAAATACCTATTATCCTCCCCATCTACTTATTGCTATTCATAAATATTCAGGGACTAAAATTAAACCATAAAAATACTTGGTTTGTATCAAAGATGGTATCGAAATAAGCTTGTCTATGGAACTTTCATTTTCTTTTTAAATAAGGATCTGGCATTAAATATTAACTGGCATAGACAACGGATAGTCTCGCTCTCCTGGCCTTTGATAAATACGCTTCCATGACTTTTTAATCCCGTCCTGTTTCATTCCCCGGAGATTGCTTTCGCTAAGACTCCTTCAAGAGCCTTTAAATCGAAATTCGATTTTCCTAGAAATAAATATAAAACAATTTCATATGAATTACGTTTGGTAGAAAAGAGTAGAAGCTTTTGAGTATCTCTCGATATTATTGGAGTACCTATTCAGTAACGAAAATAACTAAGAGGTTTAGCATTGAAATATTAAGAATATTAAAACTAATTAATGTTACTTTATTAATAGCTATATTACTAGACAAGGAGGCTATTAATAATATCATTATATCCACCAACATTACGAAAGTAACCTTGTCTAAGAATTATAATTGAACAATACTCGAGTAATTATTACTGATACTATATTTTAATATTTGTATTCTCAGACATAGGTAGCATATTAAGAAAATAATTTTTCTCCAGGGACTTTTAGGAAAAACCTTTTTTTATGTTTTGTAGGAGTAAATTATAAACAACCTCAAGCTTGGGAAAAAACATTAACAAGGTTGATTAACTAACTAAAAGTGATTTTAATACTGTAAATAAAATGTAAATATTTTTATACCATTGATGTAATCTCAGTTTATTTGTATCTCATCAATCTAGTTGTAATCTTGACATTGTATTGATAAGAGATATCAACTTTTTACGGTTAGTTTTCCATCCTGTGTTAGAAGATTGTTATTTCCTAAGCGAATAATTTAATTTGATATAACGAATATCCAATTTTGAAACAAAAGTATACCTCCTGTGTGAAAATATATGCTTTTGATAAATATGTCATTTATGTTCCTAAATGTAAGGAATTAAAATTTGTATCTGGTGGTCATATTATCAAGAAACATTTTTCTCTTGCTATTAAATCAAAAAATAGATCAAAAAGATAAATTACTTAAAAAAATTACAACGTATTTAAGAAATATAACCATCTATATTATAGTGTAACTTTTCCATCTGTTCTGTTATGCATAAACAGTTTAAATCGTTTCAAACTCAAATCAGTGTCGGAATAGCACCAAACTAATTTATCAAGCCTGCTCAATCCGTCACTGTCGTGTGTTGAAGCCCGATTGGCCTTGTGTACGATAAGGAACCGCTGAAGTGCCGGGATGGATTTACAGATTAATTATTGTAGTTGTAAAATAAGAAATTATATGTTTCTTTAAGTGCAAAACAGCTAAGCACTGACCGAGAGTTACCACCGCCTAGAATGTCAGTAGGAAAATATATTTATCAGAAAATTGAGAGCGATGTTTCTATATTTTTCTCTCAGAGTTTCGACGGAAAAAACCCACACTTATTATGTAAAGATTACTAACAAGATTCAACTATATTTAGCGCAATATGCTGTGCTAAAAATAAAATAACAAACATCTTGATAAAGATTATAGAAGTACCTTTTTTTGATAATGATAGAAGCTCGTACTAAGCAATTACATTCATACATCTTATACCAAGAGCTCTAATGTTGAAATGGTTGAACAAAACAGTTGAGTGACTTTAAATCCGTTGCAAACTTGGGCATACTCAAGGGAGCTCTGACAAAGTTTAATCCACTTAGATTCACGTACACGGTTGAGGACGCCGAAACAAACAACTTGATGTTGTAATGAGCTTTATCTTTGCTCGGAGCTGGAACGGAGGCTTCGTGATAACAGCGCCAGGTGACAGAAACAGAGCGCGGATCAAAAGGACTTTAATTCAAAGATTTGTTTAACGTAATACATCGCTGCTAGTGACAGTTTATTGTTCTTTTTAAATCTTTTTTTCTACTTTTTTAAACTTGAAGATCTTTACATCTTACTTTACACTCAACCACAACCACACAACTCTATAGTCTCTGCTTGTTGTTATAGGGGACGTCTACTGAAAAAGTTACAGCTTTTATAAAACAACAAAGGTCTGTCTGTCGTGGGCTCTTGGGCTTTTTTAATAAACAAATAGTAAAAAAAATAGTAAGTAGCAAATTTTATTAAAGTGCTCACAAGAAGGACTTATTTAAACTTCATTGAACTTAAGGAAATGTGAAAAATATTATACTGAAAAATTTAAATAACGAAAAGCTATGTACGTTAAAACAATTCAAGCGAAATATTAACAGTAATGAGAGTTTGTAAGGTCAAAGGTTTACCCACTCGTTGCGGGAAGCGTTCTCCAACCAATATCGATCACCGGTGCGCAATCAAGCTCTGAAACTGTTCAAAATGTACGCTAAATGTCAACGCTTGTTAATATTATTTCAAAGGCAAATTCAACCCCTGACTTTTAACCTTCAGAGGCCGAAATATTCTTCTGTCAATTAGAAACAATTCGAAAAATTGTTTGATTAAGATTGACGGTAATTGCCTTTGAGTGTTTGAATTTTACCTTTTTCTTCCTTTCCTTTCCTAATCAAAATTGAATTCGAAAAAAATGCCTCTTTGTGGCTACCATTGAGCTCGTATTAAATTATTACCTAAATACTCGTATATTTTGTGGATAATTTTATTTCAATAATTTGTTATTAATCATCGTGTAACTCGTTAAACATTTCTTGTCTAAAAGTCTTTTAACATCAGATGAATCTTTTAAAAGGCAACTAGAGTTTTTAAAACACTGTATTGCATTGTATTATACGAAAACGTCTGCTTTAGATCATTATTTGTTTCAATAACTATGTCCTATAATTGTTCAAAGTTATATCGAAGTTGATCTTGCATTAATCGTGCTAATCTTTTTTGCATTCCCTCCGCACCTGCAAGAACATAATTTAAACTCGCTACTTCAATTTAGGAGTTCGCTTCGCTACAGAAAGTTGAGCAGACGTTGAAAATGATATCCACTGGAAGTTATAAGTTGATAGTTGCAGTTACTGTAAATTTAATTTGTAATATCGTTTGGAATTTGAACACAATCGTTTGGAATATATCTAAATTGATGTTGGTTTGGTTAATATTACAAAACATGAGCAGCATAAACGATAATGAATAATTATAAAAAGTAAAGTGATTCTTGGATTTCTCTTGGTTATACAAAATTTAGGAACAGATATGTAATATGGATGTTTGAAGTGACCATATTTTTATAATAGGTTCTAGGATTTGTGTGTAACATAAAACAGTTATGGAAAAATATTTTATAGGTAAATTTTTAGTTTTAAATCTGGCTCGCTTCAATACTCCTTCAAAAGGTAATCCAATTTTGTGGGAAGCTTGAATAGACTCCGAAATACGTAGAGGGGAATTGCTATACGATATGCGAATACTACTTTGAATGTCTGTTTTCTCACATTTCAACGTTTTATCTATTAAATCACCGGCTCACTATACCATTGAACGACTCGGAGCCTACCCCAAAGATAGAGGCCACTATTAGGTTATGCTATATCATAATAAAGCTTACTAATATTATAAATGTGAAAGTTTGTATGCATGGATTTTTGTTAGAGTTTGTAGCCGAATCGGCTGAACGAATCTCGATGAAATTTGGTATAGACGTAGAGGATAGTCTGTAAAAACATAGGCTACTTACTTTTTTTATTCCACGCAGACGGAGTCGCAGGCGATGACTAGTTTATTAATTAATATTCTTAACTTTTAATGTTTGTGGCAATTATTAAATGAAGGTTTTTACTGACTAGTTAATATTACTTCATACAAATTTCAATATTCGTAAATTTTAAAAGTTATAAATAATTTAATGCTAGAAAAGTTGTGATATTCTTTACCACCAAAACTGTTTTCTTATTTAGTTACGCCGCGGGGAATCATTTAAGTAATTTAAGGAAAGGAAACGGCCACAAATTTACATAAAAACGAGCTTCCTTAGTAGGTATTGAGCTTTTAAGTCGAGCTTAATCCTATTGTAGCTTCGTTGAAACTTCTTGCGGTTTAAACGCTAACTGTTTCAACCTTACAGCGGTTCTTACATTTCTAAGTCGATTAAGTTAAAATGAACAAACTTTCTTATTAAATAACTATTTCTTAGTATATTATTAAGTTATTCAATTTGGTCTCAAAAGCCACGTATTTAAAAAAAAGTGTCATTTAACTACTGAGCTTTCTGTTTCAAATTTCAATTCACAAAAATACAAATTTGAAATATAACATATGTAATATTAACCCATTAAATACGAATACTTAAAGCCCATTAGTTCATGTAGACCACTATTGCGATCTCTGTTTTTGTGAAATAAAATGATAGGGAAAACAATATACATTTTGTATATCTGTTTGGGGAGCGAAAATCCACAAAGTACTGTACAATTAAAAATGTGCCATTTGGCCTTGCGGGTTTACCTCAATGAATTATTTGGGAAGAGGACAGCGGTTCTGTATTTTTTTCTATATTACTTTTTTACACGTAAAGTGAAAAATTAAATCATTTATAATAACACAATTTTTTACGGCCTTATGATACACAACAAATATTTCCCTTTTAGGTTCATTTTATTTACTTAAAGTAATGTAACTAATTATTTGACGGCTATTACTTACGTCTATTTTTCCGGTAGCGGCACCGACTGGTTTCGGACCCACCGGAGGTCCATCTTTAAACAATTTAAAAATAATATGAACGGAAATAAATGCCACATATGTACATATAACTATCTTTTGCCCGCGACTCCGACCGCGTGAAAAAAAAGTAAGTAGCCTATGTGTTCTTCCAGACTATCATCTACATCTCTTCTAAATTTCATCGAAATCCGTTCAGTAGTTTAGACTACAAACTCTAACAAACATCCATCCATCCATCTAAACTTTCGCATTTATAATATTAGTAAGTATGACTACGTGTATTTATTAATGTTTAATTTAAAGTTGTTTTGATTCAATAAAGTATTTAACCAACAGTTTGATAAGCATATAAGTTTATATTGAAAACTTCTGGTAACATCGTCTCAATATAAAGCCTAAACTAACAAAATAGATTTGCGAATCTCGAGTTTGTACACAAACTTGCGACGAACTCGTACTGTTCGCAAGCCGCTACAAAATAATTCATCACAACGGACCGCAAATTGTTGCCAATATTGAGAATACTACACGCCAATGTATAAATTAAACTCAAGTCTTAACTTTGATATTCGATTCTAATAAATTTTATATGAATTTGTAGTTCAAACATTACATTTATACGATTTGAATATTTAACTATTGCCAGTTATGACATAGGGACTTTAAGAAGCCTCCCTTAACGGCCGCCAACGCTTTTGCGGTTGCCCTGGCGTTGCTGATGTGTATGGGCGTTAGATCAAATAACATTAGGCGATCCGCTCCTCGTTTGCCCCCTTGTCCTATAAAAAAAATCATTTGCTTAACCAAGCATATAAAAATACTGTCCTAGGGGCACATCAGTTGCGGCTTTTTTATCACATCAGCTTTTTTGTAATACACGTCAAGAAATTAACTAGTTCTATATGTTTCCGCAACATGGTAAGGTTTTTAATATTCCTGGTTAAAATATAACTTTTTCATTAATATTTTAATGTAGTTATGTTAAACAAATGAGCTGTTTAGTTTATTAATTAGATTCATTCTTAAGGGTGTAAGGTGTGAGAAATTGAAGTAAACTAATTTAGAACAATAACATTGCCTTTGTGTTTAATTAAACCGAAATAAACTGGAATTGCAAGTAGTGAAATGTTGAGATTCATCTTAATAGAACATTTCAAATTATATCTATAAGAATAAAATCATATTAAAAAATCTGCTGTAGTCGTTTCAGATTAAGCAAAGAAGTAATTGATTTAAAATAAAAAATTACACAATAAAGTGGGTTTTTAAAGAATTAGGAGGAATTATTTATACTCGAATTCGTAGTAAATAAAAACGTTTACCCATCTTCGTCTGCGATGGAACAATAATTTTGATGGTAATTTTAATTTTCTAATTAATATGAACCGCTAATTAAATTTCATTGCAAAGACTTTTTACTGTAAAGTGACTTCGACGCCCTGTGAGAAAACTTTACACACAAAAATTTCTTATTATTTAATAATCTTAATATTGCTTCAAATGTTATAAGTAACTATTTCTGTAAAGTACTTGTAAATATAAAAGAGGAAAGATTTGTATTTTTATATGCATTGAAAACTCAAAAATTACTGGCCCGATTTCAAAAAATCTCCCATCGTTAAAAAGCTAGCTTATCAGCGAGTAACATAGGATATACTCGTATGTTTTTATTATTTTTTTAATTTCACATGGACGAAGTTGCAAACAGCTAGTTATATTCGCTGAAATTTTGTATCGAAACAAACATGTAATAGTTCGAAGTTATTGGGAATATTGGTTACATTACACGTTCGCGGATTATTTGATTTACGTTGGCAACAACTACGGTAAATTGATTACGTAAGGCTTTGTTAGTGCGATAAGGTTTTGTTGCACAAGTCCGTACGATAAGGCGTATTGGCAATGTGTAAACATTACAAGCAATAACAGCGTTGCATTGAATGTGCAGTTTCAAAATAATTTTGCTACTAGTTTATCACATTATTTGGAACATGCTTTTATTTCACTATGCAAAACAGAAATAAGTATGTTGTAATTAATTTGTTGCAAAATTAAAAATCTTTAAAGAAGAATCATCCATTTAATGTATTCCATAACTCTACTTAAATATTTTTTTTTCCTTATAATCAATTAGATATTTAGATTGTTTTTTTTTTACATACAAAACATATAAAACTTATTCATGTATTATAGTTTTGAGACATAAATATTACTTGGTACATCATTAATATTTAAAAAAAATTGTTCTTTTAAATCTCACTTAAATTCTAAGACTAACAGTGTATGCACAGCACAATTGTTAGAAAAATATATTGACAAAATCTATGATCAAAAGTATGTTCTCTAGAATTCTCATTAGACGAAGTATTTGCTAAGACTCCATCGGGGATGGTGGCTAGACTGCTACTCTACCCACGCATCACTCTTGCATTGTAATACCACAGAGCTGTACAAACATCAATTCAAAGTAACTACTTAAATTTCAATTGGGTATTTACAAATGTTTCAATACTTTATTACAATAGATACATTCATTAAATTGCATAATTGCTATGTCAATCTTAATTTAAAGTGGGATTGTATCTATCTATACTAATATAATAAGGCGTAAACACACACTACTTCCTGGCGTAGGATGTCAGGAATTACAGCATATTTTAAACCCTACACTTACGACACGCTTTAGGCGATATATTTTCATGCTATTACACTTAGGGGGGTAAATAAATTGGGAAAAAAATTACGTGGGAAAGGACCATAAACAAGCTGCCAACATTAAGGAAGCAAGCTTATTATGGTAACGGTAATTTTGACATTTGCAATTGAGAATATGACAATAAAATGAGGTTTCATTAATTTAATGCGGATGAAGCCGCACGGGAACAACTAGTTAGATGATATAAATTCCCGTATTTTATTAGTAAAGTAAGTTTTCTCCGATTCGATTTTCAAACAGGTCATTTTAATTAAATTTTCATTAATAAATTGATAACTTATTCTTTATTAAATTGTTTTTAAACAAAACAAATATTAATAACCATAAATGAGTAGACAACGAAGTTTAAACTCTGAAAGCTTTCATAATTAACATTATAATCCAATCTAGTTCTTTAAGACCGCACTCAGAGCTAATTACGAATTTAGTTAATTAGCAACTGCGATTTAGCAGCCCTGATAGGTGTTTTATCCTTTTTAATTAAGCTCGTAGACCTGCTTTATCTTAATTCACTGTCGGAATTATAAATGTACCAGTAATTGCCTCGTTTCGGCTTTTACCAACAATGTTAGAGTGTTGTAAATAAGTTAGTGGTTACCACTTTGTTATCGATTCACTAAATCCTCGCCCCTTTTTGACTTTCGTAAATATAATTAAATATTCTGAAAGATTACACTCATTTCGTTTAAGAATTACCTGTGAACTGCTTCTTAATTATTTCTTATTACTGGTGTCAAGTCTACTGTTTCCCTATCGTACCGATTGTTTGAAAAAGGTTAATAAAAGTGAAATTGAGACGAAAAAATATGATGACGATTTTTGTTAAATGGAAATTTATGTATCATTTTTGTCACTAATGTGTGCATAATCAAACGAGTTTAAGTTACTTTGGACAAAAACATGATTACATTTTTAAAAAGACCATATCAGCTAAAACGGGACTTCCCTGATTAGGACATCTTATGTTGTTTGTAAAGTCTAAGATATAAATATTTAGCTATAGATTTATGAGGCAACGAAAATACATATTATCGACGTAGAGATATTATTATCATATCTTATCAAAAGTTGTACACGATAAACGAGAGTGGCGCTCTCTGTAGATTGAATAGAAGTTGTATCGTTTTTCTTTATAGATTTTTACATTAAAGGCCATTGCTTCTAGATTTTTAAAGCAATTTTAAGTTTCTCTTCTCATTTCATTACTACTATTAAAACAAGCCTCTAAAAGCATGTCAAAGGACAAAAAGCCTACAATACATTCTCGTTTACTTATAGATTACTTGGAATATCTCAAACTGAAATAAATTTAAAAATACAATATTCCAATTCAATATTACCCATTTAAAAAACAGCAAAAAGCCAATAATATCCTTATTTTTGTGGAAGCGGGAAGTCTTTTCTTATAACTTTGTTTACGCCAGCCTTCGAGGCCCTTCGTGGCTTTTTTATTGAAAACGCTGTGTTTTTCACGACGGAACCGTGTTTAGGAAGTAAGAAATGCATCTCGTTTGACCTCGAGTTATATAGATTCGGTCACGGTCTGGCGAATCTTATTACATTATTGTCGGTCGATAGATTAATACTTTTGCTTTTTTGAGGTAAAATATAAAAAGGATCATGATCTTAAACTAATTCAATCTTGATACGTTTGATGTAATCTACGATCTTTAATAAGTTATTTTGTAAATAAGACGTAGGAACCAAAATGATGTAAACATTTTAAAAACAATAGTGAAGCTATTTGGTACTCTTTTATAATTATGCCTCTTAGGGACTCTCCCACCAAATTGCAAATTGATAACAATCCAACGTGTAAAATATGTGATGGAAATATCTCAGCCAGTGGTGGGGCAGGATCTTAATATCCTAATATTAAAAAATACAGTTTTCAAGGTTACACTACACTCATCAATGTAATGTATAGACACATTATATTACGCTGAAAGCTGTTAACACAATATTCGGCTTCGCAAAATGGATTCAACCATTAAACAAAAATTACTCGGCGCTATTTCTAACTTTGTACGGGCGCTGGGATTTTGTCGTGTCATCGCGGAACGATTTATCATTGGACCCGCGCTGTAGGCGACGGCGCTCTTACCCTACTGCCCCAGACGGAAAATCAATATCGCCTAATCCCGTCTAACATAAATAAATGTAGGAGATTCCCTACACGCTTGTGTAGTCAGATGTGTTAATCAATCACTCTAGATCCTCTAATGCCTATTATTAACGAGCCATTTACTTCACAATTCTTTCACTGTGTTGACCTTATCTGTCTGGTGTTTATCTCTATATTTTGTAATTTACCCACCTATGTATGTATTTGTCCTGACCATTTTAATGTCATGCTGACAAAGATTAGTATATAACTCGTATACACGAAATGTTAATGATGTTAGTCAAATTACATAGTTTCCGGTGTATAATATTGTAGTACTCCTATCATTCTTTCACACTGGATATGTATGGTAATATTTTTTTCCTAAAACTTATCAAATAAAGATTCGCGGAACTTTCTGCCCCGCACAGCCGCGTTGTGGAACGGTCTGTCCTCGGCGGTATTCCTAAACCAGTACGACTTAGGGTCCTTCAAGAAGCGAGCCTACAATTTCCTCAAAGGCCGGCAACGCGTCTGTAGTTCCTCTGGTGTTGCGGATGTCCATGGGCGTCATTGACCACCTCTGTGATCCCGCCGCTCGTTTGCCCCTTCTCTTATAAAAAATGACCTATTTATAAGTCTTTTTTTTTGTTTAGTACAAAGCGATTGAACGTTTCAAAACATAAACAAAAATATTCTCTCCAATTACTTAGTGCGTCATACATGTGTAAGGACTTAAATAAGTTACTTAGCAACTTTGTTGTTAACTGAAAACCTAATTACTGATAATAGGATATTTCACCTTAGCCATCAGAGATAATAGTCACAGTAATGAAAGGTCATGAGACTATCTCGAGACTACGATCATTAGGTACCTAATTAAATTGCTTGTTAGAACTAAAGCTGATGTTTTCTTTAAATTACAGAGCTCTTGTTACATATAAATAATTAACATTAATTATAAATTCGCGTACATTTATTAATTATGTTAAAATGTTATTTTCTGGTTAAAATAGACTGATTTGTTGATCGTATTTCAAATTGTTTGCCTAATCAAACGTGCAAATAACTATATTCGCTTCAAATAACGTAAATTTATTTCTTTGGTGTTCGATAAACATTCCGAGTGGAGAGCCTTAGTAACTTCTAGCGTAGCAATGAATTTACGCAAGTTCGGTTTAATTTGAACGATTTATTCCGCAACAGCGGTAGGTGGTTCATGTTAATGGCCCAGAGGCGGGCGTGTTCTGCCTGTTAAACATTTCGCGTTTAGAAACCACTGATTTTAGCTTTGTTAGAGTCGTGCGAGGTTATATTAGAACACACAACAATCAAACTACAATAAAAATCGTTTTAAGTGTTTCATACCTCAACCCCATCCATTTCTCTTCTTTTTTCTTCTAATAGACTTCTATGGAATGTATAAAGTTATTTGGACTACGTCTTAGTATTAGATAAATTAGTACTATATCTACAGCGTGTTGTAGCAACTTCAAAATAGTACAGTGAGAGTGTGCGTGTGTAACAGCAGAGTATATTTTAATACGAACACGGAGAAGCTCGGCCCGTGCAATGTAACGTCGGGAAACGATCAATAAAATACAGGAACACGAATCCAGGTCACAATACGAAAGCCTAAACTTCTCCCGGGAATTTGCTAAGGTTCAATTCAATACGATTTCTGACAGAATACAAAGAATAGCAAAAAATAAACGATTTATTCTTCGTTATAGTAAGGTAATGAGTTTTATTAAGTTATAAAAAATAAATTATAGCAATTGTAGTTTATGAAAAAAATATTTGCTCCATAAACAAATTAAATAAAGAAAATATGGTCTTAGTGTGGTGTATTTGTGGGTATGCCAATAATAATGTACCGTCTGAATGACGGATAATAAATGAGTCCAGTACCAACCGCCGTTTCATTAACACCCCTACATTACATTGGCGACGAGGATTTTTATTTATTTATGTGAACCCGGAAATAGTGACCAAAGTCGGAGGGACGTGATTATAAGTGCGCATCTTACGTTTATTTCGCAAGGAAGTACAGTTGTGCATCGGAAAACGTTAACTACTGTGTGTACGTATACTTTTACGGGAAGGTGTGCGTCAAGACGTCCGGAGCACAGGACGTCTGAGGGGTGGACAAAGACGATGAGGTTTGAAGGACCGTTCGTCGACCGCATAAATTATGATGGAGACGATGGCGGTTGTGTCGATGGCGGCTGGGCGCAGGGCGGAGGCAGCCGGGAGCAGCGGCTAGCATACTGTGCCGGCGCAGGGACTCGGGCAGGGCGCGGCCGGCCAGCAGCGTTGGGCAGGATGCCTGTGCTGTGGTGGCGGAAGCGGCGGAGCGCTGACAGGTGCATTGGGAGGAGTATCCCTGAAGCGATAGTGTTCGCGTGTGGCACACGGGTACAAAGAAGGGCATATAGCGAATAGTTATTTGCGGTAGAAGAAGTGTGCGGTAACGGAAATTTTATTGAACATTAAGATTCGCGAAATTTTTATATTGTTAACGGGCAAAGTGCAAGTGCGAGCGGGACGGCCGTATTGCATTTGTCGCGAGTGGGAGCGAGACGGTAGCGGCGATGCTGTGACGTGTGCAATTGTTAATTTTTCGAATATCTTGAATGTAACGGAAATTTAAATTTTCTATTGTTATTGTGTTACAAGTTTTGGAATTATCGTTAACAAGTAATTTATTAGTTTTTATAATTAGACGTTTTTAAGTCTAGCACAAGCTGATGTTACCGTTAGTGTTAAAAGATTGGTATTATGAAAATCGGATAGTTTTTTGTTTAAAATTGTTTTTGTAGTTTTTTGGCATAGGTCGCAGTTGGGCGATAGTTTGCCGGAAGGAGATTGTCGCGGTAGGCGACGGGTCGCGGTGAGCGACGGGTCGCGGTGGGCGACGGGTCGCGGTGGGCGACGGGTCGCGATTGACGACGGGTTAGGTAGGAGATGACTCTGCGGGAAGGCAGAGGTAGTTTAGGTGGTCGCGGTAGGCGACGACTCTGCGAGGAAGGCAGAGGTAGTTGAGGTGGTCGCGGGTAGGCGATGACTCTGCGGGAAGGCAGAGGTAGTTTAGGTGGTCGCGGTAGGCGACGACTCTGCGGAGAAGGCAGAGGTAGTTTAGGTGGTCGCGGTAGGCGACGACTCTGCGAGGAAGGCAGAGGTAGTTTAGGTGGTCGCGGGTAGGCGACGACTCTGCGAGGAAGGCAGAGGTTATGTAGGTGGTCGCGGGTAGGCGATGACTCTGCGGAGAAGGCAGAGGTGATTTAGGTGGTCGCGGTAGGCGACGACTCTGCGGAGTAGGCAGAGGTAGTTGTGGTGGTCGCGGGTAGGCGACGACTCTGCGGAGTAGGCAGAGGTAGTTGAGGTGGTCGCGGGTAGGCGACGACTCTGCGGAGTAGGCAGAGGTAGTTTAGGTGGTCGCGGGTAGGCGATGACTCTGCGGGAAGGCAGAGGTAGTTTAGGTGGTCGCGGTAGGCGACGACTCTGCGGAGAAGGCAGAGGTTATGTAGGTGGTCGCGGGTAGGCGATGACTCTGCGGGAAGGCAGAGGTGATGTAGGTGGTCGCGGGTAGGCGATGACTCTGCGGAGTAGGCAGAGGTAGTTTAGGTGGTCGCGGTAGGCGACGACTCTGCGGAGTAGGCAGAGGTAGTTGAGGTGGTCGCGGGTAGGCGATGACTCTGCGGAGTAGGCAGAGGTAGTTGTGGTGGTCGCGGGTAGGCGATGACTCTGCGGAGAAGGCAGAGGTGATTTAGGGTCGCGGATAGGCGACGGGTCGCGGTGGGCGACGGGTCGCGGTGGGCGACGGGTCGAGATTGACGACGGGTTAGGTAGGAGATGACTCTGCGGGAAGGCAGAGGTAGTTGAGGTGGTCGCGGGTAGGCGACGACTCTGCGGAGAAGGCAGAGGTAGTTTAGGTGGTCGCGGGTAGGCGACGACTCTGCGAGGAAGGCAGAGGTAGTTTAGGTGGTCGCGGTAGGCGACGACTCTGCGAGGAAGGCAGAGGTTATGTAGGTGGTCGCGGGTAGGCGATGACTCTGCGGAGAAGGCAGAGGTGATTTAGGTGGTCGCGGTAGGTGACGACTTCCGTTTCATTCACACCCCTACATCACACTTAGAATAACTAAAATTTTTCAAGAATCTTACGTGAACACAATATTACCGTCGAGAAATGCTTTAATATTTTCATTATATTATTGAAAAATATTAACTATAATAAAAAAGTTAAAATAACAGTAAACATAAATAACAAATGATCTCGCTAACTCTATTATGTATTATTTTCTTCGGTCCGTGTAACAGAAACAAAAGAAATTGCACTAAAACGACTGCTATTTGTTAAACTAAGCGTAAGTAACGCTTATTAGATATAGAGTACGTTTTGCAGCATTATTCGTGCATATGCTGAAATTGAATTGAGCGGCATTTACTAAAGCCAAGTAAGACTGCGCAGATTATCTTCAACAATTCAGTTATGTATCTAAAAGCACAACTGAGAATCATATCTAAAAATATTTATCACTGCATATAGTTAAAGAATATACCAATACTTAATTTACAGTTTCTGACAATTGGTTTTAATAATTTAATGAGTAAGTTACCCATCAGAGACAATATAAATGTAGTATTTAGGGCCTGTCCCTCCACTGGCTGATAGAGGCTCAGATAGCTTAAAAATGACGTCACTGTCAGATAAGGGAACAAAATCCGATATTTTCATCACATATTTTACGCATTGATTGTTATCAGACTATTACAATTTGGTGTGACAGGCCCTTACATTTATATTTGATTCTTGAAGTCTGTTATTCAACACTTTAATATATTACACGATTCCTCGTCTAAATAAGTAGAGGTAGGTATGACGTCACATGTCACGTGAGAACGATCAATATAACTGTTAAAATTATCTCGATACATTGCGCTATCAATCAAGACATGACACGACCGAGGTATTAAGAAAACTTGCGTCTTGTGATAATACTATCAGTAAAATAAGACCATGTCTTATGAGACATTAAAATAGAGAGGTGGAGACAGGAGAAGATATTTTCAAAGCTTTGCAAAGACCTATTTGAATTGGTTTATTCTATTTGATGGTATTTAGCGATTTGTTTCCCTTGTTTCTAACACTATTGTGTATTTTCAAAGACTTGCAACACCACATTTAAATGTGGTTTATTTTGTTACAATAGTACATTCTCGTATGAAAACCATGCCTATTAAAATGTATAGGATCATTCTTGTTGTTTTCACACTATCCTCGATGCCGTGGCTACATGTTATTATTAGACGTAAGTGGGTATTAAAGTGTTACGACCAATGACGTCATAAAGGGATGATTGCGCTTAGACTGACGTAATGTACGATTGGATTTAGTTGAAGCTTTGCAAGAATGGCTAGCAACAATACCTATATCTGCCTATAAAATAAAATCTTAGCATATAAAATTAATCAATTGATATGATGATAGGCTTCATTTGTTTATTTCAATATAGTGCTGTAGATCGGTTCATAATGTTATTACCTATATTTGATATGATATTTTATATGATTTCATTGAAAAACATTCATTGTGATGGGAAATCTCAAGTCTAATCTGTACAAAATAAGATAAAACCAGTCTGTAAATGTAATCTCTTATCTTAAGTAAGCTGTGGTACTTTTTAAAAATATACAAATAACGTTGTTACGTCAGTTTTGTTCGATAGAGGAATATTAAAAGATATCCTGACCACCCGAAAATTAAACTAAAAGAGGTGAATAGTATAAAATGAATCAACGCACAATTCAATCACATTCCATAGCCATAACTTAAACTATGTTAGAAAATTAATACTTTGTACATATGTGCTTTCTTGTAATAAATATTTAAACTCAATGTAACGTTCTAGAAATGCTTAGATTTTTTGTGCAAAAGTCGAACGGAAAAAAAGATTTATCGACGATCATAAAAGTCTTTATAGTTCGAAAGCGAATCAAATATATTTTGACCTTGGCTTGGATTTGATAAACAGGATTATCGATTTAACATATATAAGAGTATAAAAAGAAAACAAAATGACATTAAAATTCAACGCTACGCTAGTGCCAAAAATCCTTGTTGCCTTGGTTTTAAATCTACTTTCTTTCTGGTGAATAAATGAATAAATATTTTATCTCAAGTTCAAAAGGTTACCGAGTTACTGAAATATTTTATTAACTTATTTATGATAGTGTCTGTGACGTAAAAATAAAATGAAGTTAGATAATGTGGAATAATAAAAATGATCACATTTATGTCAACAAGTACATTATCATATTTTTTTAAATCCTTCATTACAACAGATATCTAAAACTCGGCTATTTTAGGGTCGTAATTTTTTGAGGACCTTCTTCAATACCTGTAAACTATATTTTACACATAATCTGTTTTTGTGAAGTTTTTCTTAAAAAATTCATAGTGTATTAATTTTTTTTTCATATATTCTTCGTTTCGAATGGCACTAAATATACTCGTATTATGTAAAACATTTATTTTCTTTGTTATAATACTTGTTTACAACATACATCCACTGTGTATCAGTCAATTTTAAAAATAATCAGAACTCTACCATGTAAATAAACAACACAACTGTAATAATCTTAAACAGTTCATTGAACCCGCGCTAAGCGAAGGGATTTCATTTAAACTTATGACAGTCTTCATATGAGCAGTGCATCTAGATCGTACGCCACTATCCTATTAGTGGTGGAAGTTTTAAGAGCATTTGACAAATTTCGCAAATGAAAAATGTCTGCTGGGAGGTCGCACTTGCAGTTTAGACGAGATGATGCTCTTTTGTTTATTGCTTTTTCAAAACAAATGCTGTAGTACAGCATAAGTTCATAAAATATGTTGTTTAGATTTTAACTCTTAAAAGTTTCAGTATGAATGTTACTGTGAAATTAGCAAACTTAATTAATTGACTAAGTAATAAACATGAACATAAAAAAGTGTACATTCTATGTGTAATTTTAAAACACTCATTGGCTTAAGATGAGTGAGTTGCTACGTATATCTGAAAGAGCAATAATGAAACATAAATAATACAAAAAGCAAATAACCAGAGATAAAAAATGTACTAAGTTAAAAAGAAAATATAAATCATTATAATAAAAATTAATTAAAGAGGAAACCGACTCATGCATTATACTGTATTTCATAGAGATATAATAGTAGTAATAACGAGATGATTGCTTTGTAACAAACATCACGTGAGTTCAATGCAGCTGTGGCTAGTATAGTCCGCGCCTATTCGCTCAGCTAACAATCTCTAACAATCACGACTGTCGGCTGTCGGCCGACACCTCACAGATTTCATTATACACTTCAGTCGTCGGGCGGAAGTTACCGTCCTATAACGACGTCATTCAAGAGCGCTGAGAAACGGTAAACCTTGGAAATATAAAACTTTCTATTGCTTGTATTAAACGAGTAGTCATGTCAGTTTACCTTATTCAGGAAATCGGAGTAAGACTCGTATAAATGTGAAAATGTTTTAGAATAATTTCATAATATCAGCTGTTATTTACAAGAAGCGTCGATCCTGTTCGATCATCAAAACAAAAATTTAATTACTTACCGAAAATTCAAGTTACGATAAAATCACTCCATCGTATTGACGTCACGCGAGCGGTGTTTTGGAAAGGTGTATCGCTACCGGCGCGGCGTAGCCCTTTGTCTCTACGTCAGCGGTCGTGCTACGAGATCGTAGCGGGACGGTTCCGGTAATTACTACAACTGACTACGACTAATATCATTGTTACGTCCTTAAACTTGTCAAGTGTATCAGCATGGTAGAGTGGGCAAGTGCAGGCCCAGTCCCCGTGACCTACATCTGACGACCCTCGCTCGGGAAGCTGCTAATTTCCACCATCGCGGGCCGGAGCCTACGTCACGCGGGGCCACCGGAGGGGCGGGGGACGACAGGGGGACGTAGAGACGGCCCGCCGGCTGCCTCGCTGCGACCAGTCCGCCGCCCAACTCCGCTCGGTGAACACGCGCCCGCACTTCGTGGCAAAACAACACGCTACCCGCGATCTCAACTTCGACCTCAGTAACGCCGCCTGAACCACGAGTGATAGAACTGTATTTTTTTTGAGTGAGTTAAGAAGTTTTTTTTAATCAAACTGTGCGATCGAGTCGGGCGGGCAGAGGTTCGGGCGCGGCGTTCTGCTGACACAGTGGCTGAGTCTCAGTCGGCCGCAGGTCCTCGGGCAACAAGCACCATCGATTTTCTCTATACGAGTGTACGCGAGGTACGTACGATCACGTGCTAGTATTTTCATCGCGGCTATTTCCACGCGCGTCGTATTTTCGAACCGCTTAACGTTCAAGGCCGGGTATGTTTGCGTTGGGTATTACGTTTTCGGTTTACGTTCGTATTCTAGTTTACCTAATTGTGTGATGTATCTATCGTAAGTCACGAGTGAGGAACGAATCGCTTCCATGGTTACAGTCTGATGCGCGATGGAAATAACTGACACGTACGGACTCAATTATGAAAATTCGGTTTCAGGTGCTATTGATGTAGCTAAGTTATATTGACCATGTCTTTATAATGTTTATTAGTTTAAAACTATTAAAAAAACTTTTTATAACTATAATAGAATTAAAAATGACGATGTGCTATCAGTTTGATCGTGACCTAGGTGTAGTGAGCTATGCCGCTTTGGCGTGCGTTCAAGCAGGGTTTCATTCAAACGATAATGTAATTACGTTCACAGTACTCTTGCACATTTAATTTATATCTCGCGACCGTCGATGCTCGAAACCGCATAGATTTTAATATGAAATCATATACCTTAAATCACTATTTAAGCGCTATTTACATAAATACTATATAGAATGTAGGAATGTAGTTTTAACATTTAAACAATTTACATTGATAAACAACCGGGAAGTGCATCGAATTTTATTTGCGATTAAATCCAAAATATCACGATAACTGAATGTCAATAAAAGCTTGTAGTAAAATACAAAGTTTTCCATGCTAAAGTAATTTTGGTGTAATAATGAAAAACTATAAATGTGGTTTATAATATTTTTAATTAATGGGTCACATTTCTTCTTGTCCAGACGTTATTTTGCGGTTTATTAATCGAAAAAAAAATTAATGAAAATCACAACAACTTAATAAAAACAATAAAAAAAGGAATGGAATTGCAAAAACAAATCGCGATCGATTTTATTTTATGTAAAATAAAAACATACATTGTAATACAGAAGTTAATAACACATTTATATTTTGTATTTTTGTTCAACGATAAATCCATATCAACATACTCTTCGACAGCAATAAACTAACTTTATGAGATTCTTATCGCAATACCTACAGTTGAGACGTGATCGTAACAGAAAAGTTTTGAAGTAAAACTGGCTGGCACAATGTTGCCACAAACGAAAGAAAAATTCAACTAACTTGAACGTTTCAGTTGAAACTTAGTTTTTGTTAGATAATTTTAACACTGTTCTAAAATAAATTAATATGATATAGTTATATTTTATTTAAAAAGTAGCGTCATTTCGACTAGACTAGCAAATCGATTAAAATATTTCATTGTCTTAAATTAACTACAATGTTATCCAATTTTTATTGTTTTAAAACATACACAACAAAAATAAACTTTTTCCGTATTACTTGATTTTAAGGTCAACATACGGAAGCGCAAGTATAATATAATTATAATAACAGAGAATGTAAATTGGGGTTTTGAATAAGACAATTATATTAAAAAAACGGAAGTCAAAATGAGGTTTATTAAATTTTAATGAAAATTTAATATTTTAAGGTTAACTAACTATCTACTTTCGGCTAAGCTAATTCACAAATCTAAATCTAAAACTTCAGAAAAAAAATCAGAAATAGAAAAACATACAATTTCTAAATGAGGAATAACTATGTAATTACACTTACGCGATTATTTTTTAACCTTGAAATTATTACGCGTGTAAATACTGTAAAATAAAAACAATCGTTATGTTATGTATTTAATTTGCGTGAAAGAATTCATATTAAAATAACGAACAAATTCGACTTTTGTATTGTACATGTGTCATTTAAAAACTTGTCTTTAATGGACAGAAAAGAGACATTTTTCCCCTATTTACCTCCCATCTATGTAATTCACTTGATTAGAAAAAGCTAGAAGGGAAAGATAAAGAGAACAAAATAAATGAAAATATGTAAAGGTACGCTGGGATAAACGTATAAGAGTTTTATGTATGTAAAGGCTATGTTTATAACAATTACAGCACTATGTTAACATATACATGAAGCCGTATATATTATAAATTCATCTCCTAATCTTATTAGATGTATCCAGTTATTTTACTATTGGTTTTAAAGTTATTACATACTAGCTTTCGCCCGCGACTCTGTCCGCGTGGAATTAAAAAAAACAAAAGTAAGTAGCTTATGTGTTCTTCCAGACTATTCTCTATATCTATACCAAATTTCATCCGTTCAGCCGTTTAGGCTACAAACTCTAACAAACATCCATCCATCCATCCATCCATCTATCTAAACTTTCGCATTTATAATATTAGTATGAAGTATGATTTAACTCTGGTGTATTCAGATCAAATCAATAACGAACCCAGTAAATATAAATCCAATTGTATTTATTTCGAATAGAATATAGACAAAAAGTAATTGCTATTTACTACTGATAAGGTGTTGCATTTAGTACGTAAAGGCACTCTTCGGGTCCTCTTCTAAAAAGAAAAGCTCGTTAAGGGTTAATATACTAAAAGATTGGTAGGAGTGGAACTGATATTTTGATTCTTAATTTAATTTCGTATCTGTTAATTGTATAAAGGTCATAATTTCCAACATATTGATGTGCGGCTGGCACGTATCGATGTCAAGGCGAAAGCGCATCGCGGCCGCACAGACACGACGCCGTGACGTCGCTTAAATCTCGCGCTCGCGACAAAAACGCACGACCCATTTAAAGTTATTAAACAAACAGACCAACAATTCATTATACTATGTTTATATTTAGATTAACATCGAAGGTGATAAGAAAATTAGATTTTGTTACTAAAAAGGAAAAAATAAAATAAAGCCGAATGCAATTTGGGTAAAAAGTAAACAACAGCACTTCAAATTTAATTTATTAAATTAATTTTTATTCGAGTAACCTGTCTCAAATTATTTTTGTTTTGTTCGGATAAAAAATAGAGAAACAAAACAGTTTTCTCGTGTTTCTATATAAACAAAAAAAATATCGAATTTCGAATTCTACATTTTATTTCTAAGTTTATAAGTTATATTGTACTACAATGTGACTTCGTTATTTTTGTAATTTAAAAAAGTATATTACTTACTGAACAATTTATTTCATTCGCTGGTGGATTTATTTCGACAGACGAAATAACCCTTTCGTGGTCACGCGATATTTCTGAAGCATTTTCCTTCCCTAGCACTTGTTATAGCGCCCTGATTTCGTTATAATCAACCCTTTTAATTTATATATTTACTATAATTTTTAATAATTACAGCTTTGATTACTGTTATTATTTAGTGCAATAAAATAATAGTAAATCGTAGTAGTAATGTTCGCAAAATTGTGAATCTTAAATCTAAATTACGAATAATAGACCAAAGAGGATCATAGGTTGACTAGTAAAACGTTTTTAGTGTCTTAGCACTCAATTGTTTTGTATAATTTCATAGAATAGTCATTTCTATACCTTAAGTTCAAACTCATCTTATTCCTTAACAAATAGAATATATAAAAAACACAATCTTCTCTCTACGTCGCTTTCGTGTTTTGAGATTATTTTTGCAGATACTTTTTCCTTTTTCTCGTAGATACATGTACATGTTCTCATTATAGAGTTCCCTAAGGATACACTGCCTGATACGAGGTTATTTTAAATTAAGAATATGTTTTGCATTTAAATTAAAAAATCAAATATCAAGGAAATTACGAAATGAATATGAATTTCGAGTATCGATATTGATACTATGAGTTTTCACTAACGAAAAAAACAAGTTTTTTGTTAGATATATTGACGAAGGATCCTTTTAGAAAGCTGCTTTTAATTTGAGAATATTTCTTTATCAACCTGCCCTTGTCCACACTACTATACATATCTTAAAACATAAAAGTACTATCTAAAATAAATCGTAACATAATTATTATCGAATCATTGTTATAGGATAATTATGTAGCGATAAACACGCGATACAACTATTTGCTCAATGAAATTTCTACAACGTACCCGCCTACATAAAGTGATTAATCAATGTTAAGTGCTGTTCACACTAATCATGGATGAAAGTCACGATACGTGATTAGACGTTTTCAGACACTAAGAGCTCGCACACCTTTGACTTAACTATCGCACAACTGTTAAGTCGCGGTTTGATTCCTATGCGCTTATATAGAGGTGCGCACACTTTTCGATTTTTAGTTGTGCAAGTAAACAGTTTAACAGGAAACAATAGACACAACAGAGCGATAGTTTAGTTAAAGGTGTACGCGCGCTCTAAATATTCTTTGAGAGACAGAGTATTTCCTTTTATTAACAGATGTTCGATTTAAAAAAAAATAGTACTAAACTGTCCTTTTAATTATAAAATAAAAACTCTGATATATGTATTTTTATAATGACGTTTTTGTTTATCTCTACGCAGAGTTATGGTCAATTAAAATCTAGATATGTCTATGTCTGCTCTGATTTGGCAATGATTTTAAAACTTTAAAACGTTCAGTATTGAAATGTAATATTGTTATGTCACACTTGGCACATATTCCTTCTCACTAGAAACATGAAGAGCTTTGAAATGGAACAATGATTTGTTACCATGTTATAATAAATCAATCCAGTGACACTTCTGCATGTCAATCATCAGTTCAAGTTAGTGACAAAAGTTACGTAACTTTAAATTCGAATTTTGTGGTAGAAAATCGACGATCTGTTTAAACATTATGCTCTTATTTGGTGTTAAATTGGTTTATGAGACCTTGTTATTTGCATATTTTATTTCGATTATTATTTGGCCTTTTGGTAATAAAATATATGTGTTTAATTATATCAAATGCCATCGGATATATTTGAATATGTATGTGAACTTTTATTAACTTGTAGTGAAGCCTTTTCGGTACAAAATTTGTTTTTATCGATACGACAATTATTTAGGGAGTCTATCACGAATAATTGCGTCACAGTTCAAGAAAAGGAACGTTGGAATATCATTGACAAAAATGAGATTTTTTACGCCGGGACGCTGAACAACTCTAATACAAATATCGATGACATACGAAAACGTTCTCACGAATATTCGTGATGAACACTCTTAACTTTCATAAGGACCTATACAATAAACAATATTTAATTATATTGCAATAATAAACACAATTATTTGTATACTGACCTTAAACTCATTACGTATGAATAGGTTGATTTCTTTGACATAATATACAGATAGAAATTTCATTTGTGGTTATATGTGTGTCACGGTTGTTAGGTATCTTTGTAATAATAAACCCATTAGCAGGGGACAATATACAAGCACTTTTTTCAGGTCAGATTCAATTTATATTTACCCTTTCTAATAACAACAAGAGGTGTTGTATTATTGAATAATTTTAAACTAACTCTTGTTCAAGCTTAAAACAATAATTGGTGATTTTTTAGTTGATGCAATAACGTTTATTATTTAGAATTTCAGTTTTAAATACTAATATGATACGGGCAGCTTAGTCGTTAACAATGAAATTTAATAATTAGCAATATTCTTGATTATAATGGAAAAAGTAGCCTAAGGCGTTTTAATAAATTTTGATAGAAACATTTAAATTATTTAGCTTTCAAATTATTATTTAGCCTTTAAATATTTCAATTTTATATAAGTTATTATTATTTGAATTGTAATTACAACCCGTAAGTATTTAATATAACCTAAGCCACATATTTGTGGTAGCAAATGGATAGCTTATCAAAGTATTATCAAGTTTGAAATAGTATTTAATAAGTATAGAAATTTCTAGTAACTTTTAACAATCTATCATCCAACTCACTATCTTCTACAGTTAATTTATGTTACATTTTAAAACAAATTAACTATAAATAGTTTATCGCAAGATGCACGCTGCGGAATGACTTCAATCTTGTTATGTAGATGTGATGCGACTTTTCACAACTTTGTATTTGTAATAACCATTCTTCTTTTGTACAAACTAATTTAAAACTAATTTATTAACAGACTGTTCTTCATCCTTGACAACAATGTAGTTAACCCCAATATTATAAAATATTCATAGCACAAATAAGCGATATTCAAGAATACCGTCTACTTAGTAATCTACTACTACTTTTTACATAATTTTAACACTTGTTTGAGGTAAATTGTTGCTATAAGTTACAATAAGAATGCTCAATATTCTGTACTACTACTACTATCTATACTAATATTGTAAAGTGGAAAGATTTGTATTTTTATATGTATTGAAATAACCCTAATAATCTCAAGTATTTCACCAATAAAAAACTACGTATTCAATGAGTAACATAGACCATTTTTACTATATTTTAATTCCACGTAGGCGAAGTCGCGAGCAACAGCTAGTCAAAGATATATCGCATTGAACTTGACACCGTGCAATGACGTAAGCAAGGACGAGTATCTATTTGCAGCTATAACGCAATCTCGTTTATCCGTAGTTAACGTGTATCAACGGCATAACATGCTATAGTAATAAATAACATTAACACTGTTTTAGTACGTTAAATTAAATAAAGATACAGCATACTGCAGTGTTAGCGTGCTCTGAGCCGTTATCGTACAATTTATCAGCTATAAATTATTGTCGTGTAAAAATACAGCTAACTTTTGTTCACACTTGCTATTCGATGCTACAGTAACATGCTAGATGCGAGAGTTTTTTTACCTTAAAAAATAGCTTTTAATGTCTTTTAGTTGCGAGATTAGTAACACGATTTCAAACTTACGTACTAATATATCATAACAAACCCGACATTACCTATTTAACCGACTTACCAAAAGGAGGCGGTTCTAAATAGATGAATTTAGAACCTCCTCGTTCTATTTTTTTTTTTCATATAATTGTTACAAAATTGGTTTAGTTTACTCATTCTTTTTACTAATTATTCGCTCTAATTTCACTGAAATCATCATCTTCATCTTCACCACTATGTAGAGGCATAAACTATGAACATTACAACTGGCTGGAAAAGAAACACAAAAAAAATACCTCTATGAACATGTGATGCAGTTGCCAGAGTGCAAAAAACTCGTAAAGTCTGCGACCAAACTAGACAGCGTTGGTTGCAGTCAGACATAACCGCGAGCGGTGACAAGGATATTGGATAATGAGTTTAGATCTAGCCGACCTCGAACCCCATCCGCCATAGTACATCACTGAACAAAATAATTTAGTTACGTAACAGAGATTTAAAAAATACAT
Organism: Papilio protenor; assembly: GCA_029286645.1. NCBI lineage: Eukaryota > Metazoa > Arthropoda > Insecta > Lepidoptera > Papilionidae > Papilio > Papilio protenor. The sequence goes on from JAGSMZ010000022.1 coordinate 2,982,445, forward strand.
AGAGTAGACATAGTTCAAATCTATATATTTCTCACTCAATTGATAGATACTCAAAACCATATGTCAATATAATTAATTATATTTCAATTAATTGCCAATAGGTGTCGTTAAATAATATTTAAACGTTTTTTTATACAGTGTTTAGTTTATTTTATAACAAATGATGGAGCTTATAATTTTGTAAAACATTTTACTACATGTCAATATAAGGGCATGAGGTGGCGTACTAAACTTGACAACTGATATAGTACCTTTCAGAGAAAGTACCGGTGAAAATTTTTTGTTGTCTATGCCTAGTCTATACATTTCTTAAATGTCTATGGGTGATACAAACTTTCAACCATACTTCGGACTATTGTAACTGGCAACATTATTTTTCTTTTTTACTAGGCTTTCGTTCCAATCTTGAACTTGAAAGCAAAATACGACAAAAATTCGTATTACAGTAAGCATTTGCTTCCACAGTTATATAACGTTACGGTCTAATAGACCGTGTAACGGCTAGCGTGAAGGTTATATTTTTTAACTGAATTATATATTTTGTCATTGTTCGTAATAGTCGATTTTTTAACACTATAAATTGTTGCCCAAAAGATGTTTAAGGTTATTCGAACATCACTGAGCGGTGACTACATTTTTTCGGGTTCGTTTTTTCTTATAATGCAATAAGATGCATATCATTTAGTATACCGTGGCTGTTTTATGCTTATATTGTGTAATATGAGAATTTATGGCCCGTTTTACGAACACGTTGGCGAGCACGTAAGCCGCATGTGAAGTACCGTGTAATCTTGTGATGTACGTTACACTTTGCGCAATTCATGTGAGACATTAACGCGTTAGTGCACCGTCACTAAAACCTCGAAGTTAGTTGTAAATATACCCTCGTTGTGGTAAAAAACATTTTTATCATAATCTACCCTACCTTATCCTACACCCGTAGGGTCGACGCGCTGGGTTTTCGTCCTCCAAATAACTCTACCATCCGTCATCACAGTCATCACTCCCTTCTTGATCATGTCACCTTTCACGCAATCCATCCATCTCTTTCTAGATCTACCTCTACTGGTGTACCTTCACAGTCATAACCAATGTTCCTCTTGTTACCATAACATATATTAAACCCGTGATCAAGGTCAACATTTGAGTAATGTAAACATATACATTTTTAAAGTCATCTGGTGCATTTTTCTCCATGATTCGTCTCTCGCAAATGAGCGAAATTATACTACGCGTGGAATTCTTGAGAATGTATCTATATCGTTTAAATAACCTTATCAACATAAATCATGGGCTTTTGAAAATGAAATCCAGCCGTGCGAAACCAAATGCAAAGGCTGGTTTTAGCATAACAATAGGAACAGGTAAATCTTTAGCTTTTGTTTATTTAAGTAACTGTCACGGTCAGTGTTACCTCAACCATAGAGAGTATTGCAAGACACCTTCAAACGTCCAAGTCACGTCGTGTAACCGGGAAAAAAAGAATAAAAATAAACGGTGTCACGCATCGCGGAACGTCCGCGCGCGTCGCCAGCCGAGCGATGAATGGCCTCCATGACATTGCTTCTTAATGTGCAATGTTAACTGCGACAGTCTTCATTACAATAAGGGCAGGCACACATTGTACATATAACGTGTGTTATATCTCAATAATAGCTTTGTTATTACGAGGATATTCGGTATTAGTTGATACCTTATTCTACGTTCCATGATCTACATGAGAGCACATTATATTACAGTTTATTTGTATGTGAATTAATGAAAGATAATGAAATGTCTAAAAAGTTTTACATAGCAATATAATAGTAATGCTATATAATATGTATACATATGTGAAGTATGCGCATAAATGTTCATATTATGTGTAACATCATTTTCATATCGTTGCGAAGGTTACTCAACATTGTTTCGCGTGCAGTTGAGGGTTATAACATAACCGATGTAATAATTCACCGCTTCCTAAAAGGATATTTCATTTAACCCCCTTGTTCTAATCAAAGTTGACCTCACATTGACCTTTTGGTGCAAAGGTCGCTAACAGTAATGCGGGTCAATAGGTTTGATAGAACACTGTTGGCGCTAATTGTACTGTTTTAAATATGTGGCCAGGTGACCTTCTGACGTCACAAGGTCAGGTACATCGCGTGCACGTCACTATAGCTGTCGGCGCCCAGCCGTGCAAAATATATACGAGTAGTATCATTTTTAAACACACTTTTATTAGTTTAGCCTGATTTAGATATTAATTCATGTTACGGAATCTTTTATGTTAGCTTTCATTATTCTGGTTAAAAATCATGACAGTTAAAATAAAAAAAGGTAAAACAATTGAAGAGATTCTTTCCAAGTCCTACCCAAACATAAATCCGTATAAACTCGTCCATCAAAACCGTTCTCAAAAAACATATGGCACGGAAATGAGGGAAAATATTACAGTAGTGTCCTTTTACATTCCCACATCAATCAAGTTTTTCTCGCGGCCCTCGGGATCTATACAAAATAAATGGGCAACATTAATCATTATAGATGGACGTAGTTTGGCCCAGTTTCTTTTGAAAATGTCGACTTTATCGTCGAATATATCTCATGACTTTTTTACTTTACTACGTCGTCTAATAATGTGTCAGAATACAAACAACGATATATTTCTGATAGCAAATTTATTGTGTGACCGTTATATAGACGTTTCTGTGCGTAAATGAAAAAGCTTTCGACGATATTAATTCTTTCGTTGACTTATAAAAAGGAAATGTAATTAATTTTCTATTTGCGTCTATAATTTCGGATGACGCAAATATCTGCGTTGGCAAATAAATAGTTATTGACATTGTAGATGGCCAATATCAAATTAATCTTTTTTTATTCATATGATTTCATCTTATAATAACAATCTGTACACACTCAAAATTATTAATGATTAGATCATATTTATAATTTTTGAATAATTTATAACTGGCATAAATAACAAGAGTTTTCACTCAAAGGTAGAACTCTAACGGCGTTCTTAAAGTTTTGTAATTAAAAAAAAACTCGGTTGTTATCGCTAGCGGCGGTACACGAAGTTCGCACCGAAACAAGATTATTAAACGTAATAAAAAACTTTTTAACATGAAAGAACAGCAATCCAGCCGCCACTTAGGACCGGCAAAGAAAGCTCTTTAACTCCGACCTCGTTGCGTTTTTTTCTGGCTTTCGTTCTACTTTTAATCTATTCATCATATAAAATCAAAGCCTCGTTTTACATTCCGCCCTGTAACTTATTTTAGTTTAGAAAATATTCAGCGTTTATTTCAAAATTTCAACGTTCAACGAGTCATTAACGTTCTTAATTTTTTATGTTTAGGTTATCCATCGAAATTCTCTTCCAAGAACGTCTCAAAAAACGTAGTAATTGTATAAGATGTAAATTAACAAAATCTTTTTATTTTCAGGTAAATACTCTATCTTCTACTGCAAAAAGTACTCTACTTCTGAAATTATCTAAGGTAATGTAAAGATATCATAACGTAGTTACTTCATATGTGCTTTTTTTAATTCTAAATTATTTAAAAAACTTATATGCGAAGATATATTAATCTGTCTTATATCTGTGAGTTATTTAATCCTTATTTCAACGAACTTCCGAACTTAAGCTAATTAATCTCAAAACTAAAGTAACTTTCCTACATCATCCCTCTATTACCATACAAAGAGCTCTATAGAAATCTTTAGCCTTAAAACAACCCACTAACAGAGTAGACTGGCTTAATTTTCCAGTAGTTTAGCAATTACATCATCACTTGTAACTTGTACGGGATTTTGATCTGTAATTCTTAGTGCTGACGCTTTAATATCCCATATACAGACCGCCGCCTACTTCCCATCGACCGAGACCCAGTAGCTTTCCTAATGCGAAAACTTTGATGTCAGTGTCCCATAAACGGGGGCAATGTCCCTCATTGCCAGAATGCTTTTATATATCGGTAACATATTCCTGTTATAGAAATGTTTTTAATTGATTTCAAACAACGCAATTTCAACTTCACGCAGTCATAACTTCGAGGTTATTTTTTCATTCTTATTTAATTAATCTAATTAATGCAAAATGTCTAATAAAATTGCTACTAATAATATAGGCTGTATTTATTACTATTTTTTTAATTCGCAAACGAGTCGCCAGCAAAAGCTAGTTATATATTTCTCATGTTCCAAATTGAATTGATAAAAATGGTGTAAATTTCCTTATTCGGATATTCGTACAAAATCCTATTTTTAATGAATATAAACTATACAAAAACAAAAAATGACGAATATGCCTTAGCATTACAAACATGAAACGATCTTAAAAGTGCTAATAGCCACCAAAATTTCATTCACGACATACAAACGTGATCTTACGTAAGGTTTACATTAAATCTTTAACGCTAATGGATCGGGACTGGTCGTAATGAGGCGCTCATGAAAAATGCTAACGCAAATGTCCTACGCAATTTCTTAATGTAACAATTTCTGCGGCGAGATTTTTTACCATAATCTTTTCGGCAAATATATTGCTTATCTTACACAGTATTTTGTAATGAAACGATTACAATATTTTTGTATAAAATAAGAGCGTGCACATTTGACTAAACTAACTCACAACTGTTTAGTTGCGTTTTGATTCCTATGTGCTTATATGGAGGTGCGCACACAACTCGATTTTTAGTCGTTTAACTAATTAGTTGAATTGGCTGCGTAACAACCGACAATCGCACAGCAGTTCTGCGATTGTTTAATCAAAGACATAAACATCCATTTATAACATTAGTACGAAAAAATGAATTAGGAAAATTAGAAATTACTAGGCATTTATTATCTTTACGATTTCGTTCTATAAAATATTACCTAACGAACCGAAAATTCTGTATTTATTTTTGAATCACTGACAGTAGTAATATTCGTATAGCGTGACTATTCAGCTATACTGGCATATTCATTTGTTAATGTCGGAAATTACGCATAACATATGATTTTTAGTTAATACTGACACGTTTGACCTTCTTTTTGTTATTTAACTAATGTTAAGTTATTCAAAAGCCTCGCACTTGCATATTCAAAATCTTGAATCTTTAATAACATTGAAAAGTTAATTCAATGCTGATCTATTTAATATTAAGGACTACAAAAAATCTTAGAGCGGGCGCACACCTTTGACTAAACAACTGTTGTGCGATTGTCGATTGTTTCGCAATCAATTCAACTGTTTAGCACAACTAAAAGCGAGTAGTGTGCGCACCTCCATATGAGTTCATAAGAATCAAAGCGCGACTAAACAGTTGTGCGATAGTTTAGTCAAAGATGTGCTCGCGCTCTTAATAGAACTTACATACAAACTTATATCATCATCTTCCCGTCCTTATCCTACTTCCGTAGGGTCAGCGTGCCAGGTATTCCTATAGGTTAATCTATCCTCCGTCATCTCAGTTGTCACTCCTTGATCATGTCTTTTTAAATCTTGCGTAGTTCGCTTCTCAGGTTTTCCTTCTCTATTACCCAACTTAACCTTCACCTGCCCTTAAATCGCTTGTCAGATTACGAAATCTTACATTTACATTTTGAATTGTCGCTTCATTGACATTGGTTGTAAAATAAGGAAGAAACCTTGACATATATTATTATCCTATTGTTATTAGTAAAACGGATTAAGCCTGCACAACTCATTGCTTTCTATTAACGAAGGTTATAAAACTTTTATAGAGCTCTAGGTGACATAGATCTCTGAAAAGATAGCTATAAAATCAATATGTTTGTGGGACATTGTATGTTAACTACCACAACTAACTCATATGTTGTCGACGAGTATTTTTGTAGGTCTTACCGCTACTAGGATTTATGAAATGTCTAAAAGAACATGATTTTTTGTTTAAAACGGTATAAAATCAGGAGCAACTGCCATTAGTTAAATTAAAGCGTAGTTGTTTGAAAAATTCTAATTAAGACCGCTTGAAGAAATCTTTTAAAAACATTGTAAAAAGAGAAGGCTTGTTTAATCTATAGTTACGTGTAACGCCATAACGATCGTATTTAATTGGCATTTTAATTAAAAACCTCTCTTAACGTTCAAGCTGAAGGTTATTCTTAATGAGATCTGAACAATATTAAACTGTTTAGCTTCCTACCGGTATTTTCTATTACATCTTTAAACTAGAACTAAATATAAATGACCTGACCTTAAAAGATTATCTGCATGACTTCTTACTTGCTTTTACTTCGAACTTTAGAAAACTGAAAATTGTCTTTCTATAATAAAATTGAATTAGTTCTGAATTGAAGGTTATCTTACTAATATTATAAATGCGAAAGTTTAGATGGATGGATGGATGTTTGTTAGAGTTTGTAGCCTAAACGGCTGAACAGATCTAGATGAAATTTGGCATAGACGTATAGTCTGGAAGAACACATAGGCTACACACTTTTGTTTTTTTTTTAAATTTCACGCGGACGGAGTTGCGGGCGAAAGCTAGTTATTAATAAAGAAGTTAATTCGTGAAAAGTATTTATTATCCTATATTTAACAGATTGTAACCAAAATTAGTGATATGCATTATGATTTCATATTCAAATACGCGTAGATAATATCACCCTTCATAAAATTAAATTAACGGAAAAAATTTCAACACAATTTTACCGTATTGCTACTTTGTTTTGAAAACAATTTACGATGATCTATACTTGTATGATTTTTCTACATCATCTATGTTTTTAAAAACTGTATTTATGTTTCACGTTGATCATAAAATTTATGTTCTTTTGTATCTTGTTATTTAATTCAAGGAATCGTGTTTTGAAAATGTAATTTACAAAGACATTAAATTTTATCAACAACTCAGCTACTTTGTATTCGATATAATCAAACTTTGATAATTTCGCAACTTAATTGGTGCGTTAATTATTCGCTTTTGCAGAATTAATTACACGGCCGTGCGACGGTAACTAATTTTAATACATTTCGTTGAACTTCGAGCGATATTCTCGCGTAATAACGTTTAACCTCGTATTCACAGTTTGGCAATAAACATGGAACAAACGCAAACCTAAAATCGATCACAAGTTGTGATTTGATGTTACTTTAACATATAGCTGAACTCACGTAGTTACATGCTTTATGATAAAAAATTGTTCGGTTTTATCCTTTATATTATTGAGTTATCTTTGTTAAACTCAATTACTCGTGAATGCAATTTTAATTATCAGTTTACAGACGGGAAAAGAAAACAATTGGTCATATTACTGTCCCTTTTACCATACTTTTTTTTATACTCTGTTCGTAGTTTCCTATCTTCTAACTGATAGACACAATTAAGTCACGCGTCTTATCAGTTTAGAAACGTGACATGAGATGTGCTTATCAAGATAACAAATCGAAATATGATGATTCACAATTGTAGAGGTAGAGTCTCGGTCTGTGACAAGGCATTATGTTTTTCTACGCTCGCTTGCGTATGTTTGTTCAAACAACATACACCTGCGTATACTGAGGCTTATTGTTACAAAATATTCTCTGCTCTGACGTCAACTGGGTAATTGCTTTTGCATATACTCTATTTATCAAATGTGTGTTCAAGACACATTTTACGTTTCAATCGACGCATTTTTGTTTTCATTCCTTGTTAATAAATTGTTTGTTTATTTGCATTGAAAAGGCTCCAAAATTGAACCGATTTTTCAAATTAATTGATTATAAGAAAGCTAAATTATCGCTGAGTCACTGAGTGACATAGGCTATAGTTTACATCAACGCGAAGGCTATGGATATGACAGAAACGATATCAGATGTATTATATTTTCTTTGCCACCCAGGCTAGGCTAGAATGAATGGCTAGTTTTCTACTAACATAAAAGCGTTGTTGTCCTAGTAACTCATACCCACGACCTACATATATTAACAATATTTAGTAATCCTTGTGGTGACACTAACACAAAACCTGTTCCATATAACAGCGACTATGTGTACATAGTTTAGCAAAACATTGATAACCCACATTACTATCGTTGTAACCGAAATATATGTACATGTGAAAGTGCTCTTATCTACGAATTTGCATAGTTTGCGATAAAATAACTAAATTGCTGCAAGCGTAGAAGTGTGGACTGTTAAATGAACAATAACTTTGAGTCTCAATTTGTATAAATATGAATTCAGTTGTAACTTAATCTTACTGTTACTAATGTCATAAATCTAAAAGTTTTGATGGATGTTTGCTGGAGTTTGTAGCATAAACTGCTGAACGGATCTCGATGAAATTTGGCATAGATGTAGAGCATAGTCTGGAAGAACACATAGCCAACTTACTATTGTTTTTTTAATTCCACGCGGACGGAGTTCGCGGCGGAAGTTAGTATGAAATGATGCATTTAAATTAAATAAGTTTCAAGTATCTTTTCTAAAATCGTATCCTTTACTTTACATACTTTCATAATTGTTACCTATTTACATTTAAATGTCGTGTACTTGTAATTTATATGAAAGTGATAAAACCCGCAACTTAATTAAAATCCTGTTTAACCCGTTGTTAATCTTTCGTTATCCTTCATTTAAATGATACTTAGCAGTGAATGAACTTCAAAGCGATGTCGATGTCCTGTAAATTGATGCCGTACCCCAACTCGACCTAATCCGGAAGGTATTCAAAGTTGATGGCACTTTGTCGCTTATTAATCGGCGTGCAGCTCTAAACGGCAAAAGGGGACTTTTTATTTGAATATGAAACAAACATGGTCCTTCGAGCCAGATGAAACAGCTTACGGTTTATTACAGCAATATTGTTTTCGATATAAATATTTTTATGGGTTGTTTTAAAGTATTTGGTATATGTATTTTTACATTTTAAAACATACTTATATAGTAACCTGTATGTAGTTATGACTGATAGAATGCATAATTCACCAAAAGTTAAAGAAGATTAATTAAATTCATTATTGTCTATTATACTCGGAATCATCTGTGTTTAAATTTTATTTAATTTTAACTTCCTGTTCTTGAAAAGACCTTTAATATTTTTCCAACTTTAAGAATTATAACATTTGATTTACGAAGGTTAGAAGATTTATCAGCGGTCAATCTCTGACCAACAAGGATAATTAAAACGACCCAACAACCCTGATTTACATCCGAAACTAAAGGCCTTGTTTACGCGTTACGATAATCGCATACTTAATAGTGTCGTACTAGATAAGAAAAAACTCTTAAAACATAAATAATTATAACATCCAATACTTAATTGTTATCTCTACTAATATTATAAAGAGGAAAGATTTGCATTTTAGTATGTATGTATTGAAATAATTCATAAACTATTGGGCCGATTTTCAAAAATCATTCACCATTGAATAGCTACGTTATCAGTGAGTAACATAGGCTATTTTTAATTCACGGGGACAAAGTGTTAAATATGAATTGTAATATTATGATACTTTTTGAAATAACTACATTATTTTTTTAAATATCTATTTCAAAGCAGCGCGGAGAGTTTTCTTTTTACTTTATTGAAGCTTGATGTTTAATATTCATGAAATTATTCAACAAATTAAAAAACAGTAAAACGAATTTCAATGATGCAAATTTATATAATATTATTCTTATTTAATGAAAGAATACTAACTCAGTCTTCTTAAAATACTTTATTCATTACTAGCTTTTGCCCGCGACTCCGTCCGCGTGAAATTTAAAAATAACAATAAGGAAATGAAAAAATATAGCCTATGTTACTCACAGATAAATAACCTTTCTAACGGTGAAAGAATTTTTTAAAATGTCTATTTCAAAGCATCGCGGCGAGTTTTCTTTTTAGTTTATTGAAGCTTGATGGTTAATATTCATGAAATTATTCAAATTAAAACATATTAAAACGAATATCAATGATGCAAATTTATATAATATTATTCTTATTTAATGAAAGAATACTAACTCAGTCTTCTTAAAATAAAATTGTCCTCAAAATGAGACAATTAAATTTTTAATACTAGTTCAAAAGGCAATAATTGCTAGAAACGTCTGTACGTTTAATATTTCTGTCGCGATCTGAACGTAAATATATTCAATAAATACCAATAGAAGTACCTTTAGGCATCCGTTCGTCGCTCGCCATTGAAGCATAAAATATATTTAAAAGCTTTCAGAGAGCTACAAAAATGTAGATGGAAATATGTCCTCTTTTCATCGTCTCCAGACATCATTAAATTCACTTCTATTATGAATAATTTCGTAGCTCTATTTTTGTAATAGCACTATATTTTAAAAAAATCTACGTCAATACAATTTGAAGCCTTTGAATGAGGATTTCAGTCATTAGTAACGTCTACCTCTAGTTAGCGTAGGCGAATGCAATTGTTGATATAACTAACATCTTGTGCTTAAATTAGAAATAATTCATGTGCTCTTTTGTATTTTTTCTTTCTAGGTATTTATGGCTTTTACTTGCCATTTCTATATGACTCTTGTACCTTCAAACCATGAGATTGTACAAACATTTGGCTAGACTGTCAATAAAGTAACACCTATAGAACTAATTTAGGATGAATGATTGGACGAATCTGACTCAGGTTTTCTAGATAAAGTCACGAATCATTCAATTTTTTGACAATCGTAATGTAACCTGTTGTCAAGACTCTTACGCCAAATACTGAAACGAATCATAAATAATTCGCTTCGTAACCGCCGCTCATAATCTGATAGACGTCAAAATTTGTAAGGAATTTAGAGTAAATTCATGGGTTTATTTAAAACGCTATTAAATATTTAAACGTTTCAGTATTCCGCTGTTAATCAAGTAATCCGACATATAATCTTTCAAATCTTAAAATAAAATTGTCCTCAAAATGAGGCAATAAATTTTTTAATACTAGTTCAAAAGGCAATAATTGCTAGAAACGTCTGTACGTTTAATATTTCTGTCGCGATCTGAACGTAAATATATTCAATAAATACCAATAGAAGTACCTTTAGGCATCCGTTCGTCGCTCGCCATTGAAGCATAAAATATATTTAAAAGCTTTCAGAGAGCTACAAAAATGTAGATGGAAATATGTCCTCTTTTCATCGTCTCCAGACATCATTAAATTCACTTCTATTATGAATAATTTCGTAGCTCTATTTTTGTAATAGCACTATATTTTAAAAAAATCTACGTCAATACAATTTGAAGCCTTTGAATGAGGATTTCAGTCATTAGTAACGTCTACCTCTAGTTAGCGTAGGCGAATGCAATTGTTGATATAACTAACATCTTGTGCTTAAATTAGAAATAATTCATGTGCTCTTTTGTATTTTTTCTTTCTAGGTATTTATGGCTTTTACTTGCCATTTCTATATGACTTTTGTACCTTCAAACCGTGAGATTGTACAAACATATGGCTAGACTGTCAATAAAGTAACACCTATAGAACTAATTTAGGATGAATGATTGGACGAATCTGACTCAGGTTTTCTAGATAAAGTCACGAATCATTCAATTTTTTGACAATCGTAATGTTGTCAAGACTCTTACGCCAAATACTGAAACGAATCATAAATAATTCGCTTCGTAACCGCCGCTCATAATCTGATAGACGTCAAAATTTGTAAGGAATTTAGAGTAAATTCATGGGTTTATTTAAAACGCTATTAAATATTTAAACGTTTCAGTATTCGGCTGTTAATCAAGTAATCCGAATAAAGTAAGATATAAACTTTCAAATCTTAAAATAACTTACGCTTACGACATTGTATCTCATAATGACTTGACAATACACGAAAGCGGAAGTTACACCACAGATTAGCTAAAGCGATTTGAACTGAAGGTGAAAAGGATTAATATACAGATTAAAGATTCTTGTTGAAGCTCTAAAAGTGTACGTAAAGAGATTAAGTCACTTACAAAAGCATTAACATGAGAAATGTTGGTAAACATATCGTAAAATCTAACAACAAATGAACACAGAATTTTGTAACCTTATTTTATGAATGTGGAAGTTTAGATGGATGTTTGTTAGAGTTTGTAGCTTAAACGGCTTAACGGATCTCAATGAAATTTGGTATACAAGTAGATGATAGTCTGGAAGAACACGTATACTTGCTTTTGCACAATTATTTTTATAAATTAGGGATACTCTTAGTAATAACAATAAATGCAACAGTTATAAAATAACTTTGTCTACAATACGAAGCGCAGCATTACTGTAAGATCAATATTACAGTATGTTTTACTGTAATTATAATTACTAAATCTTTTTACGCCGATTCAGTGAAAATTATTCGTGGGTTTACAACAATTTTCATTGTTTACGAAAATAATAGGACAAATAAAGCGTTTTGAATGTGAAGCAAATAGAAAACATCTTTAAATATGGATGGAAGTTGAATTTTCTCTAACTATTTAAATCGAGCTAACAGTAGCCTTAGTTGGTTATAACAATATGAACTTTGGTACTGTGGTATAAGTGATACTATCGAATGAGGGGTATAAAGGGGTTGTCGGGCAGTGGGGCGCCAGATCGATAACGGGGGTAGATATAAATAGGACAGGCGAACTCTAAGGCCGTACGCCCCTAACGCTCGGTTTCATTCTAGTGAATCGATTCAGAGATGAGATGCTGTAATAACCTCACTGGTGTCAGCCGCTTGCTAAATTGATATATGGCGAAAAGAAACTGGGACACAATAAAATTCTTTTATAGTATTCTGGGCCTTGTGTGGAATTCGTCACAGTTCTTCTGAATTTTTACGAGAAATCGTAAAACGAAGAAATGTTTTACTACAGTAGTTACATTTTCGGATCCGTTTGTATAAATGAATTTCTTAATTTAAATGTTTCATTTATAATTTAGTGGTAAATAATAAAAGCTGACAATAGAATGATGCGCGATAGATTGTGTTATGTAATTATTGCATCTAAACGGTTCCCATCATTACACGCTTACATTGTTACCCTTGTGACCGAGCGAAGGTCGCGATGGGAAACGACATCAATTTAAAATCAGACACTATTTTGATAGCATTTTATTATAATTATTTAATTTATAGAGATGTTTCAAAGTGTCCGATAGTTAGTCAGACGGAAATGTTTTACTACAGTAGTTACATTTTCGGATCCGTTTGTATAAATGAATTTCTTAATTTGACCCTATGTCACAGCAAGCTTGAAAAAAATAAAATAGTGTTATTTTATTCTGTGCACGTGTTAGATAGCTAGGCTAGCTATAAACTATTTAAAATTAACAGAACCACATATCTTTTTGTTTATAGGTGACAATCATTTGTGGTTCTGAACAAAATGTATCATCATCATCATCATCATCATCATCATCATCATCATCAACTTGCCCTTATCCCTTATGGAGGGTCGGCACAGTATGTGCTGCTCTTCCATACATCTCTATCAGCCGTCATATCTGAATCCACTCCTTTCTTAAGCATATCCTCTTTCACACAATCCACCCATACTTTCTTCGGTCTTCCTCTTCCTTTGTAGCCATCCACATTCATTCTTAACACTTTCTGGTTTATGTCCCCATCGTCTCGTCGCATAACATGTCCATACCACGCTAACCTTTTGCTTCTCAATTTCTCCACCACTGGCGCTACTTTCTGAACAAAATGTATCGTATAATTTGATTTCACTAGGTTTCTGAAATTCCTTTTAATTTGTTACGCATCAGCATAATTTCTTAATTTAAATGTTTCATTTATAATTTAGTGGTAAATAATAAAAGCTGACAATAGAATGTTGCGCAATACTCGTAGATTGTGTTATGTAATTATTGCATCTAAACGGTTCCCATCATTACACGCTTACATTGTTACCCTTGTGACCGAGCGAAGGTCGCGATGGGAAACGACATCAATTTAAAATCAAACACTATTTTGATAGCATTTTAGTATAATTGTTTTAATTTATAGAGATGTTTCAAAGTGTCCGATAGTTAGTCAGACGGAAATGTTTTTTGCCTTTTGGTAATTTATGACCAAGACGAAAAGAAACAAAATAATGCCTAAAAGCATTTTCGATTTCGGTCAATTTTGGTTATGGTTATAATATTTTTATGTCGACGGTAAATAATAAAAATCCTAGCACATTTGCTTACTAAAAATACTAAATAGCACAATTATGATGTTATTTCTTAGAATAACCTTACTATCTTACTAATCTTACTAATATTATAAATGCGAAAGTTTAGATGGATGGATGGATGTTTGTTAGAGTTTGTAGCCTAAACGGCTGAACGGATCTCGATGAAATTTGGCATAGATGTAGCGTATGGTCTGGAAGAACACATAGGATACTTCGTTTTTTTTAATTCCACGCGGACGGAGTTGCGGGCGAAAGCTAGTCCTTACATAATTTAATGAATAATGCGTAGTTTAATTCCATAAAATAACGATAACATATTTTGCTAGCGGTACAAATAAATATTACGTCACAAAATAAAAGAAGATCGTTACACTAAGCTGGCAGTCTAATAAATTAGATCGTGTAAATAATAATGCTTTCTAAGCGTGGCTGAAACATGCGAGCTGTGAAGTATCAAGGTCAAGATAATTAATTCGGTATACGCTAAATCACGTAGACTGCGAATAAATTTACGTCTAGATGCTATATCACCCGAACGACAGCATTTATTGACTTTTAGCGTCTAACATTTTATCTTCTCTGTGGTTTATTGTCTACAGAATTTTCTTGACAGGGTTTTTCCTGTTTATAACATGTGCTAAACGATATCTATAAAGAAATGTATTATTTTTTGTTATAATCTTTGTGTATGATACATGTTTAGTTACGTATTTTATTCAAACTTCCGACACGAAAAGCATCGACATGACAAAATTTAACTAATTCTCGTTATAGAAAATGTTAAACTATTAAATAAACCTTACGGTTTACTTCACCATTACCTTTTTACCTTCTAAATCTCAAATGTCTTTAGATATGAATGCATTGTATTTTATGGATTTTCTTCATTTAGTCGTCGAAAAGTCGTTTACGGTGAGTTATGAAGTTCAGTTACCTACAGCCCGCATAAGGTTTTGTGAAGTTGATAACATCCAATCAGTTTTCAGTGAATTCATCTCAGCACCGCCTTGTATCAAAGTAACTTATCTCTTCAAACTCGTTCCCGACCCTTCAAAGAGCTCCGAAGTCCTTTTCATTTATTACAGTAGAAAAACATTTGCGTCGTTCCTTATCTAAAGCCTTCTTATACGGTAGATAGCGTAATTTCAAGAGAAAGGGTTGTCTTTCCGACAGTTTGTTTTTATGTTGGGTGCTGCGAAATGTGTGATTTTATTTATAAATATACATTTAACTTTATTCATTCCCTTTGTCTTTATTTAATTTCATTCTTGTACTTCTTTTGTTTTTATTCCTACAATTTCATGAAGTTATTCGAAATAATTGCAACACTGATGTCTAAATTCCGTGTTATATTTGCCCAATAAAAAAGATATAAACTCTGAACTCGCGTGATCTTTACTAATATTATGTTGTAAGAACTGATTAATTCGTAAATAAACTAGTCATGATATGAATCCTGATTCTTACAAACACTACGTATATTCAAAGAGAGAAACTGCTTGATTTTCTTGCTTAATGGAATTGTGATCGATCGCGTTAATTACTCGTACATCCAAAGATTTAGGAAGTATCGCCGACGGATATCAGTCGATACATTTGGTAACTTGCCAAAATATTCTGAAGTTTCCATAACTCACTCAACACTACTTCGTCTGCTCTTCACTAATTAACTTTTCAGCAAAGTATGAAATGTTAGATAATTTAGTCATATGAGTCATTAAAATATTCTTTGACAATGTATAAATATTTAACACGCGATATTAATATTACCGAAAAATGCCAACATGAGAATGAAGTAAAATTTCTCACGATTATGTTAAATAAAAAAGCTAAGTATCTATTTAAATTTATTCATTAAATATAATTTATGTTTCAAACTTATTTCTAAAAGAATAATGTCATTTATTTCAATAATTTTGCGGAAATTCCATCTTTATATTCACATGTAATCAAAATAAAAGTTGTTGAAAACAAATTGATGAAATCACTGTGTTGATTTATTATTGCTATTGAAATAAATAACTGAACGATCTGGCAGATAATTTAATTTATAACGTTTCCAATGATGTGATTAATAAACTCCGTTGATTTCCAATTTATACTGTGATGACGTTAAAGCATCTGGTACAGAGAAATAAATTTATCAACAGAATACTATTTTGATAAATTAAAAATGATTGAGACGACTTATATAAAACATCTCTGTAGAAATAACGTCAAGACACAATTCTTAATTATTTTTAATCGACCCATTATATTGAAATAAAAGAAAATTATTTGCTAGTCAGTTAATTAGTTGTTAAACTAATCGATTTCTTCTGCGCTCAAGACTAAAAAACACCAAACATCGTTCTGTAATTAAATTCACTTTAACTAAATCTAACAACTAACTAAAATATATATCCAGTAAGACATTTTGTCCTTAAAATACGACGGTATTTCTTTCAATCCCTTCTAACATAACAGATCGTTCTCACATCTCATGAGCACCGCAGTCACGTAGAAAAATAACTCACGGAGTCAAGACGCCGTGGAAAGAAACATCGACAATGTTCAGCACTCGACTGAACTGCACAATATCCTACAACTACTCTATTTCAATTTCTTATATTAAGCTCACTTGATAACACAGATCAATGACCTTAAGTTTTACATGAAGGTAACACAATCAAGCAGAACTGAACACGAATGCAGATACATGACAGAATTGAACAGTCAGTCTGCACTGTCTACTCTGCCTCACTTTACGCTCTCGTGTAAATTAACATTGAAGATGCAATGACTATAATATCGAGACTTACTCCTTAATATTTGCTCATATAATATTTCGCGGGTAAAGGTGGCAATGAAGAGAGATTATCCATTTATATGTGAATACTTACGAGCACTGCTGAGTTACATACAAAATGCAGGCGATATATTATACAAAACGAAAGAATTACATAAGTATAACACAATATTGTTTGTTATTATATTTAAAAAAATAGTCAAACTCTAGCATTCGAAAGCTTAGTGCATATAAACTATTTATCTTATCTTTTTATTTTACTTTAATCCAAACATATTAAGTAAATACGTCAAAATCGGCCAAGACATAATCCGTCTCTGGAAGTAGGTTTAAATATTTGTCGCAAAGAACTTGAGATGTACAAATCCGCTTAAGCCTTATGCGACTCGGAGTGTCTACGAAGTCTGAGATATTTTCTGTTAAAATAAATGTATAAGTTCTTGGTAAGTTATTAAAGATGTTTTATATTAAAAACAATTTGTTGAAATACTGGACCAAACTTACATCACTAATGCCTAGAATAAACTGTCAGTTAATCAACATGGTCTTAGATTTATTTGCACCTATTTGAAATAAAACAGTAGCTTTCCTATTTAATATATAAAAAGCAGTAAAAAGTGGGAAAACCAATTAGTTTTTACTATAGGTATAAAACAATATTATGCACAAGTCTGATTATCAAAATATTCCGTTTTAAAACCTAATAACTCGTATTTATAGCAACTAAAGTGAAATTAAATTTAATTACTTCGCTTCATTAGGAATGTTATTGTTTTAATTTATTTCATCTAAATCTTTTATCTTTAAACTATCGATTAAAAAAATAATTATAAAGTTGAAATACATTTACAAGTAGACTTTAAAACTAGAATCAAATAAAAATAGTTAACATTCCCACGTTATAACTTAAATATAGTTTGCATAAGATAATAAAAGTTGTGCGAATGTCAGGGCCGAGGCACGTGACCCGAGCCCGCAAATAGCCTGCCGTTGTTGTGTTCCGCACCGGCTACACAACGTGACCGGAAACTTTCCTCTTCGAAAAATATTGTACAATTAAAATAATTGTACAATCACTCACATTCCAAGGTCTCCGTTTCAAATGTGGTAGTCAAAGACGGTTAATTTAATTAATTAATAGTTGAGTAGTTAACATCAATCATGCGATTTACAATTCTGATTAACAATATGATCTAATAAAAAGAAATGTTTTTATTTTAAATATGAATGGATATTCACATTCACATCAATGCTTGTATTTCATCATAGCTGTTGCTCGTGACTTCGGCGGCGTCAAATTAAAAAAAAAAAAACAATAAAATTATTGCCTATGTTACTCACTAAGGACGCAGCTTTTTATTGGTGTAAGAATTTTTGAAATCGGCCCAGTAGTTTTTTAGTTATTTTATTACATACCAAAATACAAATCATTCCTCTTAACATTAGTACAGATTTCAGATTCAAACGACCTAGATCAGTTAAAATTATAATATTCGTTTTTTGTCCGGAAGAGTAAGTGTGTATCTCTGTGGACAATATTCACCCACTCAGAGCAGCCGCTCGCAGAAGGTCAGCTAATTTTGTACGTGAAACGATATTAGTGGAAGTTTCATGGGCACTGTGAGGTCGGGAGCGATGACCGTCTATCAAAATATAAGCGGACGAAAAAATTTCATTCAAAAATAGAAACTGTTAATAGAAATAGAAAGAAACAGATGTTTAGATGATGGATTTAGATTTAATTGAATACATGAGTAGATGTAATTTAGTTTATAAATGGACTAGCTTTCGCCGGCGACTCTGTCCGTGTAGAATTAAAAAAAAACAAAAGAGAGTAGCCTATACGTTCATCCAAACCATCCTATACATCTATGCCAAATTTCACCGTTTTACCGTTTAGGCTATAAACTCTAACAAACAAACATCCATCCATCCATTAAGTAATAAATGGATAAATTTCTATTTGTAAATTGTAAAGCCTACCGATAGCTAACAACCTTGTTTACGGAAGCAATATGATTTGCCGCTGCGGAAACCTCTCATTTAAACAATTGTTACGCTTAGGTAACCAGCCACTGTCATGCATTATAATCCTAGAGGCCGTAACGTTGTAATTTTACGCATTACCTATGTTATTATCTTATTACTGCAAGATACGGTTGACATATTTCTAAGTTTTCCACTCAAACTGTAAAAATACAATTAAAAGAAAATTGGATTTTTTATTACAATTATTTTTATTATGTTAGTCCTGTATACGGGTGACTCTATAAGTTTCTAATGTTAAATTTTCCTTGTCCACAGTGATACCAAAATGCATATTGAAGTACAAGTGGCGCTCAACTTCGTAATATCGTACCTATACAACAAACTGCCGCGGCGGCGCGTAAATATCTTCGGGGAAGAACTGGAGAAGGCGCTGAAGGATAAGTTCCGCGGCCACTGGTACCCGGATAGACCGTGCCGCGGTTCCGCGTATCGCTGTCTAAAGACCGGAGGGCCTCTAGATCCTGTTCTCGAGCGGGCAGCACGCGAGTCCGGGGTTCCTGTACGCGATGTGCTTGAACATCTACCACGCGAACTCGCCGTTTGGGTTGATCCAGGTTGGTTTTTTATGTCTCCTCTTTAAAATAGATTAAGGCTTGCTTGTCTTCTAAAAGAAAATGTTTACTATGTTGACTGACATCAATTGTTTAAAGTATAGTCAATTGTGGAAAAATTGTCTATTTATAGACTCGTCTAGATCAAAGTCTGCGTTGTACCTACGTTAAATTTTTCAATCAATAGCTCAACAGTTTAGTTCGTGTTTGAAAAACTGCAGTTTTTTTAACGAGGTAGCAAACGTGCATGCGGGCTGATGATAGCTTAACAAAAGTTTTAACAGACAGAAAAAACTCAATCCAGTCCGTGACCAATGCAGTTACATAATACTATGTACAAATAAACCAAGTACACCAGTTAACCTGGGTTTCCACAGCGGAAACACATATACAAAATGTATTGTTATCTATGATATTATGTTTGAAAAAACCGAGACAGCAATGTGGTTTTGTACAAATGTCTTACTAGTGGAAACTTACGATATTATTGTTCTCGGCATTGCATAAGGCGTTAAGTAGCCGAGGTCAGATGGATAAACGTCAACCTGTAACAAATACTTATTATTTTTATGCATATTCATAATGCAAGTTACTTATTTTAGACAAGATTTCTCTGAATAGTTCAACTTTATGTATTCCATTTTTTTTAACTCCCATTTTCTTTACGGTGTAATTCAATATACGAAATTGCATCAACATTATTTAAACATAAATGTTCAATAGATATAAATATCTGATTGGCTTCAACTCAATAGTTTAATACACATAGTAATTAAATTTCATGTCATTATTTTCAGGTGAAGTTTCCTATCGCATCGGTGAAAAAGGCGCGGTGAAAGTTCTTTTCAGCAGCGATGAAAGAGCGGCCGACGAAAGGACTGATAGAGAGGTAAATTATATTTTAACTTTGCATTTTATTAAAAACTAAAAACAAAACAACATCAACTAGTAGATTGAAACACTCAACACAAAATTGCAATGAATGATTTAATCAACAAAATACGCATGGCAACAATTTTTAATTTTAAAGCCAAATCAAGCGTTGCGATTAAAGTGCACCGCCTGAAGCCTGTGACAATCGGCCAATCAATACGAACCGCAAACGTGATCGCCTGGTTAACTGCCGACGTTGTAATCAGATTTATGACAGGGTACAGAATCGATTTTCCGGACATAACTCGCGTATTGATGGCCATTGTCTCGAAAACTACGAGATTTATTATTTGAAACATTCATTACACACAGCACGAGCTCTTTTATGACTCAGATAAATAATAACCGCCGCAAACCTATGTTCCTAAATGGTCATTTGTACTCATGTTTTCCATTGGAGTTTGGGTTTATGAGGATTAGGTTAGTTAAAAACTTTTTGTAAATTAAGAAAATCTAGGAAAACTGTTTAATGGTGATACTTGGTAAAATAATTAGGTATTTAAGAGCGAAACAAATTATTATTTATTGTTTGTTTATTAGGTAACTCGCGCATTCAACCCCGAGGCGCAATGCTTCCGGCCGGTGGAGCCCGCAGCGCCGTCGCCGCCAGCGCCCGCCGCCTTCTCGCCCGCGCCGCCCTTCCGCGCGCAGCCGCTCACCTTCACCACGGCCACCTTCGCGCAGACCAAGTTCGGCAGCACCAAGCTGAAGACGAGCAGCAAGCGCGCCAACCGCATGTCACCCACCGAGTTCAGCAACTACATAAAGCAGCGCGCCGTGCAGCAGCAACTAGCAGCGCGCGCGCTCTCGCCGGCCGCCGACGCGGGCGCGTACTTCGCGCGGCGGGAGGCGCCGGCGCACCTGCTGCTAGCCAACTGAGCCCGTCGCTAGCCCCGTTGCGACCCCCGCGAAACGCAACACCCTCGCCACCCCGCGCGCCCATAGAGTCTTTACTTTTGTACGAGAGAGGCGCGCGCCGCGATTTATTTTTTTATTTTCCGCGGGGCCGCCCGCCGCTTGTGATAACCGTACGATTTTCCATAACTTTTTGTATTCTCGTTGGTTACGTCGATGTGTAAATTTATCGATAGGAGCAATAATCAGCCGCGCGATCGCCGGCGATTTATTTTCGTAATATTTAAAACGTAAGCCGAGTCGAGTTTTTTGACGTCTTCGTTGGACATCGATATTGGTAGGGTGTGAGAGCGAGGCGGAGTGGCCGCGCGCGCTCGCCGCGACGCACCTTCAGAAGCGAGCCTCTATACATACGTCCTCCGATCTAAGAAAATACTGATATTTAATATGTATACTTACTTGTATGTATATATCTACTCTTACGCGAAACGTCTAATTTTTCACGTGGAAACGAAATGCCAATAGAGAAATTACGTATTTTTAATATTGAAATTGATACTTGTAGCATAATATTGTGTATGTATGATGTGTATGGCATGGCATGCGTCGCAGTGGACAGGGCAGGGCAGGCGCAGTCGGCGTACCGCTCGGACACGTTGCATATCCGCCGGCCGCCCGGCGCCGGCGCGCTCGGAGATCTCACCTAGTTCTAATCATCACTCTTACGATCGTAACCTTGTAATAATTATAATGTACATAAATATAGGTCTCGTAATATAGCTACGTTTCAATCTAACAGTATTTTTTTAAGAAGATATTAGTCCTCGTGTACATCGCCGGCCCCCGCCCGGCGGCCGGCCTTAGTCCGTACGGTATACTTATTGTAATATTCTTATAAAAGACATGATAAATGATAGAAAAAAAATATTTCTCAATTCATATAACGGGTGCATGCGAATTCGTCGAAAATAAAGTACTATGTGTTATTTATCTTTTTTATATCTCACTCGGCAATTGGGCTCAGTGTTTCAATCGAGGCATGTGGCGGTATGATCGGTGTGCGCAGTTGTAGCGGGCTGACCGCAGCCGGCCGCGGCCGCGCTCGCGCCGCGCTGCGCTGGCCGTGTACATACTGAAGCAATAGCAGCCACGCGGCGCCGCAGCCCGGCCGCGGCCGGCTCCCCCTACGGGCACACTATATTCCGATGCGCAACAATGACAAGGTGTATAGGGAATTTGCATCTATTTTTTTACTATTTTTATATTTTGATGATTTAGATTTAAGTCTAGTTGTATGATTTTAATACTTTATGGATACCCTATTCTTATTAAAAGGATGAGTAATTGTGCAGCGGGCTCGATTGAAAACCTGACCAAAACGCTACAGTATTTTGTAGATAAAATCTATAATGTAAGTGTAAGATGAATAAAGTTTAGCGTAATGAGATTTTTTATTACTAAATATAACTTTTTATTTTCTTTCTTTTGTAAGATATATTCGATGGAAGTGTTAAAGATAATATAATATTTGCATAATATAGTGAATGCGGTACTCCATGCCCGCGAATATAAATTAGTCAATAATAATTTTTCATATTGTTGTACGACTTTTTAAGTTTATATTAAAATGTTTTGTGCAATCTACTACGTGTTTTAATTCAAAAGTATCCTTATTACACAAACCCTTCACGGAAATTGATGTACACGTAAGCATAATGCTATTGGTACCTACATATTTACGTATAACTAAAAAGGGCTTACCACGAATTTTCGTGAGAATGTTTTCGCAACATCATCGATATTTGTATTAAATTTGCCGCCACTACCAGGCGTAAATATACCAATAAATCTCATACGATTTTCATCGATGTCGTAATTACATTCTCACAACTGTCACAAACATTCGTAATGGAACAGGAAAGTAACAAAGTTCGTAGAAATCAAGGTGCAGCTACAAATACATAGTCTGTTTTAGTGAAGTGATATTTTTAAGCTTTATTAGGAGGGGAAAAGAAGTGAATTAAATTAATATATTATATCTAGTAACAATAAAAGACAAACGTTAATTAAGTCACTTTATTTACCAAACCACAATGTTGACAAAATTAAACCTCATCTATGGACCTCAATATTTTTATTGAAAATCGACTATAAGTGAATTTCCAATTAAAATATCATACCATCTGCATTTCCTTTCTTTCAATACACTTATAATTTAATTTGTATAATAGTTTTCTTATAACATTAAAAGAAACTTAATTTTTACATTGATAATCGAAAGCATATCACAATAATTCTTCAAATCGTGTTTCTTATCAGTCATAGGAGATCCTTTGCAGGCAACTTCCCAATGCAGTTAATTCTGAGCAGATTTCTTTAAAAAAAATCGCCAGATACTTTTTTAAATATTAATCGAATGCGATTCACGATTCAAAATAATATAGATTATTTCATTATCTAATTATATTGGATATTGGATGTAATACATTTCAATGACATGATAAAATTTGGTTTAGACAAGAACTGTAAAAAGATACTTTGATTTTATAATTTAATTTTAATATAATAAAATATTCTTGATGTCATCGAATAGTAAAATCGCACAATTTATTTTATTATTTTCATATTAATAAGATAAGCTAAACATTGATATTTAGCTATACATTGATTATTGTAACATATGGAAGTGAATTTTTAAACTTTTTTATTCTGATTATCTTTGTATCATTTTTTACATACGAAAATTTACAGTTTCTTAATTTAAAACTATACGTATAACCTTAATTAACCTACATTTGAAATGAATCAAGCAAATTTTTGGCACTATTAAATATTACCATAAAACTAGAGTTAAGTTGGCTGTGCAAAAGTATAAATCTATAGTAGTTTTTTTTAATTTCTTAGGAAATTTCAATTCAAATTTTACTTAATAATAATCTAAATGTACAATACATAACTCGTAGGCCATACGATGCAATAACTAGCATAGATGAGGAGATATGCCAGGAGTGGTTAGTTTTATTTGTATAAAATATACATTTTGAAATTACTATGAAATAATCAGTACATTGTAAAGAAACTTAAATGACCATTTTTAGTCAAAAATTATGAATATCTTAACGAATGATCGTCATGATAACTATTTACAAAAAAAAAACGTATTGCTAATTCTAATCTTAATATTCTCAAAAAGATTAAATAAATCGACACCGATCGCTATAACTTTACCCGAAACAGTTAAACGACACTTATACACAAGTAATATAAAAATAAAACCGCTAATTTATGACTGGGTTTGACTACTTTATAATTTTGGCCCGTTGTTCCAATAATATTAGTAACACATGCGATATATTCTCCCAAACAAATATAAGATAAATATCATGATAAGTACGTTCAAGACTTATCCAATGCGAGTAATCACTACAATATAACGTTCGCTGCAGTCCTCAAAAATCATGATAGACTGGAGTGCATTAATAAATAAACACAAATGAGCAAAGACTTAAAATAATAAATGAAAGATAAACTTCCTATCAATTAAAGAAATAAAACCAAATAACAGTCAAGGAATGACAATGCCATGATACTAAAAATACTTTTACAGTTACACTGTTGTAGTATCGAAGATCAAAGATCGCGTAGTCTATAAATATTTACAACTACGTAAAGTTTTATGTTATTGTTGTCTCATTGTAACGACCGCTCTATAGGAATTAAAGCTAATTCACCGTAGGAGCGGCGAGCGGCGGCGGGCAAGGCGCGTGCCCGGCTGAAGATCAGTGCGCCATCTCGATGTGCCGCTGCAAACTCTTCTTGTTCATGTAAAACCTGTCACACATAGCACATGGGAAAAACACCTTCTCATTGTCAGAGTGACGCGCGCGCGTGTGCGATGACAGGTCGATGGCGCGTGCGAAGTACACCTTACAGATGTTGCAGTAGAACTTGGTAGGCGTGGCGTGCATAGTGCGGTGGGCGATGAGGTCGCGCGGCGTCGCCACACCGTCCCCGCACTGCCCGCACGTGAACTCGCCAGGGGGCGGCGCGCTGCTACCCTCGTCTTCCGACTCACCAGAATCATCACCATGGTGCATGGCTCGGTGGGCTCTTAGAGCATTCTCATTATCGTACTGCGCCCCGCAAATGTCGCACGCGAGGCCGTCATCTTCGTTCTGGTCGACGCCGGTGGAGCTGCCCTCACCGCCACCGTAATGTTTCTTCATGTGGACGATCAACGTCGACTTGCGCGTGAAACTCTTCTCGCAGACGGGACAGAACACGGAGTTGGGCTGGTGCACCTCGTCCATGTGCCGCTGGTAAGCCGCTCGCTTGGTGAACTCCTTGTCACATATATTGCAGTATCTATCGTCGGTCCCGGTGGAGGAATTGTTTTGTTGTTCCAATTCCACCGAATCGTCGGAACGCAACTTCTTGTTGGGATTCACGACGGTGACCTCGACTTCCGGCGGCAGTCTCCTTTTAGCGACGCTGGCGGGCGTCGACGTCGGCGTCGAGTGAGTGACGCGCGCAAGCTGCGAGGGGTCGACCACCTCGTGCTTACTGACCTTGCTGGTAACTTTATGCTGAGGCATCCAAAGCCCCGAATTGTTGGCAGCCGCTTTGCCGTCCGGGGAACGTAGATGCCAGCCGCGGTGACTCTTTAGCGCAGAAATAGAAGTATAACTCTTATGACATATTTCACAGTCGAAAGTCTGAGGAGATGATTGTGACTGGTGTATGCATTGGTGGTTCTGTAAAGCGAGCAAGCCGACGAATTGTTTGCCGCAGTTGTCGCACGGGTAGCGGGCTTGATATTCCGCACTGGGGTCGACCGAATCCTGGTCACCGTCATATTCCCCTTCCAATTCTTGAGTAGGCTCCTGTTTAGTGGGCACTTGACTTGCGTTATATCCGAGTAATTCTCTGGCATGGGCGGCCTTGAGATGCTCGTATAATTCTAACGTAGAATTCAATGGTTTTCCGCATATTTTGCACATTTGCGCCGAGGATTTGTGAACATTCTTTCTGTGACGGTAGTACGATTTTTTGTCTGAAAAAGTAATTTTACATATAGTGCAACTCGATCTGCCGCCTTCTCCAGCCATTATTGGCGAATCTGAACTTCCGCTGGCGCTGGCGTTGATGATTCCGTGTTTAGCGCGTTTGTGTTTCCATAAACTTGTTCTAAGTGGAAACCGTTTAAAACACAATTCGCAAGAATAAGGTGTGGCGTCCTGGGGGGGCTGTGCGGCCTGTTGCTGCAAATTGTTTGCTAAATTAGTGAAGTTAAAACTATTGAATTGCGGCGTCGACAGAACAGCACCGTTTTCATCTAAATTGTATTCGTCCTCTTCGGTGGAGGCCTGCATGGTGTTCTCCTCGCTGTCGTTTCGTTCCGCGGTGTCTGCATGTAGCACTTTCTTGTGCTTCCAAATATTTTTCTTGTGCATGAAACCTTTTCCGCAGATATCACAGGAATAAGGCGCATTCGGGACGTTACAATTGGGTTTGAATGGAAGAAAACTGGGTTGTACCATCGAGAAGGATCTAATCGGTTTACCGACAATTTGCGGAGCGAATCCTTTCGGTTCTCCGGGTTTTCTATTTGTGGTGGGTACTTTGGCGTGTATGCGCATGTGGTTCGAATACGCCTGGCGGCTTTTGAACGACCGAATGCAGATGTCGCAGAAGAAGTCATAGTCCACAGGCGCGTACGCCCCCGCGGCTCCGGGATGGTGTTGCTGAACGTGTTCAGAAAGTTTTTGGGGTGTGCTGTATGAATTGGAACAAATGTTGCAAGGATAAAATTTAACTCTCAAATGCGTATTCTTGTGCTCCGCCAGTTCCGACGGCCTTAAAAATTTCTTGTCGCATTGGTCGCAATGGTGAGCGACTTGATTATGTTCCGCCACCTGATGATCCGTCCAAGCGTCGACAGTTTCGAATATGGCGTTACATTCTGTGCAAGAGTAGTGGTACTCCTCGGCTTCCTCCTTCACGAGAGACATGTCGGGCTCGTTGCTCTGCACGCCTAATGTTCTATCAGAATGTTCCATATAGATGTGTTTATTTAGATCAGCAGTTTGTTCAAATTTAGAATCGCAATGCTGGCAGTAATGAGGTTTCTCCTCGTTGTGAATAATCTTTAAATGTTTCACTAAATTTGGATAGGTGCTGTTCTTCTTCCCGCAAACTGGACAATCGGTCGGACGACCGTCGACACATTTGTTCTGATTATCAGATTGGTCGAAGTTCCCGGCATGTACGGCTAATGCGTGGTCATTGAAATGTTGCATATTGCCAAATCTTTCGGAACACAAGTCGCATGAAATATAAACAGTACATTCTCCGTTGCGGATGTGTCTCTTCCACAACGCCTTATCTTTGAACCTCGAGTTGCAGTGGACGCAGACGAGCTGTACGCGAGACTGGCCATCTTCATGCACGTCCAGCACATGTTTCATTATAAACTGTTTCAATTGGAATTTAGCCGGACATAATTTGCAAGCATAAGACCTAGCGTTAAATATATCTTTATAGGCTACTTTGGTATCTTTAGGTTCGTCCTCCAAAACTAAATCTTCAGTGATGCCATTTTCATTGTAAATAATCTTCCATAGATCTGTGCAAGTATTGGAGCGCATGTGACTGAGCAGAGCGCCGATATGGCCAAAGGTAACAACGCAGTTGTAGCACGTGTGTTTGGGGACTTTGTGTCCATTTTTCTGCAAATGTTGTATGACAGCTTTGCGGCGGGGATGTTCCCTATCACAACAGAGGCATCTTTTTGTATTAATCTGTTCGATTATATCGCGATATTTTTGTATAAAATCTCGCTGTGTCTTTGTCACATATAGCTTATCAGGGTCGAGTTCCTTGACGTCCTCCACTGTGTCGTTAGGGTCAGCAGTTTCGTCGAGATCTTCATCGTTACCTTCACTGTTGTACGAATTTGTCTGCATGTCTTCGTTGATTTCGACAACGGGTGCTATAGGTGGCAGTTCCTCATCATCGTCATCTTGATTGTATTCCATCTGTTCATCGTCTCGTTCATCAATACCTTCTTTGGTTTCATGTCCATTCTCATAATCTTCGTCTCTGCCATCATTCTCGTTGTCGATTTGTAACCCATCCTGGCTATCATTGTCATCTGCGTGATCATTTTCATTGTCGCTTGGATTTCGTTCCATGTTATTTTCATCGTCATTATCCATTTCGTTACCTTCCTCCCTTTCGTTAATGACCAAATGATCACCCACACCGCCTTCACCATCGCCATCCCCATCACCATCCCCTTCACCTTCGCCATCCCCATCACCTTCGACGTTTTCTTTTTGACGAGCTATCTCAATCTCATTTTCGGAGTCCATGTCAACAGTATCGTAATTATGACCTTGATTATTTTGCATTTCACCATCGACATCATCATCATCTTGTGGCATATATGTATCCGGTTCCGAAAGGATAGTCTCTACTTGGAACGATGCGATTTCTGGTTCAGATATCAAAGTCTCCGGACTTTCTGGACCAGAATTAAGAATTTCCGGTTCGGATACCAAAACTTCAGGTTTCGTTGTCAACAGAGTCTTAAGGATTTGTGGTTCCTTTTTCTTTATCTGTAAATCTTTCAATGCCTTAATACGAAGCGGGTATGGCAAATTATTTTGGGTTCCCTTTGGTGTTTTAATTGGTATAGGTTTGGATGGGGTGGCAGGTTTATTCTGTATGATTTTTGCATTAATCCCTTTAGGGATCAACTGCATTTTATGACTAATAGGATTAGGCATGAGCCTCGCTTTGGGATTGAACGGATTGGGTCTAAGTTTCGGCTGCCTGTGTGTATTGTGAGATTTCTTGTTGGTTACTTTGTTAGTGTATCTGTCAAAACTGTGAGCGTTAAGTTCATGTCGCCTGGCGTTATGTGAATATCTGTAAAATCGTCCGCAAACGAGGCACTCTTTGGACGCGAGTTGTTGTATCCCTTGGCGGGCGTGCAGCGTCTCTCCTGTGGGGCGCATCACAGTGATAGACACCTCGGGCATGGCGGGCACGCCCGGATATTGTTGAGCTGACTCATTCATCTCTTCATTCATTTCATCTTCTTCCTCATTATTTTCGCTCTCCATACCCTAGAATAACGTGATATTGAGAATTATTTTATAACCAATATTTTAAACTATTTTTTGTAATAAAATGAAATTTGAGTCTATTTATCCTACTCGAGAAAAAAAATGGAATAGGAACTTTCCATACAGTTAAAATATTTGGTAATATCTAGTATCTACTGCCGGGTAAAAATCTCTTGACATGATGATTCATATCTCAAGATGTCCTATACATATTCATTCAAATGATAGAGAGAAAATCGACCATGATAAACTTTTCATCAATAGGAAAACATAACAAAATGAAATTAATTTCACGATATCCTAAATTTTATTGGAATTAAATGTTATGCTTTAACAATTATTACCAAAAAATCAGTTTTAATAATTTTATTCCTAAAAACATTAGGAACTCGAAAGTATTTCTTCTTAAAACATATATTAGAAAGAAGCAACAACTAAATGAAACTTAATTAAAACATGATTTTGTGTGAGGTTGAATAAAAAAATTACAAACACAGCATTTTTCAATACAAAAAAATAAAAGAAAACTTTTAAATCTTCTATTCTACTATTTGCTATTTTTCTAATACTTAATAATACTATGACTTATTCTCTTAACCTATATAAGTACTGCACATTTAAAAATTGAAATGTCTTTGTACTGCACCAATAACAAATTATTGCACAAAATCTTGTGGGAAACCAAAACATAAAATGTCATTTAACATAATATAAATTTTTTAACTGAAATAAATCTCTTTAATAATATTAATATTAAATAATAACCAAATCACTATAACAACTAATAAGATATTTTCTATGTATCACAAAGTGAACAAATGAGTACACTATGTTCTTTACAAACAGAATATCCACATTTATTACAACGTTGTCGAGTTCTTCGGTCTTTTTTTGTCACGTCGGAACAAATTTTACATCTTATCCTGGTTTTTGATGTTGCAAATTGTTCCATTGTAATAAATCTTTTGGATTTTACTTGCCTTTCTAGCGGTACTGTTAAACATTTGGTTTCCAAAAGACTGATAGCCAATTCCTTGATAAACAAACGTCTGTTAACCATTTTATCGGAGTTCTCAGACGCCCATATTACTTGAGCGTTTACAGCTGCTATATTCAATAAGGTAAAAAATAATGAATATGCCCAGTTGTTAGAGTTTTGCATTGTAGTATAATAATGCATTAGGACATCCAAAACTTCGACGACGGACTGGTTTTTTTTATAAGTTGATACAACTGAATCACCTTTACTCTTGTTTCTTTCATAAAATCTTGACACATTACTTAAAATGTTTACAGATCTATGTTTAGTATTAACATATGATGTCAAGGAAATATTTTCATCAACATAACCAGTGAGGAAATCTTCACTTTTTCGGTGATTTCCGAGAAAATATGGTGGTATCATAACATTAGAAGGATCAACTGCCAAAATAGAAAATAAATTATAATCCTTTTGTAAAGTTTCCATTAAGGTTAATGATGTGAACCAAGAATCCAATATAACAGTTCGGCCAGTCCCAGCCAAATGTTGCACAACTTTCTTAACAATTTCTTCCGCACTTAAATATGGGTCAATGATAACATCAAAATTGCTGATGTAAAAATTTGTCGGATCAACCATTAGCATCATTTTAATACCACATTTTAAAGGTTTCTTATTTATATTGTATCTAAAAGGGCAGGGGCCAAAAATAGGAACAATTATTTCATCAATAACCACCATGTCATCGATATTGAAGGCTTCTCTACAATTCAATGCAAACATCTCGAAAACTGTACGAATAGGTTTCATAACATCAAGTTGGTTTGTATCTGTGATGCCTTGATCGAAGCTCAAATTCTCAAGAAGGAATTTAAATCGTTCAAACTTCATTGCATTTTGAACACACACAATGCCACAATCATTAAGCCAGAGGTCACTGTATTTTTCATTTGTAGGGCGTAGTATCCCGTGCAAGTATAAAATACCAATAAATGTTTTTATTTCACTCATGTTTGTGGATGATGCATAATGTTCCTTGTGTTTTTCAATCTTTTGATTCGTAGCTGTAACTATATGTTCCAATATTTCATTCGTGAACAACATTTGCCAGGCATTTTTTGGCAGTGAATGGCTCTTTACAACTTTTCTTTTTCTTTTTACAGCTTTCTTCCGTTTGTCATTATTTGTTTTAGATGATAAAGGATTCTTTGATATAATTCTTTCATTTTTACACAAGTAACCATCTTCACAATCAAGATATTCCTCATTAGTGTTACAATTTAATTCAGTTTCCGAGTCAGAGTCATGATCAGAGTGATGTAACACATCACATTCTTCAGCAGACTGCAGAGAGTCTATAACATCATCTTTTTGAACCAGATCCAATATCGCATGTACCCTTTGCCAGTCCATCCGAGGATCTACATTATTCTGTGAATAAAATTAATTCAATTAAGGTATTCCCACATCCTTTTTGTTTTCCGATTTTTATAGAAGAATTATAAAAAGTACAAAGAGTATCAAAAATAAACAAAGACATATCAATTTTATACAATGGTACAATTCTCAGTGTTTAATGATAACGCATAAATACTTTTAATCTTTACCTTATCACTCCTCGGTGTGAGACCCAGTGAAGCCAAGATAGGAGGGCCTTCTGGTTGTACTTTACTTGATGTTGATGCACACTGGAATGGATAAAGATAATATTGGTCACTACATTATCATGACTAATATAAAAACATTTTTATCGAATGAAACATCTTATGTGTTCTAAAAACCAGAAATTTCAACTATCAGCAACAAGTATAATTTCAAGAAATAATAACAAAACTATTAAATACATATTACATTGACAACACTGCAAATTTAATGACCTTGACACTAATAGACTGCATGCATTAAGTATCATATTTAAATTGATTATTTTTGATTGGTAATTAATGTTTTCCCTAAGCATCATATAAAAAATATTTTATTTTCTTACAATTAATTTACTATAAAACAAATGACATAATACATAACATACCTCAAGGTCAGGGTATGATCCTTCAATAACCACTCCATCATCATAAGCCTCATCAGATAAAGGTTCACTTTTAATTTGCACCTGAGAAAACATAATTAATTTGTGTAAACAACATTGAAGTTGACAGTTGGAAAAAGTAATGGCAATGGAAAATCAAAGAGATAAACCAACCTCTTCTAGTTGGCTGCCATCATTTTTAATGAGTGTCTGTAGTTTGTTTTGTGACCTTTCACATACATCCTTAAAAATGTGCCAGTTACTGACATTGTCACAGCATTTTCTGCAAACATTAGTTGGCAGGTCGTCATCTTCGTTTATCTGAAAAATAATCATACGCAATCAATGTATGAAGGTCGACGGACGCATTTCATCAGAACGGGCGAGTCAAACCGCGCCTCGTGTGTAGATACGACGCGAGGAGAAACTAAGTAGGCGTAGGTATAGCGCGCGGCGGACGGCTGCTCCTCGACCGAATAAGTAGAAGCGAGTCGAGTGGCGACCAGCGAGCCCCTCGAGGGTTGCCGCGATGTAGGCACGCACGCACACATGCACGTCGACAGCGATCTCACGCAGACACCGACCGCCGCTCGATACGTTCGAGGGACAAGCTGCACCGGCCTGGTCTCGTCCGGTAAATCAATACATCCAACGTCATGCCTCTCTGGCGGCACGCAGACCCCCTCCCGGCCAGACCCCCGGGAATAATGCCAAACCCGACCCTCATAATGCGCGCCATTCCTCGCCGGCTGAACGGAATGCGACGCGACGCGGCCACGACCCGAGCGATAGCCGTGGAACATTACAAAATGGTGGACGATCTTACGACATCTCCACCTCGACACAGCGTTGCTCGAACAGGGACGGATGACGAGTTCTCACGTACACCAAGGGTCTACTTTCACTCAAAACATGATTCCAATGTGTATTTTAGAATTTACTTACCTCTACATTCACGCATTCCCTGATTTTTGATGCGAGGCCAGGAGGTTCCGAGTCATCCGAACTGGTGGTAGGAAATATCGGCAGTAATTCGCCTCGAGATGACAAGCACAGTCTACAAACACGATCATAATTCACACGCATTGTAAATAAACAATTTTTTTTAAGTCTAAACTTGTACAACGCTTAATAAACGGACGCCATGTCACCACGAACACTTCAACACAATACACTGCACATCGTTCTAGCTTGAGTATGAAAGCGGCTGATGATGAGCATGAGAAGTCGATGTTCGGTCGGAATAGCTGGGTCGAGTCGCCGACCACCTGTCGTTCTGCGCATGTGCGCGTAAAATGGTGGCAAGAGTGCCAACATTATGGAACAAACTGGCACTTAAAAGTCAGGTGTCATCAACTTATTAAGTTATGTTCGCTTTAGAGTATATATATTTGTTCCTGTGGATGTGAACTTAAAATACATACAATTATAATACATTGCCATTTATGTCTTTTTTTTCTAGTGAAATAAAAATAAACCTAGACTCTTTACAACATACATGGAATTTTTAAAATAAGTAAAAATCCTTTTGTAAAAAAAAGAAAGGTCGTTTAGATCGTGATTTACATTATTAATACCCAATTGCAAATATTCGTTAAACAAAAACAACCGCAAAGTAAATCATGTTTGTATGATTTAAAAGCGTTCTACATTTCCTTTAAGCGGTTCAGAACCCCTGGAGTATCTTTCTGTCTCTTTCTAAATTGTGTGACGATAGCGCTAAATTCAAACATGAGTGAACTTAGCAGCTGTTTCTATGAAGCGGGAAATACGAAATTCAACGACTTATCTCGATTTAATATCTTAGAATCGCGCAGTTTTCAAAGTATTAAAATGACTTTAAATATTTTTGTTACAATATAAATTGAATATAACATTTCTTTGATGTCCACATTAGTTTTTATTAGTTTCAAAATCTTCAATTGAATTGAAAGTATTATTCAGTGTTGCCAACTGCCAACTTTACTGGTGTTTTAAACTTTTGGCTAAAATATTATTTTTTGCTAGGTAGCTTCTATTCTTTGTTTTTTTCCTTTACTATTTCTACTTCTTTGAGTTGAAACTTAGAAAGTGAAAATAAAACAAGTCGAAATTGTGTTTAATTGCATTTTATTACAAGCAACATTTAATGCTACACATTTACAGTTGTTACACAAATATTAACTCGCATATGTTAAGTATTTTCTATATATTTTTGTATAATTATCACTACATACGAAGAGTTCTTAAGAGGAATGTAATTAATTTTGAGGCATAAGATGATATAGGATAAGATAAAATATAATACCTTAGATTTATGATTACATTTAAGACATTTTTAAAGTCGATGACATTTTTTCTGTGTAACTATTATTTGCAATCTACGTTTTTTTTTTATTTTACAGATATAATTATATTTTTTGAATTCAAATCGTGTTATTATAAATGAATTAAAATTGCTCGCTTTATGCTTTATTATGTACTTTGTGCTTATTAATATAATGCTACATTTTTTAAATCACTTTGGTATTTTTAAACATATTTTGTTTTAACAATAAATACACAGAAACACGTAGAAAAATTATTAGTCAGCCATTTCATAAAATTTGCGATACGTAAACAATCTCCTAACATTGAAATACTTATGTTAATAAAAATATGTGTAAATAAAAAAATGTGCAAAAATTGGCTATCAAGCATCGTATGATCAAATCCTTTGCAATGCACATAAAAATACATAACTACATACGTTTGTGGCAAATTGTGCAGATAAATAGTGTTCTTGTAGAACATGGTTACATCCCATTAAACCTGGTAGAACATGATGAAATATTTTTTTCAAGATTTTTATTATATACACATGCCGTGAACAATACATGCGAGTTTAATCCACTTCGAATAGCTGGGGTTATTCAAAATGTGGCAGAAAAACGTGGTCAGTTTAAGAACATGGCGGGCACGAGGACCTTTGTTCTTGGGAGGGCTGCGCGCGCACCGCCAAGCGCGCTGGGTCGACGGGGTTCGCTTTCGCGACGAGAGCTCGCGCCACATGGCCGAATGCCGCTTCCACGTTTAGTCCGGTTTTAGCTGACGTCTCCATAAACGCGACTTGATACTCTCGAGCCAGCCGCTGCCCCTCCTCGCGCCGCACTGCCCTCTCTAGGCCGCTGTCCGATTTGTTTCCTGTAGGAAAATGAAGCGGTTACACACGATGTCTTTCGTCTAGAACATTCCATACAAAGAACATAAACATTATTGTTTGTCTTAGTCACTATAATTCTGCAAGTCAGTACTTTACAAGAGTTTGTCTTGGTATACCTAGTAGTTGGATATATATATATATATATAGGTAGTTGGATGCGACTTTATATGACAAGATTGCTCATAGAAACAGTAATCAGCGCATAGCTTCTGGAGTTAATGTTGTTTAAATCTTCGATGTTGCATCCTCGCTAAGACTATGAAGAGACTCATAGATAGAAAAGTTTACCCAGAAGCATAATGACGACATCATCCTGGGCATATTCTCGTATCTCGCCCAGCCACGCCCGGATGTTGTCGAAACTCGTCTTGTTGGTCACGTCGTAGAGAAGTAAGAGAGCTATATACATAATAATGATGGATTAATTAGAATAATACATTTGGTAGTAACTAGTCTATACTAATATAATGAGAAGAGATTTGTATTTCTGTATGTATTGAAATAACTCAAAAACTGCCGGGTCGATTGGAAAAATTCTTTCACCATTAGAAAGCTACGTCATCGCTGAGTAACGTAGGCTATATTGTTATATTTCATATGGAAGAGGTCAACAGCTAGTATTATATAAAGTACATTTGTAGGGAAACAATCTACAATTATAATTTTATATTCTTAACACAAATTCATTTGTACGATACAAATAGTCTGTATTTGGTCTAATATGTAAAACTGGTGTCAATCTGGTATTAGGTTATTGGTGCTTTAGATTAATATTTTCACTAAATTATGGTAAAGCGTTGTTTTAACATTCATAGCACGATCTATTTGACTCATCGACTTGCACGCTTATTGACTGTCAATGAGTAATCAATTCGACCTAATTCATTCGGTCGCATAATGGAAATCAGATGTAAATAATTAAATATTAATTCCAACTAAAAATTAAACATGCGATGTTTTAGCATCAAACGTTTTAAAGCGATCGGAACTAAAACTGTTTTCTGTTTTATTAATCGCACTCAGAGTTCTTAATTGACCATTTAGGGTGACCCTTAGTGTAGATTACAGGTTATATTAATGTATGAACAAATAATTTTAATTCTAAAAACACTATATTGTAGACATGTGGCAAATAGTATGTGCTCAGCTCGCCACATGTAAATATGATCCGGTTTGTTATTTTGGACTACCTGAGCACAACAAACTGTCGCACACCTTGTATTCAGCACAAGCTGATTAAGATCATTTTTTGTACAGATAAAATTATGTTTTGTATTAATACTTTGTCTATACGAAAATATAACGATAATGTTTTGCTTGGATTTGGTACATAAATATGCTGACGAAGAAAAATGCAAGAATTAGCATTTCTTTAAATGTTATTTTAACGATCCATGATCATTCGTCGTGATTTAGTCATAACGTTGAAAGAGATGGTCCATAGATGGCGCTTTTGCTAATTCATTACAAGGAGTTGGATGAGCAAATAAAAATAAGATCAATTCTAATCATTAAAACCTCATAAGAAATCGGAATGTAAAAACCAATAATGTATAGAAATAGTAATATTTACCATGTGCGTCTCGGTAGTACGCATGGGTTACGCTACGGAAGCGCTCCTGCCCCGCCGTGTCCCAGATCTGAAGCTTCACCTTGACGCCGTCTACCGTCACTACCTTGTTCTGCAACAGATGGCGCTGTGAGTATCAAAACTAGACTAAAATGAAACTAGCATCTGTTTTTTTTACTTTTGTTTTAAAAAAAGAAACAAAATGTCTAAATAAGAAATTAAGCTTAAAGGAAAATTAAGATAACAGTTTTAAAAAATCAACGAATAATATATTTGTATTCGAGCATAATTCCAGTTATCAGTCGTTACATATTTCTTAAAAAAATACCATAGTGAAAACGTTTTGAAAATAAAAAAGATCATTCTGGTAAAGGCTCCTAAAATATATGGATTCCCGTAACAATCTAAACGGAGGGAATCAACTTTTTATATTAAGTTATCCCGTCGGAATTAATAGCAGTCGGCGACAGATGCTATAAATCAGTCGACAAAAACTGGGAACAAAAAAAATCTACGTAACAATAAATCAGTCAGTGATGGAGTCAGTTCACAGCTGCTAGGGGCGTGCTTAGCGCGCAAAGCAGACCAATAGCGGTGCAGGTACCAGGGCAACAGCACTCGTGAGTGGCCCGCGCCAACCGAACCCTTGGTTATTATTACTTAATTGCTTTTTTATTTTATAATGCGGCTTTCAACTAAAAAAACAGCCAGTCAGATATGTTTTTATTGACAGTTAATACTTTTTAAACCACGGAAAAGGTTTTATACGTCAGTAGGAATGCGGTTTTAACACTGGATGGTATAATTTAGTTTTTATTCTGCTCTAAGCGCTCTATTGTTCTAAACAATAATATTTTATGAGTTATTTTTATAAACCGCTGTATGTCTCTAGATATACTTTCCGAGCTCTTATACACTTGATATACTTATGTAGTAGATATTAACACAACATCAATTTTTAGATTTGAATGCTGAATTCCAGTTTCCTTCGAGTACCCGAAAGTCAATGCCGACAGTTGATATGTAGTTTCCAGCGAGGAATGTGCCGTCGCGGAACCGCACCAGCATGCAGGTCTTGCCAACACCGCTGTCTCCCAACAGCATCACCTGAATACACAAATAACGTCATATTTTTTTCAAATAAGCGAAAAGCAACTCTTTACGAATGGACTCAAAGTTAACAGTTGTATAATAGTTTGTAGGCATTTAGAGAAATATTGTAATGTTTCTGAACTGTCCAAATATATAGCCATCCCTTTCGATATCCCTAAAATGAAAAGAGATAAGAATATATGGTGTTTCGGTATGTAAGACTAAAATAACTAACCTTTCCAAAAACATCGAATTTGTCTTCCTGTTTATTCTGCTGGTCCCAGGTATCAGTTGGCGAGGGGGGCTCGCTGTGCGGCATCACGCCTACTTCTTGGTCACTCTTATCATCTTCTTCTCTCGCATCTGGGAGGTTACGTGCCCATGTTGGCCGAACCCTCCCTATCACCACTCTCTTCTCCATTTGTCTGTTGTCTGTTGCGTTCTGGTTCCACATTATGAACTTAGTTAACACATTTCTTGTTTCCACTGAATTTAAAGTCCACTTTTTTATTCACTTAACTATTAACCTAATATATTAATAAGTCATGATACTTTTGATTGAAAGTTAAATAGCCTAGAAGAGATCTAGTAAGATCCAAAGTTTGTTTTTAATTATTGATAATGGCAGTTAGCAATTATCAAATATCACTTCATTTCAAATTTTCAAAAAACTAGCTGTTGCTCGAGACATCGTCCGCGTGAAATTAGAAAATAATAAAAACCTGTGACCTATGTTACTCACTGATAACGGCCCAGTAGTTTTTGTGTTATTTCAATACATACAAAAATCCAAAAAGATAAATTTTCCTCTTCATAATCTATACTATTATATTAAAGCGTAAACACACACTTCTTTGTTGCCTAAGATGTCAGCAATTACAGCATATTTTTGAATAATTATTTTTTTTTTAATAAAAAGCCCTACACTTACGTCACGCTTTAGGCTATATATTTTCACGCCATTAAACTTAGGGGGTAAATATTTTGGATAAAAACCCTAATGTGGGAAAGAGACCATAAGTTGCTGCCAACATCAAGGAAGCAAGATTGCCATAGTAAGATAATTGGTATTTTGACATTTGCAATTGACAATTTGACACTTGTAAACAATAAAATAATTTTATGCTGATGAAATAGCACGGGAACAGCTAGTATTAGTATAAAAATTATAAACTCGAATATTCCGTAACTTCTAAAACGATCTCCATTTATGTCTATATAGAACGAACCTCAACAACAATCTTATTAAACATCACGTAAAGGGTTGAGGTTAATTTAAGGTTGAACGTATCGTATGATGTAGTTATTAGTTAGAAATGGAATTACTTAGCTCGTGATGCTTCAAACAGTTTTTAATCAAAAAGGTCGCGGCGTGTATTGACATTTTCCAGGCATTAATTAAGTCTGTAACTTGTGTGGAGTAAATCTGAAACTTTGTACACAGATAAATCAAATATTAACGAAGCATTGGAAGACTGCCTAATTATCTTGTACGTGAAGTTTATTCCGTGATATAAAATTTATTATAAGCGATATCGATAGGTATATGGATGGATTGTGTGAAAGAGGATATGCTTAAGAAAGGAGTGGATTCAGATATGACGGCTGATAGAGATGTATGGAAGAGCAGCACATACTATGCCGACCCTCCATAAGGGATAAGGGCAAGTGGATGATGATGATTAGCAATATCTATACTAATATTATAAAGAAAGATTTGTATTTTTGTATGTATTGAAATAACTCGAAAACTGGGCTGATTTTTAAAATTCTTTCACTGTTAGAAAGGTATAATAATTTACCAGTCAGTAACAGTAACAGGTTATATTTTTTATTATTTTTTTAATTTCACGCGGACGAAGCGAGCAACAGCTTGTACAGTATAAATTTACTGCATACAAAATTAGCTTCAATTTTACTACAAGTATATTTAAATGTTTATGTTGTATCTACCTGTGAAAGATATTTTAACCGGCTTTTAAGAATTCAAAGCTTTTATAGATGCCTTTGATATACGCTGGAAGGAAATTCGTTTGAAGTGTGGCGCAGATAATTAAGTTTCTTATAATAACATTACTGGAGGGTTTTAGCTATAATAGATACAATATTAAAAAAGTGGCGAATTTTACGCGTTTGTCAAATTTTCAGCAACTTATTTTACATGAATTTCGATCTTACACTTGTAAATTAAAAGTGTATAAATATTATAAATATTACTGAAATGGTAATGTTTTTGTACAATCACCAATATTTATACAAAGTTAAACTTCAAAGGTCTGTGAATAATTTGAGTTACATATTTTCGTATAAAAACAATAACAAAAGAATTGTTGATTTAGGACACGTATCAACACTGGCGAGTTAGATTCATAGATAGTTAATTACAATTCCACTGTGATATTTAGCAAATGCTTTTATATTTTACTAGCTTTCGCCCGCGACTCCGTCCGCGTGGTATGAAAAAAAACAAAACCAAGTAGCTTAAGTGTTCTTCCAGACTATCCTCTATATGTATGCCAAATTTCATTGAGATCCGTTCAGCAGTTTACGCTACAAACTCTAACAAACATCCATCTAAACTTTCACATTTATAATATTAGTATGATAACAGTGGTAGAGCCCGCTTTAACATCTTCGCACTATAGGGCCTGCTCGTCCGTTTCAATACCACAACCACACAGAAGACAAGCGTGAAATAGAAGCAATTCCGCGTTTCGTCTTATGAGTGTGGTGCCGGAGGACTAATTGTGGTCCTTTTCCCTTTTCATCCATTTCATTATAAGAAAGGATGGGAAGGGAAAGTGGATATGACGGTAGAGGAGACGTATAGGACGGGGAAATATCCTCTTTATGTGCCTCTCCTCCTCCTTTGATTAAGGTTACACATCTGCAATTGCGAATGTCTATGGGCAGCGACGGATTCAGGTGGCCGCTTGCTCGTTTGCCACCTTATAATGTAAAAAAAAAATAAGTTCAGTTATCAAGGATATTAGTATAGTAAAGATACTATTATCCCTTATTCTTAGAAATGGTTCAAGACAATTGACTGACAGGCTGATGATCAATGATGGTGATGAACGAAACATCTTAAAATTCTTCAAAGAAAAAAAGAATAAATGAATCAACAACCTATGTTAAAAAAAGTTATTATAAAGAGAAGATTTGTATGTTTGTATATATTGAAATGACTCAAAAACTACTGGGCAGATATGAAAAATTCATGCACCATTAAAAAGCTACGTAACCACTAAGTAACATGAGCTTTTTACTTTTTTTTATATTCCACGCCGACGAAGTCGCAAGCAACAGCTAGTATATTAATAAAAGTAAAACGCTAACCAAAACTTTGAATGAAGAAACTAAATCTTGATAGTCTTGAGATGGGATAGCTCTCAAAAACATTTGTTAGGAAACTTCTCTCTGTTGCTGGTATTATATTAAATTTGTTAAATCGGGTAAATAATTATACTAAATTACAAATTAAACTTCAACTTTATATTATAATAAAATCAGTTTTAATTGTAAATTTATCCCAAGTATTGATCTGAATCTAATCAGATTATAAAAAAATCGTTTAATTATTAATCAAACAGCTTACCGTCTGGTCTGAGATTCTTTTATTGGTAACTAATTAGAGGAAGTTTGAGAGTAGCCCCAGTGGTTGAGAAAATAAGGAGTAAAAGATTAGAGTGGTATGGGCATGTTATGAGAAGGGATGAATCGCATGTAACAAGACGGATGTTAGTTATGAATGTGGAGGGGTACACCGGTAGAGGTAGACCTAGAAAGAGATGGATGGATTGCGTGAAAGGTGACATGATCAAGAAGGGAGTGATGACTGAGATGACGGATGATAGAGTGCTTTGGAGGACGAAAACCTGGTGCGCCGACCCTACGGGAGTAGGATAAGGCAGGGGAGATGATGATGAACTAAGTGTCGCGCTACGTCAATTATAATAATACATAGCGTAAATTTATATTTTTGTCAATCAATCTTCGCTAAAGTGATTTATACATTATCATACTAATCATCATAATATTATAATTGCGAAAGTTTAGATGGGTGGATGAATGTTTGTTAGCCGTAAGGGCTGAACGGATTTCGATGAAATTTGGTACAGATGTAGAGGATAGTCTGGAAGAACACATACCCTCTTTTGTTTTTTTTAATTCCGCGCAGATGGAGTCGCGGGTGAATGTAAGTATATCGTTTTCAGGAACTTTTACTAGCCAATAACCATGCATAATAGAGACTTTAATGACTACTAAATGTCCCTGAATATAGTTGGTCGATCATTTACCTACTTATTTTCTACATAGTTAAATAAATAAGTCGAAAAAAATAATCATTTCCAATTCAAATAGCAAATCAAAGTTGTGAACAGAGATTCGTCCGACACGTTTGATCGGCTCCCGTTTATTTAATGAGAAAACTTTTTCTATTTGAACTAGACGAATGGCGATTTCATACTCGATGCGAATTCAGTCGATAATTATTACTTTTAAAAACTTTCGGTTCCTATTTTCAAATCAATTTGTACCTTAATAGTACTATGCATAAGGATAAGATCAGCTCGGCAAGGCGTAAGGGTTTTTCTCAGGTTTATCCAAGAATGATAAAAATGGCTATAGACTTTTGCACGAGACGAAATCCATCCAAATCTGTCTAATACTGGCTTGCTGAAGTTTCCATTTAATTTATCATTACCTAGTCATTCATTAATGTTAGATTGACATAAGTCTTCACGGAGTTAAACTCTAGTTACGTAGTTCGGAAACTCATAACTTGAATTTATCGAACCAACTAGCTGTTCGCGTGCGGAATCATCCGCGTGAAATTATAAAAACTTTATTTCATTGTTTACATTTGTCAAATTATCAATAGCAAATGTCAAAATGATATGACATGACATGACAAACCTTAGCAATCTTTCTTTCTTGATGTTGGCAGCAACCTATGGTCTCTTTCCCACATTAGGGTTTTTATCCAAAATACTTACCCCCTAAGTTTAATGGCGTGAAAATATATAGCCTAAAGCATGACGTAAGTGTAGGGCTTTTTATTAAAAAAAGAATTATTCAAAAATATGCTGTAATTGCTGACATCTTAGGCAACAAAGAAGTGTGTGTTTACGCTTTATTATAATAGTATAGATAACACTAACGAATGGTTAAATGCAGGGAAGCCATAAGTAGCGCATAAAGTACTAACAAACAGACATAGATGTAGTTGTAGATTACCAACGGATTAATTAAATGATTGAGTAATAAGGCTTATATGTCGCCAGGAGACCAATTGCTTTGTGTCAAGCTAATTAACTGTTATTGCGCAACGATCAGCTGAATCATCAATACATACGATGCGTTTAGAAACCATATATAATAAAGCCCGCTTTAACATCTTCGCACTGTAGGGCTGGCTCGCCCGGTGCAATACCAAGACCACAAGACAAGCGTTAAGTGGAAGCAATTCCACGTACAGTCTGAGTTCCGGAGGCCTAATTTTAGTCCCTAGTCCTAGTCCCTAGTCCTAGTCCTTAATGTGTGCGTCTCCTCCCTTGATTTAGGGTAGGCAACGCATCTGCAATTGCAGAAGTATGGGCAGCGGTCGCTTCGCTTTTTTGTGAAATCAGGTGGATTCCGCTCGTTTGCCACCTTGTCATAAAAAAATGATGTGGATATTTGATACATAGTAAATTTACTATTGTTTGTTGTCATTTAAACATGGATTTTTTTTAAATTAGTAAATGTTTTCCGATTGATGGAACCCGTAATTAAAATGTCCGCCGCCCGGTCGGCCGCGCTGCAAAAGCTTTTAAATGAACACTCGCTAATTAAAAATAAAATTTCTGTTACATCCATGTATCGTGACACTGAAGCTTGTAAATTGAAAATGTAATGAAAGTTGACTGAAAATTTTAATTTCAAATTGATTAAAGTTCTGAAAACTCTTTCATGTTTCAATAAAAGTTTTTAATAACAATTTGCCGCACTCAGAACCTCCATAGTATAAAAAATCTACTCTAAGCGACTACTTGAGTAACAGTTTAATGACTCTGATTGTGTAAGTTAGATATTCAATTAACTTACTTAATTAGTCGTACAATACGTTTTAAATAAGACGATCTATCTTTCAAAACAATGTATTATAATATATAAGTTAATTAAAAAAAATTTTAACTACAATAAGT
The DNA here is from genome assembly GCA_029286645.1 of Papilio protenor. Classification (NCBI taxonomy): domain Eukaryota; kingdom Metazoa; phylum Arthropoda; class Insecta; order Lepidoptera; family Papilionidae; genus Papilio; species Papilio protenor. Next base: position 3,026,861 of record JAGSMZ010000022.1, read on the forward strand.
ATCTTTAAAGTTATAAAAATAATATTTCCTGTAAATTAAAATTAAATTTACTACCTGGGAAAAGTAAATTATAAACAGTCGTTGAAAGGCACGCAATTCAGGTGACATTTAGAGAAATCTCATTATTAAAAGGTCAAGAAAACGATTTCCTGTACAATTTTCACGTAATTATAATCTAAACGTATCATTAACACCAGGGGGAAGCAGCCGACAGTTTGATAGGGTTGGGCTAAGCTAAAATCATATTAAACAAAATCGGTGAAATGTAGCGACTCAATACATGCAAATATTGATTAATCGATGAAAAGTCGGTTGTCTGTAGGTGCTCTTATAGATAGAATGTGTACAACTCAAAAGCTACGTCATGTTGTGAATTTTATATCTTTAGAGAATATTAAGGCGGCCACGAACAAGCCCGCACATAAAATATTTGCGGCCCTAAACTTCTCTTCGACAGCTGTAAACAACAAACTTTTATTAACTTCTCAAGTTTTAATTACCGCCCATATTGAAGACAAAACATTAAGCGCAAAGCTAGGGTTGTCAAAATATTTACAAAGCAAGTCAAACAAGCTTTTTTAAAAACTAAAAATATTTAACTAAATATTTTTATATAATTTCTTTTAAAACGAATAAACAATAGTGACTATTAAGTTACCATTCCAACAATCGAATTCCTTTGTTTAAATTACACGGAACAAATAAGACTAGTCATTTATTTAATTTTATTCAGACTCCGAAAAGAAAAGTGTTGAATATGTAAAGAACTAGAAAGTCTAATTTATTTTGTAAAAATGTAAAGCATTTCGAAAGAGGTGTCAACCCTATTTAAAAATTCGAATCGCAAAGAGCGTTAAATGAAGCTTAACAGCAATCTGAAGTATTTAATGAACGATTATTTGAAGAACAAGCTCAAGAATGATGTCGCAACTTTTTGACAAAATAAAGTCGGAGTTTTTAACTTTTTAATGTAAAGACAATTTGAAACAGGTTTTTCCTGCTGTTTCTATTTTAAAAGGTACTGTCTCGTTTGAAAACGCTGAGACAAACATAATTTTGGTGATTATAATTACGTAATTTGCATCCTTCCTAATTTTGTACAATATAATTTCCAGAGAATTCTAAATACCTCTAGATGTAACCTCTTCCATCTACAATAATAAAAGTTATCAATAAGATAGTAAGACCTGAATAAAGCTCAACTTATTTCGTTAATTTGGTTAATTATTTAGACAACGCCTCCAAAGCTAGTAAACCGCTGTAGGCTGCGCCGGCTTTCATTTCATACACTGATTTAATTAGTGAAGATTACGGTCTGGGAACGTGATCGTATACACATATCATAACTTTGTTCGTTTACTTCAAAGAGTAATATCGACGTTCAAGTATTTAGAACTGCTTGCACCTTAAATGGTTGATGGAGAAACAATTGACACTAACAAATAACAATTCAAAATGAGATTAGATATTGTTGTTTAGAACTAAATAATATATCCGTCCTAATTATTAGGATTTAACTAAATACTCTAAAACACAACTTAGTAAAAAACTATGTTTAAGAGATAGTACTTATTTTAATCCCATCTATCTATATCTATACTATTATAATAAAGCGTAAACACACACTTCTTTGTTGCCTAAGATGTCAGCAATTACAGCATATTTTTGAATAATCCTTTTTTTAATAAAAAGCCCTACACTTGCGTCATGCTTTAGGCTATATATTTTCTCGCCATTAAATTTAGGGGTTTAATATTTTGGATAAAAACCCTAATGTGGGTAAGAGACCATAAGTTGCTGCCAACATCAAGAAAGAAAGATTGCTAAGGTTTGTCATGTCATGTTACGAGTATGTCATTTTGACATTTGCTATTGATAATTTGACAAATGTAAACAATAAAATAAAATTTTTATAGTTTCATGCGGATGAAGCCGCAAGGGAACAGCTAGTTTATGATAAACAACATTATAAAGACGAAGAGAAGGAAAAGTTAGGAGCTAATTAACAAAATTAGTCAATTTAACGGCACTACACTTTAATTAAGAAGGTATTAAATTTACATCCAGAATAATCAATTGTATGACGGTTTCCAGTCAAGTGTAGGTAAAAAGAGATTCAAAGTGCTCTGACCTTTACAGCAAAGTGCTACTCTTTGCCACCTAATTGGTTTATTGTTCGATATAAGCTGAGTAGCTTTAAAATCCTTTTATCCGTAGCTCGTAGCTGCGTTGCAAGCTCGGCTTTTAGCTTGATTATTGATTTAAAACGGTACCTCGTACGTATTACTTTTGCATCTGCATTTACTCGTATACTGCAAATGTCATGAGTATGATGTACATAATATAGATGGAAACGTCTTAAGCCAGTAAGACACTTTTAGATGAACAGTCGAACTGTTCAAAACTGAACATATGTGTAATACAATGGACAATTATCTAAGGTAGACAATATTTAATTAATTACTCTTAATTGAATCCTTGTGTTATACAAACGAAATTGTTAGGTTAGTTTTTCAAAGATCCAAAAAAAAAAGATTGTTATGTGCTCTGACTTCTGTAATAGAAACGTATTTGATATTTAATTAACAGAAAATATTTTTTATTCCTCTCCAGTGTTGTATTAAATGAATGTTCTCATGTCCATTGAGCAGTTAAAGTCGGCTGCAGATTATAGACTAGAGGGCGCTCGTTGCAAATAACAAGTGAGGAACGATTCTGTTGGAATATGAATTAATTAAATCTTTTTTATTGGATATCGGTACTTCTCGGAGTAAATTCGATTGCTTTGAATTCATTTGTATATATCTTAATTGACTGAATTGATAAAATAGAATTAAATGCCTCTTTGAATAAGATTTTAGTTAAGCATCTATAGTTTGTACACGATACAATAGTCAAAATTAAACAGATACGAAAATCTAATCTTAATTTGAGCTCCCTTAGTTAACCACTCTGAGTGATTAATTTAATTATGTTAGTTTATTTACTGTGTAATATTGACGTAACAAAATGTTAACATTTAATTGGACGAACAATTAATTAGTTGAGAAGGCGTACTAGCGTCAATATCTATTGATGGACCTGTCTCACAACAATGTTACATGAATTTAATTAGTGAATAGACGCTTTGTGTAATTACTATACAATTCTATTGATGTAATGCACGTAAGAGTAAGTCCACGGTCTATATATTTATATGACAGTACTATCGCCATCCCTCTCAATTCCTTGGAATAAACAGAGATAACATCTACTCGTAATTAATTTTAATAAAAATTGTAGACATTGAAGGAAAATATAGTTATATCTAGATAAACTTAAAATGGATGAATAGATAGCTTTTAGTGGAAAAGAAAATCATGTTAAAGTTTCTCCGAAGCAAGTATAAAAAAAAAATCTTTTAACTTTATTCTAACTCATTAGCGATGTTCATGACAAGGCTCGTATGCCAGTTGAGACTTACAAATAAAATTATTATCTGAATTTATTTATACATACATATTAATGGATATTAAGTTGTTGCTACTTAAGTAGTTAAACTTAAGTTTTGCCTCTAATTCATGTATCTACTTAATTATTTGCTAAGGTGACGAATAATAAATAACAAATGACTATTTAGATTCAAATTAAAAAAGCAAATACCAAGATTTTAACTTTATAGCCAGTATAAAGCTATGTTTAAGCGTCAGGTTTATAACTTAAGTATAACCTATTAAGACTATGAATTTTCGATAACCAAGTTTCTTAAAAGAAAAGTCATCAAAATGAGTTCGTAGTAAATATTAAAACTTAATATTATATGGAGTGCTTCAAAGCTTTATGAGTTTCCCTTTGATGCTGTAAAATGTACAAAATCCGTTTGAAGTGAGTTGTAATAAAGATAATCAACTCGCTACATAATATTACGGATCGTGAAGGCTGTTTCGTAATTGCAACGACAGCTTTTGTATCTCTAGGGGGAACTCTCGGATTTAAAAAAAAAAGAGCAATACTTTATTTCTCTTCATTTTTATTTTAAACTAGTCCGTCCGCGTGGAATTAAAAAAAAACAAAAGTGAGTAACCTATGTGTTCTTCCAGACTATCCTCTACATCTATACCAAATTTCATTGAAATCCGTTCAGCCATCATCCATCCATCTAAACTTTCGCATTTATAATATTAGTATGATGGCACTAAATATCCAGTGAGCATCTATGTAATAAATTTGTTATTCTAAGATTGAACAAGTACCAATCTACGTAGGATATTTTTTTAACGTTTAAAACCGTTTTTGTCAATATCAATTGTACTCAAATATAAATATTTTATAAGTAATAGAGAAATACAGGTCATAATGTTAAATACAGATATTCTGAACGAAAACTTTGTACACTTCTAATGTGTTTAATTTTAGAAAATCAATAAGATCTTGTCCTGAACAATCTTCTTTTTTGTATAAGCACTAACTTCCTATATCAGAAATTGCAGTAACATCATAGAAAGTCGTTCAAAAACATAAAAGAGGTGCACACGCTTCACAGAGAGTTTTACGCGACGGTAAATATAAAACATGCGGAGTGCCCTGGTTAAAGCTCAGTGTGCAAACTAAAGGGAATCACTTCCACACGAGTGAACGGCTCCATTGAGCCGTTACTTAGTTATTTTTAGTCGTGGGAGGGTAGTTCCGGGACACGAGCAAATACTGGAGAGGGATAATGCATTCCCTTGTTTGTTTAGGATCTGTGTAATTTATTATAATTTAGCTGAAACCTTGTATTTTCCTAAGGAATAGCCATTTTTTACATATTAAAAAAGTTGTAAGGCAAATAATATTTAGGGAAAGTTACATTATTTATTTTAGTTATACTTCATATTTCATATTAATATTATAAATACCTGATTTTGGATGGATGGTGAAGAAATTTGCTTAGACGTAGAACATTGTCTGACAGAACACATAGTCTACTTACTTCATCATCATCACCAGCTCACTATACGACCCCACTGAAGGGCTCGTAGCCTTACTTGCTTAGGTTTTATTAATTCTGCAGGAATGAAGTCGCGGCCTAAGCATATTGTAAATATTGTAAGAAACTTTAAAATAATATGTTAAAAGCGATAGCTAATTTGATTATATTTTAATAGATATAAAAAGAGTCCCGCAGTAAAGTGACATGATTAAAAGTGGATATGCACTGTAAAGGAAATTAAGTTTGCACGAGTCACTTCGACACGAAGTGGTTTTATTTAGCTCCGCTGGGGTGGCAGGGCGCCGGCGCCGGGCACAGGGCGGTACTCCAATATGGATGAGATATTATATCTGTTTTGCTTTAGGATTTTTAAAAAGTTTTAAGTCAAGATTTCATATTTACATGAAGCGTGCTTTTAATTGGTTGATGGTATTTACAGCGGACAATTCTATCAATACTAGGTTTTGCCCGCAACGTTATCCACGTAGTATTAAACCTTAGGAGGAACTTTCTGACGAATATCCATCCATCCAAACTTTGGTATATTAGTTTTCTTAATCATAATACATATTGATAAGTATGGAGTACTAGGGCATCATGAATGCAGGTCTGTGGTAATATCCGAGCGCTCGGCGTGTACAATAAGCCCTGCTTTGCATATTATCACCTGTCGATAATGCGAAGCCTGTCTATTGTTTAGAATATTGCGTTGCCTGAGGCCTGGCCGTCCAATGTATGAAGCGCTTTATGTATAATATTATTGGATTGTTCTAATCCTAAGGCATCATAGTATTATTAGCGCAACATTTTCTGTGATAAAATTGTTGAATGTAAAAAACTAACAATGTACATATTAAAATTGTTTTTCATTTTTTTTTGTTGCGGAGTACACACGTCAGGGAACTGTCTACGGCATACAAACGAACATGACAGCGATACATGACATGGGACGGATAAACCAATTTTTAAAAACCTCTCCGGTCATTTTCACGTCCAGCTTTTATTAAATAAATAAATAAAAGCAAGAGAGTACATTTTTAAATATCCTCACATATCTATAAAACATCCAAAAGTTGTTTAACTTGTTGTCGAATAAAAAGTAACTGTACTTCGCTAATGGGCAGCCATTGTAACAGCGACAGTTGCCGTTTTAATATGGCTGCAAATTACGAAAAAGCGGGAAATGGATCCGTCCGTAAAATGTTTTTTTAATGAGCAAAATAAATGTTTTTTTAAGTTACTTACATTTTGTCATTCACATAGACACGTTTAGGATTCTTTTGGATAAACTGCTTTGGACACAATGGCATACTAACAATATTTAGATACTAGGAAATCATAAGTAGGGCTGGATTACAAACAAACCTATACAAGTATAACAACGCTCCGCAGAAGTAATTAATAGTTGCCGCGGTTTATCGGAATGGGTCAATGAGCAAGTATAATAGTCAATTTCGTTGCTTCGGTATTGAATTCCAATAGTTTACAACATAAAACGTTTTGTTTATTCATTTGTTTAACGGCGCGAAATGATTATTAATTTTTGAACGATTAAAGTTCCTGGCAAATAATAATTTTGAGTACTGGCTGATTGTGCATCGGGCATACATAATAGATAAACCAGCGATCGAATGACTAATGACAGTTGTCATTGAATGGTGGTATGATGCGCTTTGTTAATGATAAAGTCAATTGGTTAATCTCTGTAAATGTTTGCAATCATTGGATCCTGTTGTGCAGTTTTCTTTTAACGTGGTGGACAACTAAGAATGGTGTTTCTAATGTTACGTTCATTATCTCCGACATACGCACGCTCACAATGGAGAATAGTTACCGTGTATATGATCTGCCTTAGGGATTTAATTCTGCAAACCGCTCGTCACTCCGATATATTTATAAAATACTAGCTTTTGCCCGCGACTCCGTCCGCGTGATGATATAGAAATAATAAAAAAGAAATTTAAAAATATAGCCTATGTTACTCACAGATAAATTACCTTTCTAACAGTGAAAGAATTTTTTAAATGGGCCCAGTAGTTTTTGAGGCTATTCATTACAATCAAACAAACAAAGTTTTCCTCTTTATAATATTAGTATACATATACATTACATTTAACTTTACCTACGTTTTAATAGCTTAATACTTTATTGATATTCAATTTTGTATGTAACGGATGATTTGTTTACTTCAAAATTTAGTTTTATACAATATACAAATCAATAATTATGTCAGAAATAACTAATCTATAAACTATTGGAGCGGATAACCATTTCCAGTGGTTAATCATGTCGCGTCGTACGCTATCCCTTTGTACATAGTCTGCGGATTTCAGTGACACACGGTCGGCTAGGCTCATTTCACGGCCGGCAGCTGTAATGTTTTATCATCGCTCGACATTGACACAAAATATTACACATTTACTATAAAAGAAGGCATTTAAAACATTAACTACGTTGATATGTGTTAGCGGTTACAGCAGAAAGAGTAAAATCTCAAGAGATGTCATAAAAGATGTAACATTTTATCTATCATCACTGATCTGTATAAATAGATAGGTCTTTGCTGGGAAATGGCAGCTTTTGCTTTATTACGACTTAAACGTTAATAATAATTAATTCTATAATATTTTTATTATTAGTTCCAATTTTCACCACTGCTACCAACCGCGAACATCAGCGCCAATGTCGAAAATCACAAAATACGTCGCCTTATACCCTTGTCTATTAATAGACGTTAGTATTATAGGGTCGATTCCGTGTGTTGATTTTTAAAATTAACATGTAGAGTTATTAGACACTAAATTCTGTTAAAGGATAATGAACCAGTGGTATTACCTACGCGTTTATAAAATGATGTGTGTATATCGATTATTGAAGAACTCTTTGATATGTTTACATATTAAATATGATGAGATCCGTCAAGATATCCGTAATATCTGTTTACATACGATTTCTGTTTAGATACTCGTTAACTTCAAAAATTGAAATCGTATTATATAAACATTACTCAAGCCTTAACAGAAATAAAAAATACGACTTAAGACAAATCCGACATTATGAAAAAACACTTTTGATATTCTTGGGGCACTTATCAAGAACTAGGTGTTTCTCGAGATCGTCCGCGTGAAATAAAATAAAATAATAAAAACATAGCCTATGTTACTCTTGATAACGTAGCTATTTAATGTTGAAAACATTTTTGAAATCTGCCCAGTAGTTTTTGAGTTATTTCCTTTCATACAAAAATACAAATCTTTCCTCTTTATAATATTAATAAGAAGTATAGATATATATTAGTATACATAAATAAACATTGCTTAAATTAGAAAACAGAGTTATCGTAAGCTCGAATCATATTTCTATCGGAAAAATCAAACTTTTATACAAGTGAGAATATTCAATACGATTTATATTAAAAACAAGTTGACTACGCCTACAGTTGCCGGCTTCCCTTTTCTGCTTGAATACACAAACATACAGAGAGCAAATTCAATAGAGTTGATCTTACACGTGTCTCTATACAAACATTCCCAACCAACGCTACCCAACTTTGTAACCAACGCTGCGATAACTCAACGCATAGAAATACGTAGTAATGTAATGTAATTTTGTTACTGATTGATTAAATAATAAATTAAATGGATAAACTCAAGTTTAACTAACTAAAAGTATCTAAGTAACTAAGTTCTGATAAAACCGAACTAAATTTACTGACTCCTAATTCTGTATTTCTCTGAATTTTTCCGCTGACGCAATAGTTTAAAAAGGTAAAGTAAGCTCAGTAAATATGTGGATTCAGTAGTAAAAATCAAAGTAAATTGATATAAAAAATAAACAAGAGCATGTCAAATGTACACATAATGAAACCCAAGGGTCGGCAAAAAATTATAAGAGGCTTACATTGTTTATAAGGTTTCAAGAAACCCTCCAAAAGGTTTATATTATGGTAAAATAATAGCTACATTATTCTTACAAAGTTATTATAGAAAACATATTTAAATTAAAACTAAAAGCATTTATTTCGTAAAATAAAAAAAAGATAGGTTTTTCTACAAATTGTCTGCGAGCTATCATAAAGATGTTTCTGTAGAAATTTCGAGAAAATTATCCCCGTATGAAAGATCACAGAGAATATTGTCGTCATTTTCCCATGTATCTGTCTTCCGTTACACGAAGTTTTATAACGTTCTTAAGATTTTCACATTTAATGATTCATTCAGTCGATCTTTTATTCATTCGTTCAGTGTGAATAAAGAAATATGAACTTTATACTGATACTAGCTTTCGCCCTCGGCTCCATCTGCGTGGAATTAGCAAATACAAAACTGAGTAGCCTATGTGTTCTTCCAGACAATCCTCTACGTCTATACCAAATTTCATCCAGATTCGTTCAGCCGTTTAGGATACAAACTCTAACAAACATCCATCCATCCATCTAAACTTTCGCATTTATAATATTATAGTAATCCAAACTTCAATACCAACATTTAAAGATTATTAGTTTTTTTTTTATATTTTTAATTTTACCTGTATAATTGAGATATAAAATAAACTTAAACATCACGTAAACTCTAAATAAAACAGTAGGTACGCATGGAAATTGGAAATTCTGAACAAGGCTCTAGAATATTTCGGGAAAGAATCAACTTACTTTCATGTCAATGGTCCAATGAATGTCTTTTACATAAAATAGATTGCCTGCGACTGTTTTTATCCGACTCCCAACTACGCTTTGTAACAATTGCTTTAATAAAAACCTGACGAAATGAAATACTTTTTTATCTAGTCTTATTATCATTTTTGAAATGGATACAAATTCGATGAGAAGACCTTAAATATAAAGGACTAGCTGTCGCCCGCGACTTCGTCCGCGTGGAATTAAAAAAAAACAAAAGTGAATAGCCTATGTGTTCTTCCAGACTATCCTCTATATCTATATCAAATTTCATCGCAATCCGTTCAGCCGTTTAGGCTACAAACTCTAACAAACCATCCATCTAAACTTTCGCATTTATAATATTATAGTAATCCAAACTTCAATACCAACATTTAAAGATTATTAGTTTTTTTTTATATTTTTAATTTTACCTGTATAATTGAGATATAAAATAAACTTAAACATCACGTAAACTCTAAATAAAACAGTAGGTACGCATGGAAATTGGAAATTCTGAACAAGGCTCTAGAATATTTCGGGAAAGAATCAACTTACTTTCATGTCAATGGTCCAATGAATGTCTTTTACATAAAATAGATTGCCTGCGACTGTTTTTATCCGACTCCCAACTACGCTTTGTAACAATTGCTTTAATAAAAACCTGACGAAATGAAATACTTTTTTATCTAGTCTTATTATCATTTTTGAAATGGATACAAATTCGATGAGAAGACCTTAAATATAAAGGACTAGCTGTCGCCCGCGACTTCGTCCGCGTGGAATTAAAAAAAAACAAAAGTGAATAGCCTATGTGTTCTTCCAGACTATCCTCTATATCTATATCAAATTTCATCGCAATCCGTTCAGCCGTTTAGGCTACAAACTCTAACGAACATCCATCCATCTAAACTTTCGCATTTATAATATTAGTATGATAGTATGAAGTATGATTGGTGAATATTAGGTACTACGGTTTGCATTTTACTGGCACATTATTACATTTATTGCACAGCCTAAGTAACGTAGATAATTGTTAATTAGGTAACAAAATACATTTTATTAAAGAATGTAAAATACATCTAAGTTTCCGTCTAAACTCCTAGAATCGTAGTAATTTTATTATTCATTACATCAAATTATTTGTTTACCTCTTCGCTATAATTTCTGTAATGGCGGAGACGGAACATAGTTGAAAACAAAATAAATAGAACCGAAACTCAACGCTTTCAACGTCGCGTCGTCGGTACAGTGGAATAAAATATCTAACTGTACTTACGTCTTTGCTTTGAATGAATTCACTTCCCAAATATCAGTGCAATTATTTTGAGTGCTGAAAATTTATCAACATTTCTATAAAACGTAAATGTGATACACATTTTAAAGCAATAAAAAGGCGATTATAACTATATCAATAAACAGTTAGAAACCGAATTCTACTTAATTTTGATTCGATGCTAAAATGTCAATAGTAATCAACGGCGATTGTTGATGGTTTTTCCGTAGAATAAATCTGTGCAGACAAAAGCCGGGCCAGATGCAGAATCTCGTTAATATTCATTGAGTTCGCAGAAACAAACTCCTGTTGTGAATTCGTAGATATTGGATTTTTAAATCGAAGAATTTAATTCATTTTCCAGTTATGATACACTTTTATAGCAAACTGTCCACATAGCCGTAAATTCATCAATACTTAACCAACAGATAGATTGCAATATGTATTAACTAGCTTTCCCCCGCGACTCCGTCCGCGTGGAATTAAAAAAACAAAAGTGAGTAGCTTTTTTGTTCTTCCAGACTATAATCTACATCTATACCAAATTTCACCGAAATCCGTCCAGCCGTTTAGGCTACAAATTCTAACAAACATCCATCCATCCATCTAAACTTTCACATCTATAATATTAGTATGAATATGACATACGTGTCACGTCACTGTAGTTCTACACCACGATATTTAATTTAGCATGTATGTTTTTTCTATGACAAGTCTTCTTACTAATTGCATTGTTAGCATCCCTTGACATGACAAGCCTCTACAACTGTACGAGTACACATACATTAAAAACTGTCATTTGTCGTAAACCAGTGTGTTATCGGATCCAAGTTTAATCACCCAGTATTCTTCACTTCTATTACTTTTATATGTGATTTCTAAAATTCAAGAAAACAAAATAAATAGAACCGAAACTCAACGCTTTCAACGTCGCGTCGTCGGTACAGTGGAATAAAATATCTAACTGTACTTACGTCTTTGCTTTGAATGAATTCACTTCCCAAATATCAGTGCAATTATTTTGAGTGCTGAAAATGTATCAACATTTCTATAAAACGTAAATGTGATACACATTTTAAAGCAATAAAAAGGCGATTATAACTATATCAATAAACAGTTAGAAACCGAATTCTACTTAATTTTGATTCGATGCTAAAATGTCAATAGTAATCAACGGCGATTGTTGATGGTTTTTCCGTAGAATAAATCTGTGCAGACAAAAGCCGGGCCAGATGCAGAATCTCGTTAATATTCATTGAGTTCGCAGAAACAAACTCCTGTTGTGAATTCGAAGATTTTTAAATCGAAGAATTTAATTCACTTCCCAAATATCAGTGCAATTATTTTGAGTGCTGAAAATTTATCAACATTTCTATAAAACGTAAATGTGATACACTTTTATCAGCAACGCAAATACATCATCTTCCCGAAGTCTGGAATTTTCCTTTTGATATTACAAACACAATCCAATTTTATTATATGTATAGATTTGTTCAGCGACTCTACCTGGCGTATAGTACAAGTTCTCATGAATATTCGTGAAAAGCCCTTATGTATCGATTTTCGTGTCTTCGTCCTTAAAAAATAAGTACCTCATACTTTTAAATAATTAAATTAAAACGAGTTAACCTAAAACTTTTATACCATTGAAATCAATCCTAATCGAATATCGAAGGAAAATTACGTGATTGAAAAGGGTTTTCCGCAAAGAAATTATAAAGGAGATCGAGAATGTTTGTGTAGGACATTTATTTAGATTGATGGATAGCCCAATACTGAAACTGTAAAAAAGAAAAGCGATTTGTGAAAAAGTTTCAAGTTATTTTTAACTACGATATTGTTAATGATGTTAAAAAACTGACCAAATTTATCCCACAAATCACACATTTTCCCATCTTTCAAAACTATTTTATATCTATAAATATTTTAATACAATATAGATAAAGGTATGCTAATGAAATAGCCGATAATCTTGCAATTTCGAAGCCTCGTCGAACTATGCGTTCTCTCTTGTAAATCTAAAAGCGGATATTCGGAGCAGCGAGGCTTTACACAAAATCGATGAGAGTCGCTTTGTGCAGTACATCAATGGAATGCGAATGTTACTAGATGTGAGGTTTTGTATTATTAATTGATGTACGCTATATTACAATGTACTAGAACTTATTGTATCAGTGGATTTAAGCACTGCCTTTAAATAGTATGCAAGTATTTATGTTATTAAAAACTAAACAATGAAAAAATAATGAACAATTTATTTTGTGTTACTTTACAAAGCCAAGATTGAAATTCAATCAGCTTTTGAAGGATTACATAATTAAATAATTTATAAAACAATACAAATCTGTATTTATAATTTATTTAGCGTTAATTATTTAAGAGAAGACAATAAAATAACAATTAAGTGGGCATTGTTAATTGTTTAAGGCTTCGAGTGAAGTTAGCAAATTAGTTGCGTGGTAGAGTGGACGCCGGGAGGTCGACCGGGACACGCTTTGTTCAGTTTCGCTCCGGCCGGCACGTTTATTACGACTAACAAAGACTTCCCAACCTTGTCGCATGGAAAACACCTCGTACAACTAAATTTAATTTAACTTTAAATGCTCGTTATTTAGCAGAGTACAAATAGGTATAACTGACTGATGAGCTTGCACTTATAAGAGGTCGTCCTGAATAATAATGCGAAAACAAACCTTAAAAAAAAAAGAAATTTAAAATTGTAAGTAGCCCATGTGTTCTTCCAGACTATTTTCTATATCTATGCCAAAAATGGAGATCCGTTTAGCTGTTTTGTATTATACATACATAATAACAAACATCCATCCATTCAAACTTTTACATTTATAATATTAACATGAAATATGATTGCTTGATTGTATAGATTACCAGTGCTTTAACTGTCATACGCACAAATATAAGATTTCCAATACAAATACAAGATCGTTATCGTACCCCGAGTCTTGTTTCCAGTTCAACAACTCAAATAAATGAAATCGAAGTGAGATGATTCGAATTCGAGTAGCGTAATAAAGAAAATTACCGACGCGATCTCAGGGAGTCAGTGAGAACGGCGTATTACGAGTTCCGATGAACAGAACTTGTTATTGAATACAGCTGGGTTCTTACCGTATTTTATTATTATTGAATACTAGTTAACAACTGGGACATCGTTGAGAATTTAAAAAATTAAAATGATGTGTTTTTTCTTATTTTGTCGTAATGTAATGTAATCGTTTTCACACTTCATTTGAGGCCTTAAATATCAATGGCGACAATTATTTTATTTCAATAATTATTAGATACTAGCTGTTCGCGTGCGGATTCATCCGTGTGAAATTATAAAAACTTTATTTTATTGTTTACATTTGTCATATTATCAATAGCAAATGTCAAAATGACATGACATGACAAACCTTAGCAATCTTTCTTTCTCGATGTTGGCAGCAACTTATGGTCTCTTCCCACATTAGGGTCTTTATCCAAATATTTACCCCTAAGTTTAATGGCGTGAAAATATATAGCCTAAAGCCTGACGTAAGTGTAGGGCTTTTTATTAAAAAAAGAGTTATTCAAAAATATGCTGTAATTGCAGAGATCGTAGGCAACAAAGAAGTGTGTGTTTACGCTTTATAATAATAGTATAGAAGTATAGATTACATAAAGCTAGAATTTAAAAATAAAATTGACGTCATTATTCACAATTCTTAGAATTTTTGTTTAATTGTTATTAAAATGTTGTTTCACAATTCATAGAAAGTAATTTAACTTTTTGTTAACTGTAAATTGGAGCTCTATTTCGTATGTAACAAAACAGGAAAAATATTTATTGCTTTTGAATTGAGCGACACAGCTCCCGCAAAGCCTTTGTTTTGTATCGAGTACACGTGTCAATTTCATCAGACCTTTTGAATTAGTTTCGCATCACCGGATGAAAAATGTTTACGTTCAAAATATGAATATATCAATAAGTAGAATTCCCTTCATATGCTTTCATTTTATTAAACAAACATTGACAGTAAATGTCCATTTACTGCCAATGTTTGTCCATAACGGTGATGCATGGCAGAAAAGTACACAAAACACAGTCATCTTTGTTCTTTTCAAAGGGACTGAGAAGGACGACATGTTTTATTCAAGAGTGTCAACAATGAAAACTCTACCTAAATGACTTTACTTTTCACAAACAAATGTGGAACTATAAATCTTACAAGCGACTTTAATACTAATGATACGATTTACATTACAAATCGATTTACGCTTTCATGAATGATTCATCATCATTATTAACAGCCTTAGGTCGCCCACTGCTGAACGTAGGTATCAATGATTCAGAATTAATGAAATCCATACCCTTTTCTACAAACTTTGTTTTAAATAAAACAATCCAAATACAATACATCGCAAATCCATCAAACGATCGTGAAATAGAAAATGGTAAACCAAATATTTAGATTTGAATTTCTTTAAAGTAATCTTGTAAGAAACCTTAAAAGATGGAAATCCGACCACAATATAAAGATTATAAAACAAAGAAAAATGTATTATATTCGCAAATTACAAATAACAAGTCTGAATAACAAGTTCTTAAAATTAAAGAGCATTGAACTATGAAATGTATTTAAATGGTTCGTCAGAAACAAATAAATAAAGCTGTTGAAAGAGCCATAACCGTTCTTTGTTGTGAACGTTCTGATCGCTTTAGCAGTTTCCTGTCTAAAATGTTCTCTCTAAAGGAAGCTATCAAATCTTACTGGCGCAATAAAATACCTTCAAGAGACGTTGTAATAAATCTAGAAAGTCTATAAACAGTAATACAACTTAAATGAAACCTTGTAGAATATATTACGTAGTATATATCGCTTAACAGATTTCTATATGTAGCAAAAAACTGTTGTACATACAAAAAACATGATTGTTTTGTACCTTATTTGATGACTTCTAATCTTATTTGATAAGCAATTACATTAAAATAATTAGAAAGTATAGGCAGTATATATTCGCACTAATTGTAATAATTAATAGCGTCATATTCAACAAGATTTAAACATGTAGGGCTTTACCATAAAACACAGATAGTGTTTCAAATATATTTGAGTGTGTCAACCCTTTTCAACAGCGATTCTAGTGCCCGGTTTAATTCCCTACATTTTACAGACCTGTCTCGTGTTTTAGTTGAATACTAAAGGCTATTTTAATAATGTCGTTTATTCAAATAAAAAACATAAACTCTAATTTATATTTACTGATTGATATATCTATCTTTACTAATATTATAAAGAGAAAAGATTTGTATTGACGTAACTCAAAAACTACTGGGCCGATTTTAATAAATCTTTCACTATTAAAGCTATGTTATCAGTGAGTAACATAGGTTAATTTTTTATTTCATACGGACGAACTCGCGAGCGACAGCTAGTATTTTATAATTAAATCTGGGTTATTTGAATTGAGGATTACAATTTACGAAAGCAAATATACTTTTATTAGAAAAGGTTCATTGAACTCTGGAGAAACGTGAAAACCCTCAATATTAAGTTATGAACGATATTAATTTGATTGAAACTGGGATAGAGATAGGTATTAAAGCTAATAAGAACTTTGTTAGTCATATGAAGCTTTACTGAATTGTTAGATTAAGTTAAGCAAGTTTCACATATCTCCAACAACATTTTTCATAATACACATACAATTATTTTTTTTAAATAAAAATATTAGTAGATTTTTGTTAATTTACTAATATTTCCTTTAACCATTCTAACTAAGCTCTAGGCTTGTGCTAGGATATGGTTCACGACAATTGAGGAATGGCGGGATTCGAACTCTCGACCGCAAGATCGGTAGTCCGTACCCCGAACCATTAGGCTATTGGCGCTTTAATTTTAATTAATTGTATCATTTAATTATATGATCATCTCCCCTACCTTATCCTACTCCTGTAGGGTCGGCCACCGGGTTTTCGTCCTCCAAATAACTCTATCATCCGTCATCCCAGTCATCACTACCTTCTTGATCATGTCACCTTTCACGCAATCCATCCATCTCTTTCTAGGTCTACCTCTACCGGTGTACCTTCACACTCATATGTTATTATTTTACAATTATCTTACTTAATTGAATATCACAATTATGCCGTAACACACATTAAAAAAAAAAAACACGGACGAATTGAGTACCTCCATCTTTTGGGAAGTCGGTCAAAAAATAAACTATGTTTAAAAATTAATTGTCACATAAATTAATCGTAACAATTCACCAATTCGTAAAAAGGTAATAGCGATCCTAACTGCTTTATAACTTTTAATAATTTCTCCTTCCTAAGACCTTTGACTAAACTATCTCACAACTGTTGTGCGATTGTCGATTATTTCGCAGCCAATTCAACTGTTTAGTTGCACTAATAAAAATCGAATAGTGTGCGTCCATAAGCTCATAGGAATCAAAGCGAGACTAAACAGTTGTGCGATAGTTTAGTCAAAGGTATGTGCGTGCTCTAAGTATGATTTTTAATCATCAATGCCAATAGTAGAACTGTTAACTAGGTCAGTGTTTGCTTTTTAAAAATAAATCGAGCCCCGGCGTCGGGGAAATAAAAACAAAATTACGTTTACAACGAGCATACGCCGTATTCTAGGTAAAATTCAATTAAAATTTTGCTTGTAATCAAATCAGAATAAACGGCTTGAATATCACTTTTTAGTGAAATCAAGATTTGCTGATATTTTTTAATAGAATGGATATTAAATTTGATTAAGGACTATGAAGCTAGATTTAAAGATAATTAGTAAAAATAGGCGTATTATTATACGTTTGTCCTTCATCAATTCTTTTTTAATTTTTAAAATTAAAATGTTTACGGCATATTTGAAAGAATGTTTTTATTTTTTTAATTTAACGATTTTATTTATTGTATTAGAATACTATTATATTTGTCACTTTTAAAAGCAGATAAAACTCTATCTTTTATATCAAAGTCAAAGCGAAATATTCTAAAACTTGCACGTCCAAACTATTTCCTTTTTATAAGCGACATTCATCAGTAGTCGAGGAACGAAGCCGTTTATACAAGTTGCTACCTAAAACACATTTCCTTTCATAATTACCTCGCACTGCATAGAGGAAGCGTGGGGCCGCGGAATACGCGATAAATAGACGCGGTTTGCTTTAATTGGAAAAACATTATTTTATTAAAACATATTCCTTAAGAATACTTAATAGTTAATGTGAATACAATAAATAAACATTACGATTAAAATATTTTCTAGCAAAATAACCCTGTGTTGTTAATTTTATAAGATAGATGGCGTTAAACGTGAGATCAGTAATAAAATGGTCTAATCATTGCGTATACATCTATACTAATTTTATAATAATAAAGAGAAAACATTTGTATTTTTATATGTATTGAAATAAATCAAAAACTAGTGTTTTCCTATTCTTACATTCCATTTCTTTTAATTCATTCACCATTAAAAAGCTACGTTATCAGTGAGTAACACAGACTATATTTTTATTTATTTTTTTAATTTCACGAGGACGAAGTTGCAAGCAACACCTAAGTTTAGTTCCCTTTTCAAATAACCCGCGCACTTCTAAGCCCCAACAGGTGAGACAATGTTGAGCGGATATTAGATCTTTCCTCCCGCATGCCTGTCACTCACCAGTGCTGGAAACTGGAACACTGTCGTTATTCCTTTTGTTCGCTGAGCATATTTATTTGCAGGAATTAGCTTGCGTACAAATTAGACAATCGTAAGTAAAACTAGAAAATATCCGTAAAATAAATGTTCAAATATATTCCTTGCACTATTTTAAAAAAAATACATTTAGAATTTAATCATTACTAATGTATGTATGAATACAGGGCTTTCTATAACCCGTGTTACATTAAATAATCTCTGCTTACCTCCCTGGTTTACGTGCCTTAGGGCCTGTCCGACCATTGGCTGATAGAGGCTCAGATAGCTTAAAAATGACGTCAATGCCAGATGAGGTAACAAAATCCGATATTTCCATCACATAAAACGTTGGATTGTTATCAGACAATTTACAATTTGGTGGGACAGGCCCTTAATATTTTAAAATATCCTAGACCACATTAGTCGTGCGAAAACTCAATGAATACAAATGAGGTTACACGTCAAAAGCAATCAATAAACATTTTGCATATTCAATATATTGGATTTAAAGAATAATATCGGGTTTAATCAAATTGTATAGAGAACATATTCACGATTATAACAAAGGCTCCGAGTTAGTAAAAAAATATAAAAAAAACGCTTCAGATTTTAACGCTATATGTCAGCACGGTGATTTGAAGCAAAATTCCGAATTTAAAATGTAATCAAAAGCTTTGAGTAATTAACATCGCTCGTAAATTATTTATATAGCAATTATCATCATCATCAGCTCACTATACGTCCCCACTGAGGGGCTCGGAGCCAACCCATAAGTTAGGGATGACTAGGCCATAGTCAAACCGCGCTGGCCAAGTGCGGGTTGACTTCACACATATATTTGAATTTCTTCGCCGATATGTGCAGGTTGCATCACGATTTTTCCTTCACCGTAAGAACGTCTGGTAAATTATGTACATTTGAAATTCAAAAAAATCGAAAATCACATTGGTACATGGCGGGATTTTAAACCAAGACCTGTAGATTACAAGTCAAGTGCTTAAACCACTCAGCCACCAACGTTATTTTCGTATCGTAATTACAGTCTTGATTAAATCTTACTTTAGGGAGTAATTTGTTGTCACTAATATTGCAATAAGTTTTAATTTGCGTAGTTCGTTAGTTTAGTTCGCAATATTCTTATGATGAATGTGTGTAATATACATTTACACTACTATATCCAAAATATGATCAAACAAAGAAAAATAAAATAACAGGTTTTTCCCGTGATGTAAGCCGAAGCTCATTTTCTAAACTTTGAGAGTTGCTATGTTTTCGCCCTAAGGCTCCTACCTTCAAAATTTCTACACAAAGAACTCTTGTCTATATTGTTTTTCACAACCACCCCTTTGAATTACATTGAAATTCAAATCATATTAATTAAATAGTATTTAGTATAATTTAAATCATGATTTTCAAAGTGTGAATATGCAAAACTTCTACATCAAGACTTGTAGTAATTTACTATCTTACTAATATATATGCGAAAGTTAAAGAAAGTTTGTTAGAGTTTATAGCATAAACTGCTGAACACATCTCGATAAAATATGGCATAGATGTAGAGGATAATCTAGTAGAACACATAGGCTACTTACATTTTTTTAATTCCACGCGGACGGAGACGCGGGCGAAAGCTAGTAGTTTAATGTTGCAATAACAAGGTCCGAACAATTTATCCATTGTGTCTGCTCTTGACATTTGATGGCACCGATAATTGGCATGTCAAAGCCAGATTCAGGTTCAAATTGCTAACGCATATACTGAGAGTAGGTATATACTACTCGTAGTTTTATCTTGACATAAAGAATTATATCGATAATTAAAAGTAATTATCTTTGACTCCTCTTAAATTAAATCTTAACAATGGGTAGTAAGAATAGCCCTTACCATGTTTGAACGGAGCAATTAATTCTATCAAAAAAAAGACATCTAGCATTTGGCTTATTCTGTACGAAGTAATTGATTTTTATATTTGATACTAGCTTTCGCTCGCGACTCCGTGTGCGTGTAAATAAAAAAAAAACAAAAGTAAGTAGCCTATGTGTTCTACTAGACTGTCCTCTACATCTATACCAAATTTCACCTT